>JAEQBH010006780.1:0-306083 GCA_016808115.1 Tetrastigma voinierianum
GGCATCACACTAATAATCTTATTCGATCTTTAATTTAAGAGTAGCATAAATCTTATTATTATTATTCCGTAATTGTAAAGGATTGTCAACAACATAAAGGATTCGAGTTTCTTTTGTAATTAAGTACTTAAATCTAGCTTATGAAGTAGTTGAATATTAAATTTTAGTAAAGGGTTTTTAAGAATCAAAATTTTACCGGGATTTATCAGGAAATCACCACGCTGGGTGCGCGGTTTAAAAGAAATTGGGGTAGTAATGAAAAGCTCATAGTAATCAGCAAGAATCCAATGATTATGTTTGGATTTATGCTCCATAAGCAATCTAGACCGATGATCAAGAGCCTTAATTAATAATGGGCCATAGGATCCCCAAGCTAGCTCATTAGATGACAGAGCCATTTAACTGATTATTAAGATACAAGAAGGAGCTCATTTATTGGGCCCAAGGTGTTATAAAACCCTAGGAGGATTAGGGTTAGCAGTCTATAAATACACTGCTTACTAGCCTCCTCCGTGGTTTTAAGTTTTACGTATTATTTTAGAGATTGAGAATCTCAGTAGAAAAAAAAACACCTTGAGAGAGAAACAGAAACTGTAAGGTTTCAGAGTGTTTTTCAAATTAACCTTCTAGTTTCTTTTGTGATCAGGTGCGCTCACACGTAGATCTGTCACGTAGAGAATAGCTTGGAAGGTCCTGTGGATTCTAGAAGAGATCGCACTACTACAAGTGCTAAGAATGCCAAATGTACTTAAAATATATCTATCATACATCAGATTTAATCGTATGGGACTGCTCGCGTATGATTCCTGCAATTGGTATTAGAGCCAGGTTGAATCGGTGTGTGATAGATTGAATCCATAATTGTATTTCTCATGTATATGTGATGTATATTAGATATATGGCACCTAGGATTATATTATTTATGTTATTTATAATTTTTGCATTATGAATGAATGATTTGGTTTTAGCCTTAATCCATGGTAGATTTTGTTTCAGATATTTTTTTGGGATGTAATAAGGAGGCTAATCATAAGATTAGGTTTCCTCCTTTGATTTATTTATTTATTTATTTTTCCGCATTTTTTATTTGAATTTTTTTATATGTGTAAATTCGGATTTATTAAAAATGTAAAAAGCATGCATGCTGTCGAATGGGCTGATTTTTCGTAGGTGGTTCCTCGTATGTTGTTCTACCTCCTTGTAAAATTTCGTGACAATCCGAGTTTTGTGTGGCGGTCGGCGGCCGTTTTGGTGCTTGGGTTCAATAGGGGACATGTTAGGGTTTTGTGTTTTTTGGGCCAAAAACCCTAAAAGCCAATTCTAACTTGGCCCACACCCCATGGACTTACAAGACCTGAAGAAAAGAAGAAGTACGGGCCAGATATCAAGTTCGTTTCGGCCCTATTAGGGCTTGTAATTTTCTTTTCTAGGAACCATGGATTAGCCTAGTTAATTATTCTATTTCTATATTTATATAATTGCTTAAATTATATGGATATAACACGTGAAATGTGCTTAACATGCCATTTAGAATAGGTGGTGCCATATAATTGCATCATTTGATATATACATGTGGATAATAATATTTGTTTTATCTAGATAATATTATTATGGAAAACCCTAATTAATTGATAATAAAAATATTGAATGGGTGAAGGTTAAAAATTAATTTAATTAATTCGAAACTTGTGGGCTCCATTAAGGGTCCAATAATAAAATGGTTATGTGATACCCCAACGGATAAGCATGGCCTGGGATTTTATCGATCGGGATTCAAAATACCCCAAAATTTTAATAAGGTCGATGGCCAACGCCGACAATGCTTCGATATTAAAGATAATTTTGAAATTAAATTAATGGTTATTACATATCCAAATTTAATAATATTAATAACCCTCATAACGAGGCTCTGTCAATATTATTAAAGGCCCAAAAAGAATATTGAAACAATGGTTGTTTTTTTTTTTTTTTAAATCAATTTTGAATGGTGTGTGTTAGTGTTATCTAGGAAGGCTCTGTCTAAGGAGGTAGGTTTAAAGAGTCTGAGACCCACCTCACCTTCCTGGGAGCTAACTTAGTAGGACACTAGACATGCATGAGTTCAAAGTTTAGTTTATTACAAATGTCTTGCCCAACGGGCATTCAGAATGGAAACTAAATTATTGTTGCAATAAACATTAATAATAAGTAGTTTAAGGGATCTACAAATTTGTATGTTTGTTGTGTGGATTACGTGTTAATATATGTGCTTTTTTTTTAATTTCAAAAAATGGCATCCTTTAATCCTCTAGCTACAATTTTAAGTCAAAAGCCATTGGATGGAAATAACTACGACCTATGGAAAACCAATCTTTACATTGTCCTTGATTTTGAGAGAATAAAATTCATTACAACAACTCCGAAACCCCAGGAGCCCACTGCTAATGCTTAAGAGGAAACTAAGAAGCAATTTGCAGATTGGCAACGGGCAAATACGATAGCTCGCTGTTATATTCTTGCCAGCGTTGCAGAACATCTATGAAAGCAAATTAATGATCTGGAGAATGTATTAGAAATAATTCGGACTCTAGATGGGATGTTTGCTAAAAGTAGCAGTATTGCTAGACAAGCAGCCATAGGGGCACTAATGAACACTCGTATGACTAGAGTGGAAATGCGCGGACTATCGTTTAAAAATGATGGGTACATCAAGACGTATGGAGGTGATAAAGGGCTAAGCCGGATCAAGAGATGAAGATTGACATGATCCTAGAATCTCTACCGAACAGCTTTGGTCGGGCCTAAAATGAATTATAATATGAACAAACCTAAGCTTACTCCCGTTGAACTTATGCACGAAGCTCAGAGTGCGCAAAAAGGTCTCTCAAGGTGGAAGTGCTTATCACGCCGAAAGTTCTTCAAAACCTAAAGGGAAACCTAAGGGCGTAAAGAAGAACAAAAAGCAAAAGGAAACAGGTCTAGCTATCAAACCAACTGTAATGAAGAAGCCGAAAGGCAAGCCATGCGATGTAAAGGTCACCAAAGAAGGATTGTCCAAAACCGTGTAATGGGTAGTATAAATGTTTGCTGAGGCTCGCTTAGTGGAGAATTATAATGATAAATGGATCATTGATTCAGGAGCCACTAACCATGTTTGTTACTCTTTGTGGTGGTTCAAACAAAGCAGCCCACTCAATAAAGGACAAAGAAGCTTGAAGTTGGGAAACGGGGAATATGTTTCCGTAATGGTAGTAGGACTAGTGGAGTTAAGGTTTTAATAATAAGACTTTATGTTTATCGACCGTTTATATTTGTTCAGATTTTAATAGGAATTTGGTTTCTGTTAGTTTGCTAGTTGAACATGGTTTAACAAAGCAGCTTAATTCTCGCTCATAATAAAGAGTAATAATGCTTTTATTTGTTCCGTATTATTGATAAATGGTATATATTTTTTAACTCCTATGTCCTATAGTATTAATGCTATTGAAAATACTGATGATGAGAAATTTCCTTTATCTAAGAAAAGGAAGGTTTCAAATGAAACCTATATGTGGCATTTACGATTGGGTCATATAATTTAGTAGAATTCATGGTTTGGTTAAAAGTGTAATGCAAATTCCTTGATCTTTAAACCTATACCAGTATGTGAATCATGTTTAGAAGGTAAAATGACAAAGAGGCCTTTCAAGGCCAAAGGAAATCGTGCCACTATACAGTTGGAATTGGTACACACTGATGTGTGTGGACCAATGAGCGTTCAAGCCCGAGGCAGGTATCACATTTATTGATGACTACTCAAGATATGGTTATGTTTAATGCACGCGCCATAAGTCCGAAGTTTTTGATAAATTTCGGAGTATGCGCCGAGGCGTAAAGCAATGGGTGTCCATATCGCAGCCTTAGGTCCGACCGAGGGCGGTGAATACTTGTCCTGAGAGTTTAAGTCTTACGGCTCCAAGAGGGGATAATATCTCATTTATCATCTCCCCGGAACGCCTCAAAGAAATGAAGTTCCCTGCCAAAGGAGAAATAACCCTTTTAGATATGCGAGGTCGATGCTCAGTTATTCATCATTACCTGAATTGGGGATATGCCTTAGAAATAGCTGCATACATACTAAATTTAGTTCCGTCTAAATCTGTTTCAAAGACACGCACAGAATTATGGAAAGGGCGCAAGCCCAGCTTGAACCATATTAGATTCGGGGGTCTCGTACGTAAAAACAACAAAAGTTGGAATCTCAACGTAAATGTGTATGTTTATCGGGCTACCCTAAGGAACGAGAGGTGGAATATTCTATAATCCAAAGGAAAGAAGGTTATAGTGAGTACTCATGCCACTTTCTGAAGAGGATTATATGAACAATTTAAACATAGGAGTAAATGGTTCGAAGAGCTCGACTCGCTTCGAGATCCACCACAAGACTTCATTTTTCCACCCCCTCGTTTCCTGATGTTCAAAGAGGGAAAATGTACAAATGTACCCGAAGGTGAACAAACACAGAAACAAACAAAGACCAAATTCAAGAAACTCAAGAACAAGAACATAATGAAGAGATCGGGTAATCCACCGAACCGCAACACTCGGATCCTCAGAGCATGTACAACAACCAATGCAAAGAAACTCGTGAGTGGGAGACTCGATACGTAAACCCGCAAGGTATGCCTTGTTAGGAGAGACTTATGAAGTCGCTTTTGATAATCTCGATGACGAATTCTACCACACAAAGAGGCATCGAGGATGTCATGCAAGAGCGGGAAAAAGTAATGGACCGTGAAATGGAATCCATGGTTCTAACTCAGCTTTGGTCTCTTGTAGAAGCAATTCTAAAGGGGTAAAACCAATCGGGTGTAAGTGGATCTACAAGAGAAAGAGAGATTCATATGGGGAAGGTTGAAACCTTCAAAGCTAGATTGGTGGCAAAAGGTTGACCTAAAAGAGGGGGCATAGATTAGTATGAAACTTTTTCGCCAAGAGCCATGCTTAAATTTCAGTCCGATTCTCTTAGTCAGAAAGTAAAGAAATGACACGAAGATTTGGCAAATGGATGTCAAAACAGCTTTTCTAAATGGAGAGCTGGAAGAGGATAACTATATGCAGCAACTGAAAGGGTTCATAGTCTTAGGTCAAGAACACATAGCTCGTAGTGCTCAGATAAGTCTATTTATTACGGGCTTAAGCAAGATTCAAAGTCATGGAACATCAGTTTTGACTTAAGTTATCAAATTATATGGATTTGAGAAAAGTCCCGATGAACCATGTATAAGAAAATTCAAGGAATAATGGTAGTCTTTTTTGGTAATTTTTACGAGATGATATTCGCACTGTCAGCTGCGGAAGGTGTTGTCAGACATAAAGGGTTACCCGAAAATCGCTTGATACGAAGGACTCTGGGTGAAGCTAACTATATTGTAGGAATCAAACTTTTTACGACCTATGATAAGGTGTTAGCTTTATCCCAAGCCTCCTACATTGATAAAATAGTGACTGTGTTTGGCATGGAAAATTCCAAAAAGGGACTTCTACCCTTCGTACATGGAATTCATCTTTCAAGGAACAATCACCAAAACTCCTAAAGAGAAAGAACTCATGAGTAAGAAACCCTATGCTTCGTCTATTGGTAGTCTCATGTATGCTATGCTATGTACCAAGTCGATATCCGCTATACTGGAGTAGTGTCGCACCAATCGGGGATCTCTGAGAACACTTGACAACAAATAAAACATATACTCAAGTATTTAAAGAGAACGTGGGATTATATGTTGATGTATTCTGTGCTGGGAGTCTTAAAACACTTGGTTATACTCTGACCAGATTTTTAAGGATATTGACTCGAAAGTAAATCAACATCGTGGATATGTGTTTAACTTACCCTAAATGTGGTTTCATTTGTCGGAGGAGTGTTAAATGCATTTGCTCGGGCCGACTCCATGACCAGGTTTTTCCAATACGCGGTCGCATCCGGCCGCAAAGGAAGTTGTATGGCTTAAGAAATTCCTTTTGGATCTTCATGTGATACCAAGTACAGATCGACCCATTACTCATTACTATGATAACAGTGGGGCCGTAGCACAATCCAAAGAACCAAGGTCTCACAAAAAGTAGAAACACATATTAAGAAAGTACCACTTGATCCGTGATTTCATTGATGAGAGACGCTGGCAAGCTAATAAAATATAGCATATGAGAAGAACCTAGCGCACTTTTACTAAGTCTCTTCCCCGAACGTGTGCCTGAGAAACATGTAAAATTGTATGGGTCTTAAGAGGGTCCTGTGCTTACTTTAGAGTGAGTGGGAGTTGGTTACATTTGCGCTCTAGAGCAAGACAAGTTGTAATTTCTTTTTCTGATATAATAATATGAAGTTTTTTACACATTATATTTTACGCATAAGGTCCAGATTAATTATGTAGTATATGATCATATGGATACGTCCATAGAAGACATGATCACAGGTTCTCATAATTAATGAATTGTCTCACAGTTGTTAAATAAAGTTAGGCACTTTATTTAGACTGCAATATTTTATGAAATGATCAGTCTTGGTTATTATAAAATGTTGGAATGAATTATGGTCATTCTGAGAGGATCGGAAGAGATTTAATCAAGGATAAATTTCTGTGAAAGGAATTAAATCTCAGGCATTATTAGATATGTTATTTTTTCTTAATCCTAAGTATATTATAAATAGATAATTAAGTTACTATGGTTCGAAAGTTAATAATAAGTGAGGCCTATTTTAAACAAATCAATATCTTGATAATTTGGGATTATGGTATTTTGATTATCAAGTATTTATGAAATATACAAAATGGAATTTGTATGAAATATCCCTCGACATGTTTCCGTACTTGATATTGAAAGTCACTCACAAAGGCATGGATCCGTTAGAGAAACTGATAAGTCAAGAGAATAAATAATTAGTTGATTTACGTAAAAATTATCAATTAATTATTGATATTTTACAAAGAGGAAAATACATTTGATATAAAACATTATTAATTTTGGAATTCACATCCGCTTTTAAAGGAGTAGCCTCTGATAAGATTACTGGCCCCACGCAGCCACAAGTGGGAGATTGTCAGATTTATGCTTCGTAAGCAATCTAGACTGTTGATCAAGAGCTCTAATTAATAATGAGCCATAGGATCCCCAAGCTAGCTCATTAGATGATGTATCACTAACTATTTATTAAAATAAAAAGAAGTGGCTTCCATTTATTTGGGTCTAAGGTGTTATAAAACCCTAGGAGGATTAGGGTTAGTAGTCTATAAATACACTGCTTATTAGCCTCCAGGGTTTTAAGTTTACATATTATTTTAGAGATCGAGAATCTCGCGTAGAAAAAACACCTTGAGAGAGAAATGTAGAACCGGTAAGGTTTCCTGCAGTGTTTTTCAGATTAACCTTCTAGTTTCTTTGTGATCGTGCGCCCACACGCAACTGCTACGCAGAATAAATTGAAGGTCCTCGTGATTCAAGAGATTTTCTCGCACTACTACAAAGTTAGTACGGGTGATGAAAAAATATATCTATCATACATTGTATTTAACTGTGCGATTCCTGGCTTCCGCTGTATGATTCCTGCATATAGGGAGTCTTAAATCGAAGATAATGGAAAACATTATTTTTGATAATTGTTTTAGAGAATTGAAGAAAGTTATTTCCTAGAAGGATATCACATCCAGTAGTATGAAAATAAAGAGAGGGTAATACATATTTATCAATGAGAATTTTTGGAGTCTTTAGTCCTTTTCTAAGGATTATATCCTGATTTGAAATATATTTTCCTTGAATATCAGGAAGTGTCGCATGATATTCAGGAGGAAAACAATCAGACTTGGCTAAACATAATCCAAAGCCAGAATCGATATATGCAGCAAAGGGTTCTCCTTTGTAATCAAGTTAGGTTAATCCTATTAATATGTATATTGAGAATGGATCAATGCTTTTTAATAATAATCCTTACTATATTAAGTGTAACATAAATTTTTAGGAAGTAATTTTGCCAAGAGGTTTACACTCCTTTCTAAAATGTCATTCCTAGCATAATACTTATAGTATCGTTTTTTCCTTCATCTTCAACCATTAAAGGTAATTTTATTTCTTGATTTGCTAATCTTATTAAAACAGTACAGAATTTAGTTACTCTAAATTCTTCTCCATTAAATTTTATATATTTTACAAAGTTCTCACACTTTCGAAGTTCTAACATGAATGTTAAACTCTTAGATATATAACTTGAGGCTGCACCAATATCAATCAAGATATCAATGTTTTTCCAATTAAGGCCATCAAAATAATCACCTTTAATTTTATAATTAGTAATCTTTTTTTTTTGTTCAAGGTTTTTAAATGTAACTCTTTTACTAAGATGAATCGTATTATCTATAAGGGACAATCGAGAACAAGAAAGTCTATGATCAATATATTTTGGTTTATCTCCGATATCTAATAGAAAATCATCTTTAAAAGTTATGGAAGAATTTTTTGGTCGATAAATTCTTCCAATATCATGGAATAATAATGGTAAATCAATATAATCCTTTTGAGCAAAGTACTCAATATGATGAGCATTTGACAATGCATAAGCAATTTTATATGTAATAGAGTAAGGTTTGTTTCCTTCTCTCATAAAATCTTTTCTTTTAAAATCTTGGATTAAACTTAAAGTTTTATCGAAATCTTTATCTCCAAGATTATAGGCAATTTTTGGGTAGATATTAAATATTAACTTTTGATATTTTAAATTTCCTCTGATTATTCCTAAAATTGATTCCTTTTTATTTACAATTATATTGTCCAAGAGTGCTAAATCTACTGGAGTATCTATTCCTTCTCTAAATGTAGCACTAATAATCGTTTGTATAGATCCTATATAAATCCATCCTATTTTACATCGATCTTTTTTATCTATTTTTTGAATCCTTTTTAACATTTCTCATTTTTCTAATAAAAGAATTTCAATTTTATTAGAAGTTACTTCTATATTTAAAGCTTTTTCTTTTAAACTGAGTCCATAAACTGAGTCTATATTTCAATTTTTCTATATTTAAACTGAGTCCATAATACATAATGTTTTTTCTTAATCCAAAAATTTCCCAAAGTTTTCGATTAAATCCAGAATATTTGGTTATATTATAATCTGCTATTTTAATCTTTTTAAAGAGATGACTATCAAATAATATGTCTTGAGAAAAATCTCCTAGACTTTCAATAATCTTATTATCAATTATGTCACTCATTCTGAATATTCTTCATCAGAACCGACATTCGCTTTTGAATCGTTTACAAATATCTTCATCTGTGTGTAAATCATTTAGATCTTCTAATTTATTTATTTTTATAAATTCTTCTCGTTTTATCATATTTTTGATGTCTAAATCTATTTCAATCTTCTTTTTATTAAATTTATTAGGACATTCATTAGCATAATGCCCAATTTGATTACAAGCATAACACCTACATTCTTTTGCCTTTTTATGATTTTTCCTATAAATCGTTCTTCTAGTTGTATTCCAGTTTTTTCTAAAGTATTTAGGCTTTCTCCTAATAAAATATATTTTTTGACCATATTTGTTATAAAATCTTTTATTAAATTTATTCTTCTTTGGTTTATAAGGCTTCTTCAAATCTCCTATAACAATAATCACATCATTTCCTCTACAGCATAAAACATTATCTCTTTTAATCGTTTTAACCTTTTTCATCAAATATGCTTGATGACGCCATTAACTTAATTTTTCCTTTAAAAAGGAAATCCTTCTTCCTAAAGTGTCTGAGTTTACAAAGGGATATTCTCTAATGAGTGCAGACCCTCATAGATCTGGTATTTTTTAGTAGAACATATTTAGATACATTATATTTGTTCCAATCTTTCCATATATATGGTAATAGTAATCCTGAAAGATGCAAATATATTTGTCTAAAAGACATATTATTTAGTTCTAGTTTTAATAAAGCATGAACATATTTTTCGGCATATTGGGGTGAATCTCTATCTATATATCCCTCACCAAGGAATTCAATTCTTAATAGATGAACCACCTTTGCTACAACATTTGTAATGCTATCTCCTTCTAAAGCTTGAGCTTTTGTATCTATGTTCAAGTTTTGCCAGAATTGTAAGGCTGCTTTAATCATTGTCATTTCAATATATCTTTTTGCATCATCATTAGTCATTCGATTGGCTGCGATGGCTAATCTTATAGAGGTTTCCCATCTATCCAAGGTAAATGATATATCATAGTTACAATCTAGATTTAGATATATACCAAAAGGATTTATTCCTTATGGTCTTAATTTATCCATTGGTGAATCATTTTCTATAGCTCCAAAAACAGAAGCAATTCCTCTAGCAGTTAGAGTTCTAGAATGTCTAGGTCTAAATCTTGTAGCATTTGACGATTCAGGAATATCTAGTGCAGTTGTTTCAACAGGGGCATTAACAACTTCTACCATAGGATTTTCTTCCATTTTAAAATTAATTCTAGGTATATTTAATCTTTCTAAAGTTTGACTTAGTATTTCTATTTCAGACTCGGATGCAAATTCTAATTCCATCTAATCATCACCTTCAAACCAATACTCCTGATCTGAGTAATAATTATCTATAGGATATTGTTCATAATCATCAAGATTATCAAAATTTTCAAAATCATATATAATCTCGTTACAATAGAGTGGTATCCAATCAAGACTTTCTATTCTTATTATAAAGCTATAATAATCTATAATTATAATATGAAATACATTTCTAGTTAATATAACAAATAATATTATTATCTTTTCTAAAAATCTTTTGAATATTTCTTGGTGAATCCTTTTCCTTAATCAACATAGAGCTTCTAATAGTTGATGGTTCCATTAATCCTCGTTACTTTCTTATCTAAACGTTTTTAGAGTTATATGTAATTCTTTAATTAGGGTTCAGAAAGTATTTTATCAGGTCTTGAATCATTTTTAGACTCTTTATTAATTCATTATTACTATCTGGTAAATCTTCATAGGGTTGAACTATTTCAGGTTTAATCTTCGTCTTCTTCATCATTATGATCATATACTAAATGATCACCATATTCTGTGTATTTGAAAGCTAATTCAGTCATTAATCTATTTATTATTGATCTATCAAATGCAACTAATCTTATTCATTATAGATTGCTTCCAATCACATGATCTATATGACATGAGTGTATTTAATATTTCTTGCTTTACCTCTAGACTTTGTTCTAATGTGCTTAATGTATGTTTCATTGAATCTATATGGTTTAAAAGATGTTTACACTGTGGTAAATATAATTTGATGGTGTGAAATTTTGAATTTATTAAATATTCCATATTCGATATGCCACAAGTGAAGTTTGCTATAAACAATACACAGCTTAAAAATGTGGAAAAACTCCGAGTGGAAATTTGGAAGTGGACTCTACTTCGAATAATAGAAGAGACCCTAAAAAAGTATTCCAAGAACACTGATTTGCTAAAACAAAAACAACCAAAATGGCTCTAAAAAAAACAAAGAAAAGACAGGACATCTGAGAAGCCAACAAAGTCATGATATAGATTTGAGCCCCCTCTAAAGAAGGTCATCTAAAAGGTGAAACCCACATCGAAATCTGAAGTAAATGGAAGCCGACCTGCCCATGGGTGCTAGAATGGTCCTATGCACTGTATATCGATCAACACCCGTCATGCTGACATAAAAACGGGAATGCTCAACAAAATGGTGAAACCAATAAGGGAATATGCTCTAAAGGCAAATGGTAAGTTGATGAAAACCCTATAATGGTTAGATGTAGACTCGAAACGAACTCATGAGCTAACAAGTGGAAAGTAAGATAACCAAAAGAAGTCAAGTGATCAAAGTGGGCAATGCTAGCGATCATGAATGGTAGAGATATTTCTAATGAAGATGAATTCTGAGGGTTTGAACTATGGTGAAGACATCTAAATGTTTGGTCTAAAACAAGGAGACACAAAGGCGACACCTGAATGCCTTTATTCAAGATGTCAAAGGTAGAGGCCAAGTTTGAACGTGTGATCTATATGAAGGCAAAGTCTGAATGCATGATCTGCAGAAGACAAAGTCTAAATGTCTAATTGTGTTGCTAGAAAATGTGATGCTGATGAAGTCTGAATATCTGATCCATATGAAGACGAAGTCTAAATGCTTGATCTGTAGAAGACGAAGTCTAAACATCTTATCCATATGAAGACGAAGTCTAAACGCCGATTCGCAAAGACGGTTCGAACGTCTGAAGCAGGAAGAAGTAAATGTGATGCGTATAAAGACGAACATCTCGATCCATATGAAGGGGCGGAAAACCGAACGCCTGAGTACGTAGTAAGACGAAATTTGAACGTTTGAACTACGGTGCTAGAAAATGTGATACAAATGAAGTCTGAACATCTAATCCATATGAAGGTGAAGTCTGAACACTTGATCCGGTTGTACACGAAGTCCGGCTAACCAATCATGCATAGCAAAATGTGATACAAATGAAGTCCGAACGTAGCCCTCGACTGGGTGCTAGAAAATGTGATACAGATGAGGTTTGAACATCTGATTCATATGAAGGCGAAGTCTGAAGACTCGAAATCTAAAATTGAAGACAACAAAGGCAAAGTATAAATGCCTAAAACCCAAAACAAAGAAAGTAAAGGCGAAGTCTGAACCCTTAAAATCTAAAATAAAGAAAGCAAATGCTAAGTTTGAACGCCTAAAACCCCAAACTGAAGAAAGCAAAGGCGAAGTCTGAATGCCTAAAGCCCAAAATTAAAGACATAAAAAGCGAAGTCTGAAAGCTTGAAATCTAAAATGAAGATGACAAAGGCGAAGTCTGAATGCCTAAAGCCCAAAACATAAGACAGAAAAGGTGATGTCTGAACGCCTAAACTCTAAAATGAAGATGGCAAAGGCGAAGTCTGAACACCTAAAACCCAAAACTGAAGAAAGCAAAGGCGAAGTCTGAATGCCTGAAGCCCAAAACTAAAGACAGAAAATGTGAAGTCTAAATGCTTAAAGCCAAAAATTGAAGACAAAAAAGGCGAAGTCTGAACGTTTGAATTCTAAAATGAAGATGGCAAAGGCGAAGTCTGAACTCCTAAAGCCCAAAATTGAAGACATAAAAGGTGATGTCTGAATGCCTAAACTCTAAATGGTGACGACAAAGGTGAAGTCTGAATGCTTAAAACCTAAAATAAAGGAAGCAAAAGTGAAGTCTGAATGCATTAAATCCAAAATGAAGAAAGCAAAGGCAAAGTCTGAACGCCTAAAACCCAAGAAAGCAAAGGTGAAGTCTGAACGCATGAAGCCCAAAACTAAAGACAAAAAAGGTGAAGTCTGAACGCTTGAAATCTAAAATGAATATGGCAAAGTTTAAAAGCTTAAAGCCTAAAATTGAAGACAGAAAAGGCGAAATCTGAACATCTGAACTCTAAAATAGAGATGGTAAAGACGAAGTTTGAACGCCTGAAGCCCAAAACAGAAGACATAAAAGGCTATATCTGAACGCTTGAACTCTAAAATGAAGATGGTAAAGGCGAAGTCTGAACGCTTGAAACCCAAAATAAAGAAAGCAAAGGTAAAGTCTGAACGCCTTAAATCCAAAATAAAGAAAAAAGCAAAGGCGAAGTCTGAATGCCTGAAATCTAAAATGAAGATGGAAAAGGCAAAGTTTGAACACCTATCTGGAAAGGATGGCTTTGTATGCCTAAACATGAAAATGGTGGCTTTGAACACCTAAATGGTGTCTTTGAACACCTAAATATGGAAAGGACAGCTCTGAACACC
The DNA here is from genome assembly GCA_016808115.1 of Tetrastigma voinierianum. Classification (NCBI taxonomy): domain Eukaryota; kingdom Viridiplantae; phylum Streptophyta; class Magnoliopsida; order Vitales; family Vitaceae; genus Tetrastigma; species Tetrastigma voinierianum. Next base: position 13,775 of record JAEQBH010006780.1, read on the forward strand.
TAAACTATGGCTCTGGACAACTAACTAGAAATGATGGCTCTGAACGCCTAACTGTAAATAATGGCTCTGAAGGCCTAACTGGAAATGATGGCTCTGAACGCCCAAATCGTGACCACTGAAAGGTGGGGGCACCATAAGACCAAACCAAGACTATTGAAATATGGGGGCATTGTATGCCCAAAGCAAGACTACTGGGAGATGGGAGCATTGTACTCCTAAAGCAAGACTACTAAAAGATATGGGCACTATACTCACAAAGTAAGACAACTAGAAGATGGTGGCACTATACGCTCAAAGCAAGACTACTAATAGGATGATGTCCTAAAAAGAAAATCAACTCTCTGAACGAGGATCTAAGATAAACTCTAAAGAATGAGGGATGCTCCTGGATAACTAATCGAAAGAAAGTAAACGATCTATAACTAAAAACATCTAAAATAAAACTAAGGCATGAAAAACGACATCTAGAACCAAGAGTAGCTAAAGAATACTAAATGAGAGAGGAGACTCTAAATGAACTCACTGAAAAAAGGGGTATGCCCCTATAGAAAATCTATGAAAGAGAGAAGACCCTAAGCAATAACTCAAAAAGATCAATGGACATATTAAATGTGACACCCTAATTCGGGACCTCATGACAACTCACAACTCCGTAATTCCTGCGGGATTTCGTGACCATACCACACCACAAGGCCCCATTTATCGAGATCCATATTTTAAAAAAAATCGAGCAAAGTCTCCTTTGTTCGGGGAGGTCTACTCAACATACAACCTGTATAACGGTATAATCATAACCCATCCAGGGTCCATCTGTCCATATCCCCAATATACAACTATATCACAACTACCAGTGGACACCGAGTTACTCGGCACCACCTCAAACATCCCTTTACCGGGTTCCATTCATTCACATTTAAATCTAAAATATGAAAGTAAAACACTTAATTACAACCTGTAAGAGTTCGATCACGACCCTCTTACCATACTTACATACTCGACTATTTATATAATAGTCCCAAAAGAATTTAATTACAATTCTTTATACAAAAATACTTTACAAAAGCACATCAAGGTCACACATCGGCCTCCGTAATCTACACTGGCCGGTAAGGCCCGGCCTCCCGTACACCCCGTACCTAAAAGGGGGTCCCACGATGGGGTGAGCAATGGCCAATAGAAAATTTTTCCTACAAGGGCTACTCCCCTCCTAAAATGCACATGCAATGGCGTACATAAACATCAATCACATTTCATACAATTTATGCAACATTATATGAAATGTTTTGTGTCATGCATGAGATGTGACCCCTCATGCTCACAACCTGAGTCCCAAACGACTCCCCCACACCTGCAATTGTCAAGTGTGGAAACCAACCATTGGTATTTAACCCAATGACTCAAACCATTGGACAACCCTCCAATTTTTTAATTTATCATTTCATGATTTTCTTTTTCAGGTCACGGATTTTCTGCTTTCACCACAGACGCCGCACGCCTTCCCAACATTTTCGCTGGCTTACATCGCTGCATTCATGTCTAACTGAATAACATTTGGGTCTTTTCACCCTAGGAGGGATCTACTCCCAATTTACTCCGCCCAAAACATGTAATTTATCATTTTGATCAATTTATTACCATCCGTGAGTTCCCAACCCTTTGACTTTGGTCCCATTTTCCGAGCTCACGACTCATTCACCAATACCGGTGAATACTCAATACTATGCACCCACACCCGAGTCGACGCGATGTGACCGTGCATATGAAATGCATGATGTCAATGCATTTTCCTTCATGTTCCATGTATATATGAGTGCTACATGAAACATTAATACACCATGGATAATTATAATTTTTACATATAATTTACATCAAATAGCATATATTAATATAATTTTTACATAGAACAACATGTTATTTAATATTTTACAACAATAACACACAAAATGGCCCAAATCTTGGACCCACATAAAACAGGGCACCTCTTGGTCCCTTCATGGTTCGTCACCGAATTACTAACACACCACAAAACCCGAAGACATTAGTCTCGGGATCAAAACCAAACCCGAACTCGGGCTCAAACTACCCGAAAAACGCTCTTAAATTTTAGCATGGATCATTCAAAATAGTCCCGTACTATCTAGGATCGTCTAAACAGTTTCGAAATTCAACCTCGATTGTCCGAAAACTGTCCCAAAATTTCTTAAAAATTTAGCACTCGGGTCCAAAAATTGGAGACTAAATTTACTTCGCCACGCCTAAAGCCCAACTCTCATAAGCCATTAAATATCCTTTATGCTAGAAATAGCACAAGTAGGAAAATTCCCTACCTCATGGAGTTTGACGAAACTCCAAGATTTTGGTGCCCACGTGTCCATCTACTCCGACGAAAACCTACGGTCCAATTTCCATAGATCTTAGAGAGAAGCGAAGAAAGAAAAAATAAAAAAAATCTCTCTCTCTCCATTCTCACGCCCTCCCATCTCTGCCATTTTTCCTTTCTTTTTTATTTTACCCTTTATTATTATTATTATTATTATTATTATTATTATTATTTTGGATATATGGTTCATATTGCTTCATTCGGGTATGTTTCTTCCCCGAAACAATTTATTTCTTTTCAGTTCACTTTATTTTAAATGAACTTAGCCCAGAAGCCATTTCCTGACTTCCGAGATTTTCGTAAAATCTCGTCCCTAGAGTTACTAGCAACTTATCACCCAGAAAATTGTAAAAATATTCCGCTTGTTTCATAATTTGACAAAACTTTTCTGAGTCACTAGATTTCGTGAGACGAATTTAACGGTGCAGTCTGTTTCGTCATCCGAGATCTAGAAATTTTTTTGTTTTCAACCAAAATTACCGTTTTACCATTTTTTTTCGAAAATTCAGATTTTATGGGGTTTCACATTAAATGTCTATGAAGCTAACACAAGATGTCAATAATCTCTACAAATGGGGTCTGCCTTAGTATAGTAACTCATGAGTAACAACAAATGGATTGAGCGGTCATGAGGTCAACAAAAGATATAATAATCTCGATGAAGGGGTTATGCCTCAGTGTTGAATGATGATCAAACATACAATCAAATATATCTGGCTCCACATTAGCCAAAAGGTACAAAATCATGCCTAAATGCATATATAAAGATTAATCCTCAATGATGTCGAAATCTGTTCGCCCCAACAATGCTCTAATGGAAAATAAAAAATAAAACCCTATGAACCGATGATCTCAACAAATAGGGGGTATGCCCCGATATGGCATACGATGTATCAGAAATCGAGAGAAGCATTAACACCAAAATCATCCATTGCCAAATGTGTACTCAATTGGTCATCTATACCCACATTTGAATTGGGCCCACACATCACTAAGGCATCTCCTAGAAGGTGAAGCATAATTGCGTCTAAACTTCAACCAAAACTCAAACACATGTCAAAGTAGAAACTGTCAAAGATTACACTTGATGTCACAACCTCAGGGTGGTCTTAAGACACAGACCGTAATGTAGGTTCAAAGTGATAGGGTAAAAGAAACAAAGAGAAACTAGGCTCAAATACCCAATAATCAAACTGATACCCTCATGTACAAGATGATGTATGAGAAAAATCCCATGAGCAATGGACTCAAAAGGTAACCAACAGAAGCACTGATGATGGAAATAAATGAATGAGAAAATGGTTGAGCTAGCAACAAATCCTAAGAAATGTGTGAAGAAGGGAATACAATGGTGGGTCAAGTGTGAGGAAAAAAAAAAGTGGCAATATACACAAGGTATGGAGAACAAAATGAATGATGATCAACCCATATCAGTACGATAGAAGAGAAGTCATATCACTAAGGATGGAGTAATAGCCCTAGATAATGATCCAGAGATCCTAGTGGGAAAGGTCACTTGAACACTCACCCCTCTCACTAAAAGTATCAATAGTGATCCAAGAAGTAAGGGATCTTATAGAACTCTTACATTAACCCATAGAACTCATCAAACACTAGATACAAGTATCAATAGTGAACTCATAGGACTATCACGAACACTCGTCCCTCGAACTCTCATCTGAACTCTCAAAACTCAAAATGCATAACAAAAGTGGTCCAATGAATGAAAACCCTCATAAAAAAAATCTCACATAGATCCCCAATAATAAATACACCGACCAAATAACACTTAAAAGTCGATATAAGCATTTAATGAAGGAATATACTATACATAAAGAAACACTTTTTCTTTTTCTTTTTTTTCCTTTTTTTTTCTTTTGTTTTTTTTTTTTTTGAATGAATGTACATCTAATAATCAACAAATCAAGCCTCAACAAGAAACGTAAAGAATGAGTAAGCTCTCCACAATCACGAATAAATGTCTAAATCTTTTCTCATAAAGTAACATCTAAAGCCAAAATATTTGAATCAATGCCAAAGAAGGAGTAAAGGGAGTGACATAACCACCCTCTATGCACTAAAATGTGGGATATCATCAATATGAGTAAAATAACAAAAAGACAAGGCAACCAACAATGGAAATAAGGAAAAGGAAGGTAACAATAATGAAATATGACAAAATGAGGGGATGAGATGATAATATCCAAAGTGATGAAAATAGACATATAAGTCCAAAGCTCATAAGACTCCCACCAGAGTGTACATATACATCAAAGGGGCCCTACCCTAGTGTAGAAAATGTAAGCAAAGCTCCAAGAAATAAAAGGTCATAACATATGCGCATGCTCAAAGGGCTAGCAACGGTCTACATATATTAGTAAAGGTGATAAGGTATATGGCTAACCGAAATGATAGCCACCCATCCTGCAACCATGGTCTCAAATATAATATTTCTTCAATTGATCCACATTGCTCAGCTTTGAGAATCAATTTTCGTCTAAATCATCAACCATGCAGCTCCCTCTAGAGTCAACTCTCTAATCTTTATATGGCTGATCCAAGTGGGTCTAAACACCTCCTCAAATCCTATGTAATATATAAATCTCGGTGATCTACAATGTGCAGTGAAGGGGATGTTTACTAAATAACTATCACCACAAGAGACTACAAATACCAAAATGCTAAAATCCATTTGTGGGGGAGTAAGCAGATCATCTTAACGAGAAACAGATTCCCCCAAAACTTGTTAAAAGCAAATGGTAAGTCCATGTGGTCGAACTCATATCAATCTCTACTAACACTGCATTGGAGACCAAATGAGAGAACACTAGACCCAAAAATTACCAAAGTGGCCCCAAAATCTCCCAAATGCACCCAAGTGTAGGATAAGAAATCCTAAAAAAATATATATAGGCTCAACCTATAAGATTAGAGTGGCTCTAAAAAAAAAGGAAGATCCGAGTGATGGGTCATAATGACAAAGGCTCTCAAAACTAGGTGATGTGAGCTCACAACTTTCACACACTCGGAGACGATCTAAGGTGCACAGTGGGGTGTGGGTGCATCCGAAAAACCTAACAATCTAAGAACAAACAAAGCATATTGGCTACACAAATATCCTGAAATCTTAGCTCTATGCGGTACAAATCTTCACATATAGGTAAAATAAACAATTAATAATATCAATAAATCGAAATCTCAAATGACTATAGCAATCAAGCATTCATAAAAAATAATCAGCTAGTCAAGACTCTCCATATGCTATCCAAATATAAGTGTCTAGCGAAAAATTAGGTATCATAACCGACCAATTAAATGTCATTTCCTAAACTAGAGTTAAAGCTTGTATTACACATTGTCACCATTGGAATTAAGCTGTTTGTGGACCCGCATTTTTCATGTGCATCCCCACTCGATGACAAGACTTGCTTTTTATTGAGAAAAAAAAATTTCTTAAAAAGAAAATTGGAGTTGCCACTTATATTTGTTTATTTTTTTAAGGGAAAACAAGATAAGAAATAAAACCCTAGAGTGACTCCTTATTTAGGAAAAGACATGTAGCGCCCAACCCGGCGCTCCAGGTGTCAGCCAGGTGTGTCATTTTTTATAAACTTATAACCTTTAAGCATATTTCATTCTTATAATGTTAAACATTTAACTTGTACTATAATTCTGTAGCAGTTACAAAATATACAAGCTCCATATGGAAGTGTTCAGCATCTACAATATTTACATTGTTTACAAAAACAAAACATATACAAAATAGACCAAAAGGTCTTTGGTAGAAATCTCTCAATGATGTTGGCCTTGGTTGCTGATGTGGGTGTCAGGACTTTTTCGTTCTGCTTCTCTTTTGTGCCTACACGGATGAAACACATGTGCTAAACATAACTTAATTAGAATTAATACATATGGATGACCTCTAATAAAGTCATCACACTTCTCTATATGCATACACATCTAACATATCATATCATTTAAACATGCTTATATAAACCATATTTACTTATCTATAACATTTCATTTCTTATCATTTACACTTTGCTTCATGTTCTTGTCCACAATATACTTATCATCGCATAGCGATGCTAATACTCTTCTCTTATCATATCTCTTATATCCTCATATGTCATATTCAAGTAATTTGTTTTATGTTTCTATGCTGCATAAGCCTTAGAGAATGGATAAAGGAAACTATAGGGCCGAAGGCGCTGTACTCTGCTATCTGAAAATAGTGAATTACCTTAAAGTCAAGCATTATTTATCATCGTGCGAGACAATGACCATCTATAAAGTCTTTATTATCATTTATGCGAGACAATGACCATCTATAAGGGCCCGAAGGCGCTGTAATATTAAGCAGGGTCTGTTGATCAATATGTTGGGCTTGGCTTTTTCACCTTAGGCATGCCTATCTATCCCTACCGGAGTTCTAGCGAGCCCAGTCCATGTGTGTATTTTATGTTCGGTACATATTGCATATTCCAGGAATAATTGTTGTAATCGATAATTATATCTGATGTTCGTCATTTATTAGGTATCATTTGCATTTTTATATCTCATTATGTACATGAATAAGTATGGTTACCATGTATGCTTGATCTATTTATCACGTTCATAATATGAGTTCATAATATATGAATTACAATGTTTGATGAGACTCTTATTTTCATGATTTCGAGGACCTAATATGAGTTCCAATTTTATCAATCTATATGGATGATTCTAGACTCAAAGAAGATACTATGAGTCTAAAGAACATCTAAAGCAGATTCAGACGAAAGAAATTATGTGGATTGTTCTGAAGTTGGAAGCTGTGAAGCAATTTGTGTGATGACCGAGACACATAATTTCTTGTTTTTAGTGATTTCTGGACCTAATATGAATTCCAATGTCATAAAGATATATATGGATGAATTCTAGACTCAAAGGGCTTTCCATAGAGTTTAAGAACACCCGAAACGGAGTTCGGACGAAGAAGTTATGGCCATCCGAAGTTGGAGGTCAACAATCAGAAAAATGACAATTGTGTCCCACCCAGGCCGCTGCACACCATAGCATGCGAGCACACTTTGGATGAATTTCTGAGCCTCAAGGGTTCGGAATTTGGATATACTTATTTCAAGAAGATATGTTCTCCTATAAGTCTAATTTATCCATAAATTTGAATCACTCAATTGAGATGATGGCTGATTGCTGGCAAACAAAACATGGGTTTTGAAGAATTTTGGCATCTACTCTTTGTGTTGCCTTAATACAAATATTTCTCAGTGAGAATTTACAAGCAGCCAAACACCAACACCCAATTATGTGACAGTTCTACCTCTAACATGTTTGAGGTATAACTAAAAGTAAGTCTATTTTTGGGATCAAAATGAGCTAAAAGATTTCGTAAACACAGATTTATACACAAGATACAAGGGCAAAATTGTAATTTTTAAAAAGGGGACATGAAGGTCATAAGATAAGAAGAGTGTGGACCATAGTAGAAATAACATAATGTGAATTGAAAATAAATGAAGATGAAGGACCAATGAGTAAATAAAGGAAAGTAAAATCAATAAAAAAAGATAAGATAAAGTTTGTTCTCTCATTTTTGAGAGAACAAAAACGTGAAGGAGAAAGGAAGAGAGAGAGAGAAGAGAAGGAGAAGAGAGAAAGAAGAAAGAAAGAAGAGAAAGGAGAAAGGACTTCCAAGGGAGCAAAGGTATGGAAGTCTAGTTTTTGTATGGAATTGTGTGGAATTAGTATGGTTTTGGGTATGGAAACTAAGATTTTTGTATGGATTGTTATGGGTTGGTGTGAATTTGTGGACTTTTATATGAAATTCCTCCTTGATCTAGGGTTTGAGGTGTTAAAGAGTGTGATTACTTGTTAGGAGTATGGAATCTTCCCTTTGAGGATGGATTTTAGTATGGAAGTATGAGTTTTTATGGATTAGTTTGGATTTTGTATGGACTTTGTTAGACTTTAGTATGGAACTTACTAAGGTTTGTGTAGAACTTGTATGGATTTTGAACTTTGGTTTTATTCCTACTTTTGGGATGATTTTGGGATTGATTGTAGGATGGTTTTATGCCGTGTTTGTGGCATGTTTGGTGTCGTGTTTGTGGCATGTTTTGTGGCCTCAATTAGGAGGATATTGTGAACCCGGTGGACAAGAGCTATTCAGGGATGGTTCAGGATCAAAAGTGGCGTGTACGGGTGCAAAACTCACAGCTCTTGGGTGTTTGGAAATACGCTATTGCGTGGATGGGCTTAAATTTGCAACCCTCGGGTATCTGATTCTCGTATACTGCACAACTCTCAGTGCGCAATTCGTGGGTTTCCATAGTGCGTAGCTACACACCTTCAAACCTCCAACTTCGGACGACCATAACTTCTTCGTTCGAACTCCGTTTTGGGTGTTCTTGGACTCTATGGAAATCCATTGAGTCAAGATTTCAACCATATACCTGTGGAGGACAGTAGGTGAACATAACCCTTCTAAAATATAGGTTTTTCTAGAGCTGCTGGCCGGCTAGGATTGGCTAGTCATGTGACTTCCAACTTCGGACGGTCATAACTTCTTCGTCCGAACTCCGTTTTGGATGTTCTTGGACTTAATGGAAATCCCTTTGAGTCTAAAATCCATCCATATATAACTTGATATTAGAATGATAGTAAATAGTTGATAAGAATACATGGTAACCATAGTTATTCATGCATATAATGAAATATGAAAAATGCAAAGATACGAATAAATGAATGAAAATATCGCATATGATTACCGGATGATAATAATCATTCGGGAATATGAGATATGTACTGAACATAAAATACATGGTTATGCCTTAGAATTTGGTAGAGGATAGATGGACATGCCTATTAGGGAGAAAACAAGTTTGCGACATATTGATCGGTTGGCGTTTAGGGTCATTCGGCGCCTTCGGGCCCTTATAGATGGTCATTGTCTCGTACAATGATAACAGCGCCTTCGGGCCCTTATAGACCATTATTTCATACAGTGAGTACAGCACCTTCAAGCCCTTATAGTTTCCTTTATCCACTTCTAAGGTTTTTGCAGACATGAAACATAAAAGCAAATGACAAGTATCTTATGATAAATGTATATGATATATGACATGATATAGAGAAGCATAACATTGCTATGTGATGATATGTAAAACGGTGACAAGTACATGTTGACAAGAATAAGAAAGAAAAATGTAAATGACCTTGAAATGACATATATGATATGATAAGAAAGTATAAGAATGTATAAGCATATGTAAATTATAAGTATGAAACATATATAAGCATGTGTATATGACAAGTATGGAATATGAAATAAGTATATGATATGTTATATGTATATGTATATGTGTAAAGTGTGATGACTCTTATTAGAGTTCGTCCACGAGTATGATTTCCTACTAAGCTATTAGCTTAGCACGGATGTTTCATCAGTGTATGTATAGAAGAAACCGGAGGGACCCGGGACAATCCGCATCAGCGGTCAGAGGCTACCGCCACTAGGTACTTAGCTGGAAGACCTTTTGGTATAATGTATATGTATTTTGTTTCTTTTATAAACAATGTAAATATTACCATCTTGAACACTTCCATATATGGAGCTTGTATATATATTTTGCTGATTAAATTGCTATAGGATATAGTACAAGTTAAATGTTTAACACTATATAGTAATGAAAAAGCTTAAAGTTTATAAGTTTATAAATGAAAAAAAAAATGACACCCTCGTTTGACATCGGGAGCCCCAACTAGGGGCATCACAATTTAGTGGCATCCCGGATTCGATTCGGACTTGCCAATCGGGTCAGACCATAAACAGGGCGTCACCTGACCAGTCCAGCTCTGACCAATATACAGTAGGGTTCTTTTAGACTCGATTCATCAAAATGGGTTTATGGTTTGATTTTTCATAAATCCCATGAGAAATCTATACAAGTATCCAAACTAATCCATAAAAACTCATAAAAATCCATACAAAATCCATACCTTTTGCTCTTCTCTTCCTTCTCTTCTTTTCTTTCTCTCTTCCTCTCCTCTTTAATCTTAATTCGCCTATCCCCTCAAAATGGGAAACCAACTTGGTCTTATCCATTTGATTTTTTAAAAAATTTTCTTTTGCAAGTTGGTCTCAACCTTTCCTATATTTGCAAATCAAAGTATATCATTTATATAATAACCATCTCCTTATATTATGTCTTTTTTGTGTCCCATTTTGACAAGTTACAAATTTACCTTATCTTGTATAAGTGAGTTTAATTTTCTTGCTTAGCAAAGTAATAATTACGAAAAATTTCAAAATGTACTTATAATATACCCTAATTATGTTTTTTTAAAAAATGACTAGGGTGTATTTTGGGAATAATTACAATTCTCTCCCACTTAAAGAAATTTTGTCCTCGAAATTTTACTGCGTAGTGAAGTTCGCGGATCTTGAGGGCTTTTCATAGTTTCTTCGGCTCCCAGAGTTTCTTGAGTACCATGTTGTTATGAGTGCTTTCACTTCTTGATCTTGTTTATTCGCAGTAATTTCACCTCTCGAGCCAGAATAGCTTTCGGCTCTTCATCATATGACAAATCTGCTTATTCTTGCACATCCTGCATTGGTAGTATGTGCGACTCATCAAAGCGGTATCTCCTAAGCATAGACACATGGAATACATCATGTAATTTGGCTAACTCGGGAGGGAGTGCCAAACGATACGCTACTGGTCCAACTCTTTCTAAAATCTTGTAAGGGTCAATGAATCTTGGACTCAGTTTTCCTTTTCTTCTAAAACGGGGTATCTTTTTCCACGGAGATACTTTTAAAAACACTTTGTCTCCGACTTAATACTCTATATCATTTCTCTTCAAATTAGCATAAGACCTTTGTTTATCACTGGTAGCTTTTAACCTCTACTGAATAATCCGAACTTTTTCTTTTGTGTCTTTTACTAAATCAGGACCCGATAATCTTATCTTTCGTGCGACTCACATCCCGACAACAAGGTTCTACATCTTCTTCCATACAAAGCTTCATATGGGGCCATACTGTCTTTGGTGATAAGTTGTTATGGAAAATTCCATAAGTGGAATGTACCTATCCCAACTTCCTGGAAAATCTAATACACAGCCCCCAAAGCATATCTTTAACACTTGTGTCACTCTTTAGAGCTTTCCATACGTTTTGTGGATGGAAGCGGTGCTAAATTCAATCGTGCCAAAGGCGGCTATAATTCCTTCCAGAACCTTGACGTAAACCGTGGATTGCGGTCAGACACTATCGATAAGGGACTCCCATGCAATCTGAAAATTTCACTTACATAAAGTTCCGGTAGACGATCCATGGAGTAGTCAAGTCGGACAAGTAGGAAGTGAGTAGACTTGGTCAATCATCACAGTACGGGCGCATCATGTTTTCCTTTAGGTGAGAGGCCGGTCTGAAATCCATAGTAATGTTATCCCACTTCTATTGGGAATTGGAAGAGTTGATCGCCGGATGATGCGGTGTTCAGCCTTTACTTGCTGACACATTAGACACTTAGACACGTACTCAGAAATGTCCTTTTTCATCCCTCACCACCAATAGTACTGTTTCATATCCTGGTACATCTTATTACATCCAGAGTGCATGGTGAAAATAGTATTGTGGCTTTCATATAATATCTTCTTTCTTAAATCCATATCATTCGGTACACATAATCTACTCTTGTACAACTAACCTCCGCTTTCATCTATGGCATAATCAGTCTTGTCTCCAGTACTAACTAGCTGCATTATCTCTTGTAACTTGGTATCATTTTTCTGAGCATTTACTATCATTTGCTTCAAATCCGGTATAACTCTCAATTGAGCTAACAAGGCTCCATCAGAATCCTTAAACAATTTTAACCACCGACGTTGCCTCAAGTTCAAATCTTTTTGAGTTAGCAAATATTTGGACTCGGTAGAAAATTCTACATTTTCTCCATATAAATATTGTGGCCAAATTTTCAAAGTAGACACCTCACAGGCTCTACTCAAATCATGTGTGGGATAGTTTTGCTCATGTGGTTTCAAGCTAATTTGGAAGCATAAACCTGCTTTCCCGTCTGTCAATACGCATCCCAAACCTATCACTCGAGCATCCTTGCTGTACATGAGTATAGTCCACTGCCCGAAGTAAGATTTGAGTCAACCTTTAGTGCCTCAACCAATATTTCTTTTAACCTTTCCAAAGGCTGGATTGGCATTTATCATCCCTCAAACTTCCTCCTTTTCGGATTAACTTGGTGAATGGGGCTTTGTGATAGAAAAGCCTCTCTGCAAATCTTCTATAATATTTTGCTGGAGCCCAGCTTCTCACATCGAGTTACTTTCGAGGTGGTTTCCAATTCTAACGGCCTCAATCTTGTAGGTCAACTCGATACCCTCTCTTGCCTGATATGGCTAGAAAAACTTCCTTTAACCAAAAATCACATTTGCTGTGGGCTTAGCATATAACTTCTTTTCTCTTAGCTTTTGCAAGACTATTTTCAGATGTTGTTCATGTTCCTATACATCCTTAGAGTACACCAAGATGTCATCAATAAAGACCACTACAAACTAATCTAAATAGGTGGAAAACCCTATTCATCAGGTCCATAAATACAGCCGAAGCATTGGTCAACCCATATGGCATTACTAAAAATTCATAATGGCCATAATGGGTTCTGAAAGCTGGTTTCGGGACATCAACCTCTTTTACCCGGAGTTGATAATATCGATCGCAAGTCTATCTTGAAAAAGACACCTCCCTTTCAGGCGGTAAAATAAATCCTACATTCTTGTGATATTTATTCTTAAGCATCCTTTGTGTTTTATTTGCCGATAGTCAATACTTTGTCAGAAGAGTGCATCTTTACCTTAACAAATAAAACCGGCGCACCCCAAGGTGAGACACTAGGTCGGATAGAGCCCTTATCCAATAAGCTCCACAGCCAGTTGAGTCTTTAACTCTTTCAGTTCAATTGGAGCCATACGGTAGGGTGCCCTCGGGGAAATAGGAATTAAGTTCATTTTAGCTTCAATAAGCCACTTCTTTTCAGTGGTACTCATTAATTCTGGGGACTTGTGAGGAACTCCTAATCACAGGAGTATTTTCAAAATTCCTTGCTCTCTTTTGGAGTCAAGGATCAAAGCCCAAAAGGCTTCCTGACCTTTTCTTAGAAAATTTAGGCTTCCATAAGCTCTAAGCTAACTTTAGGTTTGGTTCGGTCGGATACTGTCTTGTTACTTCGAATAGGTTAAGACATTTAAGCAAGACTATGTTCTTATCACAATCAACTATGGCCCTATTTTTGGATAACCAATCCATTCTAGACAATATACATAACAAGGACATCTGCATTAGGCCAACACATTACTATGTAGGTACATCCTTAATCTAAGACCTCGAGCTTAAACCTGAATACGATGCTTCTAACCTATGACGCTCTAACTTGGCACCCGGTGTGTCAAGCGAGGTGTCATTTTAATGAAGCTTTATAACCTTTAAGCTTGTTCATTCTTATAATGTTAAACATTTAACATCTTGTATTACGTAGCAACAGATTACAAAATATATACAAGCTCCATATATCGAAGTGTTCAACATTTACAATATTTACATTGTTTACAAAAACAAAACATATACAAAAATAGACCAAAAGGTCTTTAGTGAGAACCTAGTAGTGTGTTGGCCTTGGTTGCTGATGTGGAGTGTCGGACTTCTAGTTCACCTTCCTCACATGCCTGCGGATGAAACACCGTGCTAGCTTATAGCAGGTGGGAATTAATACATATGGATGACCTCTAATAAGGGTAATCACACTTTTATACACATGCATACACATCTAACATATCATATCATTTAAACATGCTTATACATATTTCATATTTACTTATCATACCGTGTTTCATTTCTTATCATCTTACACTTTGCTTCATGTTCTTGTCACAATATACTTGTCATCATATAGCAGTGCTATGCTTCTCTTATCATATCATATCATTTCATCTATCATATTCAAGTAATTTGTTTTATGTTTCATGCCTGCATAAACCTTAGAAGTGGATAAAGGAAACTATAAAGGCCCAAAGGCGTTGTATTCCTTTATCTGAAGCATTGGTCTATAAGAGCAGAAGGCTATGTTATCATTGTGAGACAATGACCGTCTATAAGGAGCCCAGCGTTATCGTATGCGGGATAATGACCATCTATAAGGGCCCGAAGGCGCTGTAATGACCCAAATGAGTCAACCGGTCAGTATGCTGCAGACTTGTTTTCCCTAATAGGCATGCCCCGTCTATCCCTCTACCCGGGTTCTAAGTAGACAATTCATGTGTATTTTTATGTTCGTACATATCATATTCCACGGGTAAGTGTTGTCATCTGGTAATTATTTGTGATATTTACAATCATTTATTTATATTTTTGCATTTTTCATATCTCATTATATGCATGAATAAGTATGGTTATCATGTGTGCTTATGAACTATTTATGAATTCATAATATGAGTTCATAATATGAATTACTATGGTTACTAGCAGGGCCTACAGTTTTTTATGATTTCGGGACCTAATATGAGTTCCAATTTCATCAACCTATATATGGATGGATTTTAGACTCAAAGGGCTTTCCATAGAGTCTAAGAACATCGAAAGCGAGGAGTTCGGATGAATAAATTATATTGGTCCAGAAGTTGAAGGCTTCCCATGAGCAGTGACTGACGAGACACATAAGGCCCTACTTGTTTTTCATGATTTATGGACCTAATATGAATTCAAATGTCATCAATCTATACATGGATGAATTTATACTCAAAGGGCTTTCTATAGAGTCCAAGAACACCCGAAACGGAGTTCGGACGAAGAAGTTATGGTCATCTGAAGTTGGAGGCCAACAATAAGAAAATGACAATTGTGTCCCACCCGGATTGCTGCACACCATAGTGTGTTGCTCCACTTTGGATGAATTTATGAGCCTGAAGGGTTCAAAATTTGGATATACCTATTTCAAGGAGATATGTTCTCCTATAAGTCTAGTTTTTCCGCAAATTTGAATCACTCAATTCGGATGAGTGATGACCAAGTTATAGCGAAGCAAAAACATAGGTTTTCGAGAAATTTTATTGACATCTCCCTAAACCTAATATTTCCTTAATACAAATATTCCTCAATTGAGGATTGCAATCAACCAACCCAAGTCCAAAACACAACCAATATACCAAGTAGGGTCCTTTTAGACCCAATTCATCAAAAATGGGTTTATGGTTTGATTTTTTTTCATACAAATCCATAGAAATCTACACAAGTATCCAAACTAATCCATAAAAACCCATAAAAATCAATACAAAATCCATACCTTTCGCTCTTCTCTTCCTTCTTCTTCCTCTTCTTCCTCTCTTCTTTTCCCTTTTCCTCTCCCTCTTAACCGATTCCCCCTCAAAATGGGAGACCAGCAATTCTTATCTATTTGATTTTTTTAATTTTTCTTTTGGAAGTTGGTCCTCAACTCTCCTATATTGCAAATCAAGTATGTCATTTATATAATAACTCACCATCTTGCTTATATTATGTCTTTTTTGTGTCCCATTTGACAAGTTACAAATTTACCCTTGTAGCTTGTACAAATTATGAGTTTCGAATTTTTCTTGCTTAACAAAATAATAATTATGAAAAATTTCAAAATATACTTATAATATACCCTAATTATGTTTAAAAAAAACGACTATGGTGTATTTTGGGGTGTTACAAGACATAACTGCGAAAAACTAAGTCTAAATCTGGAGGTCAGGTTACCTATCAGGAATATATGGTAGTGAGTCGTAGCACCCCTCTAAGCCCGTATAAAAATGGTCTCTACTAAACAAGTTTACTGAACTGTGTCAATTAATTAATTAATTATGAATACCTGAGCATATCACATGTGCAATACATAAAAAAAAAAATTCACTTATAAAAGAGAGATCCAATTTTATTTTAAAAGAGAATTATTTGCATTTATTTTATAAAAATATTTATTAAATAAATCAACTAAGTCAAAAAGATTTATTTAACTAATTTAGAAAGGAAATTGAACTTATAACTTTATGTAAAAAAATTATTATTCTTATTAGGGAAGATATTTTATTGAAAAATTGTTTAAAAGTATTTTATTTATAAAAATTAGACAACCTTATTTCAAAACAAATGAAACTTTGAAGGACCTTGATTAAAGACAACATTTTGAATTTTTATTAAAACAATTTTTAGATTCTTTATGAAAAAAATACATCTTTTTAGCTTTCTTTTATTAGAGAAAATAATTATTTAAAAAAAATATATTATGAACTTGCTTTATTAAATCAGATTATTGAATTATTATTTTTATTAACACAGAAATTATAAAATTACATGTTCAATTTTACATATAACCAACTAAATATATTAGAATTAACTTACAAGAACATACATAAAAAAAATAATAATCATAATAATGAAATTAAATATCAATGAGGAAAAATGAAAATGTACTAAAAAGTCTTACTTGTAATTTACAGCATTCCCAAGTCTTTTTTGAAACCCGGTCCTCCATGTGTCGTGAATCCATACTCGATCAGCAAAAGTGGTAGGAATTCCCCATGCAAAACAAAATAAACCCAAAAGAAAAAAGAGCATCAAAATAGGAAATAGAAGGGGTTAATGAAGGCAAAATAAATATTCAAGTCTAATAATAATAAGCGTAAAAGCAATATATAAAATTATCCAATTAAGTTTGTTCATGCTAATAGGTCTCAAATTATTAAATAAATTCACATGAAAATATCAAATATGTCACTAAACTAAGCCCATAATTTCATATTAATAATTAACATAAAACATACTTTAATAAATTCACAAACAAACACTTCTTTTTTATCAATTATTAAGTTCAATTTAATTTAAAGTTAAATATCATGCCATAATATTTCAATTTCATATATATAACCTAAAAATACAATAAACCTAAATATGTCAAATTCATTGCTAAAATATACACAAATTACACTTTGCTTGATATCTACCAATAATATTAATTTCATGCCAATTCACAAACTAATTGGCATTCCAAGAGTCTAACAAGGTCTAAATATGTAAGAATTATACCAAAAATATCAAATTAATCATAAACACATAAAAACCAAGTTATCTGATGTATATTAATAACACAATAGGTCCTACATTATTTCAAGCCCAACTTTCTTAATAACATAATAATTAAACATATAAGTAAGATCTAACATAACCAAAAACACGTTAAGCAAGTCAAAATGTAGAAATGATTTTAGGAAAAAATTTACACATTTTTTAAGACTTAAAATGTAGTTTATGTTAAAGAAAGTGAGGAGAAAAGAAGTGTATATGTGGTGAGAAAATGAGAGAAAAATAATAGACAGTGAATAAAGGAAAAGAGGAAAATGAAGTGAATGAGAGATAAAAAGGGGAATGGAGGGGTCAAAATCGGTGACGGGTCACCGACAGTGACCGTCCGACGACTTCTCGACATCAGTAAGTGGTGGTGATGAGAAAATAGAGCAAAAAAAAAAAAAAAAGTAAGAAAGATAAAAATGAGATAAAGAGTATTGTTGAAGTTTACCTTAGATTTTCTTGAGTTTGGAAGAAAATTGACATTGAGGCATGACTTGAGTGGTAAAATGGTGGAATGAGTTTATAGGATATCTAAAGTTCTAATCTAAAAATAGAGTATTACGAAGAACATATTACTAAGATTATGGAAAGTGAATAAAAGTAAAAACAAAAAATGAATGTGGATTCAATGTAGTTATAATTGTTATAATAAAATAGAAAAACAATAGTTTATTTACGATTTAAGTATTTATAAATATCATTACATTTATAAATATAAAAAATAGCAGATTATTTAATTGAAAATTGTATCATTAATCTGATATGTGATTTGGAGAGCTTATCTATGTATATTTAGGTTTATCTTCGACATAAGTGTTGGATCAAAACAATTTTTTTTTAAAGTCATAAAAAGCTGAATTGTTAGTTGACTTTGAGCCCTAAATTAAAGAAATTGGGACCGATTGTTATTTTTGAACAATATTTTCGTGGATTCATGTTCTACTGGTGAGGAGAATAATGTAGTATATTCATTTGCTCAAATCGAGTAAGAAATGAATGAGAAAATAGGCTCCCAAGTGACCCTTTTGAAAAGGTGCTATTTGGACTCTCAGTTTGAGTTATGTCCGTTCATGAAAAGGTGTGTTTGGACTTTCAGTTTGAGTTGTATCCATTCATGAAAAGGTGTTGTTTGGACTTTTATTTTGAGTTCTATCTTTTCATTTTGAGTTGTGTCTTTAGGATGGTGACTGTCCGGAAAGTCACCGAGGAGTCTATCATCTTCCCGGGTTCATTGTATTGAAAGATAACAAACAAATTTTAGTCATTTTCATTAATTAAGCCGATTACTACAAGGCCGGCCTTTGGTGTATTTTAAACAATTAAGGCAGTGCATTCGGAGAGTAAACAACATAGTTTAGTTCGCTGGACAGATAGATTAAAGTGCTCACTTCTATCACAGTAGCAGAAGATAATTAATCCACCAGGAGAGGCGGACGGCTCGTGTTTATAACTTTGAAATTAGAGTGAAATGCGTCTTAAGGACATAGTGTCAAACATAGCCTGATCTACCTAAAGTTCTATCCACCCGATTCTGTTCTGCCCAATCGGGTTAGTATCTAGTTTGCATTTATTAGCTGTTAAATTGCAACACTTTCTGTCACACTTTATCTTTTTAATTGTAATACTTATATATTGTTTCACATTTACTTATTCTTGTTTAGGATACTTCACTGTTTCAAAACTAAAATTTCAACCAATAATTTTACTATATTTGAATACCTTAGAGTCAACACTTCAACAATAAGTTGTGACGCCCCAATTTCCGGGGGTCCTGTTGACCACCGTCAACTTAAGGAAACCTGTGTGTCTCATATCATGAAACCCATACATGAGTAAAAATGGCCACGTAGGGCCCATACATCCATACTCACCAAAATATTACCAACTATATTACAATAGCTTCAAGAGTTAATTCAACTCCTATACAAACATGCATCAATCAAAATATTTATTTTTGTGTTTTAAAAATATGTCAAGCCACATATCGGCTTTCTTCTCAAAGTGGCCTCTAGTGAGCGTTGTCTTCACGAATACTCCACAGCCTGCTTGAGGATCCACGGTAGTGGAGAGTAATGCCCGATGATTGTATTTTCTACATTGGGTTACTCGCCATCTAAGTGCTCATGCAATGGCACACCAAACATTCAAGTAAAACATACAAGTCCCTACTCAAATGTTTACATGTTATGGATGAGAATGTGACTCACCCTTTCCCACTTCTCAACCCCTCACTAACTCACTCACGCATGCCTAAGCCAAGTGTGAGAAAACACTATTTTCAAAACAAAAGGTTTTTTGTTCTTGAAAACATAATATCAATTTTTCTGATAAAATTCTGTTAGACTGACCCTCAGGAATTGAATTGCTTTCGATAACTCTCCTCAGACGAGCTTATTGGACAACTCTCTGAGAGCAATTTTTGGAGAAATCTTCACATCAAATTCATTTAATGACCACGTTTTTCATGTCATGCACCCATTTTCCTCTTGTTACAGGATTTACCCCAGAATTTTATATGAAATGCAATATCTTGAATTTCACAATAATGCATGTTAATATATCGAAGCATGCACTATGTGTGAAATTCACCTGAAACATGTTATTCATTCATAGCAATAACACCGAAATTAGCTCACATGAGCTAATAAACAATCCGACGGTCCATCTTGGAACTGCCCAAAGAATCACACCAACAAAACAACATATTCTTCAATCATAGCAATAACATATCAACACACAAGCAACACATACGGTCACGGTCGGTTTAAAGTAGCTCCGAAACCTGCCCCGAGTTTGCCACTCGGTCAAGTTTTGGAACCGAATAAGACGTCGGGCCCCCGAGCATCCTAACCATTACAAAATGGATCTTAGCGAAGAATAGCTCAGACGAGGAGAAAGCCCTGCCTCTCGGGTTTGTGAAACTCCGCAATGCAGGTACCACCTTTGTAGCTCTTCCCGGTGGGGATCCCAGCACACCCTCTTGTCTCGTGCTGGATCGATGGACCGATCGTCAGAAATTCTAGAAATAAGTGAGGAGAACTACCTGCCTGCAAAGCTTTCTCTTCTTCTTCCTTCTTTCCTCTCTCGGTTTGCTCTCCTCTCTCTCTCTTCTCTTATCCAACGGCAGATAAGATGGGGTCAAGAGGATGTCCTCTCATTGCCCGTGTCAAATTTTTATTGGCCACGAGTTACGCATCCTTATCCATCTACCATGGATTTCCTTCCCGATGGTATGATGCCATGTGTCTATCATGGGGTCCCACCGAAATCATGTTTGACTCATTTTCACATGACATGGCACCTCTTGAGTCCTCACAATGTGTGAAACACCAATCACAATTTTTTGAAAAATGGCCAAAATGGTCATTTCGATCGAATACGAATTTTCTAGATCTGGATGATGAAACAAACTTCACCAGTTAGAATTGTCTCACAATCTAGCTACCAAGTCTAATTTGTTCGGTGCCTTGGTCGGAGAATTTCTTGCGTTTTCGACGATGAGCGTAGTACGGGACACTTGACACATTTTGAGTGGCTCACAGTGTGCCATGTGTCAGGTGCAGAATTAGTCAACTTGAGCTCAAGTGTGGGGCCCATGTGGACATGTGGCATCTCCTAATTGGAGGAAAATCAAAGGTTGGTGGATAAAGTGGATAAGGGTAATCCTATCAACCAATGGCAATTGGACATGTGGCAATGAGGGGACACAAGAGGAATAAAACAAAAGAGAAAAGAACAATTCTCTTCTCATTTTGCTGGATCCGGCAATGGATGAGGGAAATCAAATTCTAGAGAGAGAAAGTTCAACTTCTCTCTAGATTTCTCGGCTTTCAGACCATCGGTTCTCGTCGGGCCAAGAAGCAAAGTTATTCTACACTGCAAGGGCTACGCGTGGGCATCAATTTTAGGGAGTTTCGACAAAATCCGGGAGGTAGGGGTTTTCTCCTACTTGATTTAATCTTTTTTAAGAGCTTTGTTAATGTTTTCGTACAGGCCATGAGAGGTCATTTGTCAGTCCTAAGTCCCGAAATTCGACCGTTTTCGCGCTCCGGACTGACACGAATGTTATTGGTCCATGTTATAATTTATGCAATAAATTATGGTTTTGGTGTTGTGCCAGTCAAATGGTTTATACTTCGGTTCCACAAAGTAGTCCCATGTTTAGAGGTGAGAGTGGCTCCATAGACGCCCCACGCACGGATGTGAGACTCGTTAAAAAACAGCCTCTGCCATTGACCGAAATGATCCATGTGTTTTGTAAGCAAAATATTGCTTAAGATGAATGGCTTTGAGTGTGTATGGAAAGAAATTGTTAATGCATGAAATTTATCGTATAACATGAATGTTCAATTATATAAAATATAATCAGGTGAGAGCTAATGGAATTAAATCGATCGCCGATTAGCCTCATGTGGGAAGCTAATTTTGATGTTATTATATGAATTGAATAACATGTGGTTGGTATGTAAATTTTGTTAATATATGCATAATTGATATATTAAGAGCTTAATTGTTTAAATGGCATAATGCATTCCATATGCACCGGAACACCCTAGAACGATAAGTGTGAGTGCATGACATGAAAGAAAATAAAAAGGAAAATAGTTGTGAAAGGAATTTCAAAGGAAGATTTTCCGGAGAATTGGGTTGGGAGATTGTCCAACAATTCACGTCGAAGGGCCCCGTGAATTGTTTCGGAGAGTTATCCAACAAATTCGCCTCGGAGGGTTGTCCAATAGATTTTACCGAAACTCGGTAGTATGTTTTCTAGAACAAAAATCTTTTGTTTTGAAAATGCATTTTCTCACACTCAATAGCATACGTGAGGGAGTCAATGAGGGCCTCGAGAAGCCGAAAGTAGCTCACATTTTCATCCATATCATGTAGACATTCAAGTAGGATCATGTATTTGCTTGAATGTGCTTGGTTGCCATTACATGTACACTTAGGTGGGGAGTAACCCATATAGGAGATTATCACTGCTGGGCATTGCTCACCTTGTCGAGGGAACATTATTTTAGGTATAGGGAGTGTTCGGGAAGACGACGCTCATTAGAGGCCGCTTTGAGAAGAAAGCCGACATGTGACTTTGATATGTAAATTTGTAAAACATGTATTAGAACTCTTAAGTTTAATATATGTTTGTATTAATAGTGATGTAATAACTCTTTAAAACTATTGTAATGTAGTTGGTTAGATTTTGGTGAGTATTGATGTATGGGCCCAAGTGGCCATTTTTACTCATGTATGGATCTCATAACATAAGACACAGGTTTTCCGCGGGTTGACGGGTTGTCAACGGACCCCCTGGATTTGGGGCGTCACAGCTTGGTATCAAATCTAAGGTAAACGATTACCTTAGGAGCTCGGTGGGTGTGTTTGTAAGTTTGGTTTTATACCAACTTCACAACATAGTATGATAGCTTAGATATACGAATACCTAGGGCTTGAGGGACTTGGGTTTAGGCCATGGTCATTAAGGTATGAGAGCATCACAACTTGGTATCAGAGCCTAGGTTTATAAATACCTAGGACTTGATGGGCACGGGTTAAGATCATGCATTCATTGTGCATTCTGATGATTATTGCGTGATTTTGTGATGTGTGCTTTATATGCTTGGTGAGTAGCATAGGAGAAAGTGTTGAACATTAGGGTCGAGAAAAAAAAACCCCTAAGTTTGAAGTTTCAAGTTGGTTTGAGAAATTTCAAAATAGTCTGGTAATTAAAATGAAAAAATGTCGAGGAAATTTAGTTTTTTCTACTTGCTTTTTACAAAAACAGTAAATAAAATAAAATAAAATAAATTATAATAAATAAGTTTATGAGTTTTTTTTTTTTTTTTTTTTGTGGTCTTCCAATAGGTGGAACAAAGAGGGAAAAAATGTGTGCGCAGGAGTTCGACGGCTACGCCCATTTTCCGCTTTTCGGTCACGACATACAATGTATCAGACATGACAGCAAGGGCACAGCGCCGCAGGCCAAGAGTGGGCACAATACGGCCAAAGAAACTCGGGCGGTGGATACGCCCCACGACGTCGCAAGGCCACGACACTCACCCGGCCTGGGCGCTTAAGAGAGCAGCAGCGCCACAAGTATGGGCCTGGCCACTACAGTGTGTCGCGATACAAAATTTTGTATCATGACAAGAGGTGGCGCATACAACCGCGACATGGCTTAGGGGGACATGAAAGGTCGCGCCAGCGGTATGGGTTCTCGGTCACGATACAATTTTTGTATCGCGGAGTGTGGGGCGAATTTTTAGAATACGATATTAATAGCAAAGAACGCTGCGAGGCACGGCAGAGCGCGGCGACGCCGCATAAGGTCGCAACAAGGCTGGCCAAGGCCGCGACACGCGCCAAAGGGGGCCACGACATGGCGCCTGGGGCCATTAAGACACAAGGCCTGGGCCGCACGGGCGTATGCGCGGCTCGGGCGTATAGGCGCCGCAACTCGGTTCCGGTGTGCACTCAGCCTAGCCACCCAAAGGCAATCGCTTACGCCACGTTGATTACTATTCGCGAACATTGTTCAGAACATCGCTCATGTGCTTTTTTCAACTAAAAAATAAAATAAAATTAAAAATAAAATAAAATTTTTGTTGCGTATAATTTAATATATGGAATTATTGTCTTGCATTACTTATGAATGCATTGACATTACGTATGATTTTTTCTAATGGAATAGTGTCTCGGTCAGGTTTACACCTTACGCAAGAGAAAGCGCTACAGCTACAGGCGGCAGCAAGGCGCGCGCAGATATCGCGATTAAAACTTAACTCATATTCGATATGTAGATGGCTAGTCGCTGAGAGGACGTGAGGTTGTCCATACTGGTAACGTCGTGCAATCAATCGCTTTTGACCGCCAGGCCCATCGAGGGGTCAGGGATTACATCGCGCTTACCGGTAATGTGCGTGCACAGTTAGCCATGTCGTCAAACGACCTCCAAGTATTTAGGAGCACATCATCCCTCCCATTGACCATAGAGGAGGAGTAGATGACATATAGAGCTGTAGCAATCTGCCGAGCTTATCTGGGTGGGCCTGGCCGATCGCCAAGGGTATAGTAGGTCTGACGGCTCAGCGCCCATTTAAACCAGATTCCCCATTCACCGGGCCCGTACCGACCCTGTTGCTCCGCCACCCTGAACCCTATGAAAAAATTAAATTATTTTTCTGCATCATTTATTCTAATACCGATCAAATGGGATTGGAATCGATTATTATGCTCAAGTTCAACTCAACAGAGTAAATGATTCGCCTTATATATATTCTCTCCTAGGATACAAGACCAGTCCAACTAACTTTCTAGGAGCTTCAGAGTACTCTCTCCGTATTTTGAAACCCAAACAATGGGTGAGCTTCTGAATATATCTCTTTGTGGTGTCCTAATGATCCTTTTCTCACCTAAGATCACGCTAAATCTCCAACTTTATAAGAGTCTTCCTCTTCCTCTTTCTTCTTCTTCCTCTTCCCATCCCATGTTTTTCCTCCACCACCTGCATCTACAACCGATGTTTAGCACGCTAGTCAGTTGGTGGGTGCAAGCCAACCCGTCTAATTTAAGTTTATCCTATTTTAAATTACTATGCTTCCCAATAAGAATGAGATCAGTTCAGGAGTAGCCGGTAAAGATGGTTACGCAGCCAAATCCTTACCTATGAAATATCAAGGAGCCACCAATTTGGTCGCATGCCCCCCCAATCATATATACTAAGGCCTCATATATATATAAAAAAATTAAACTGGGACAGCCCCAAAAAAATCGAGCTAGCCCGATCCGGTATTGTTTGGCCCAAGAGGGTTAATCGAGTCGGCCACCCGCAGCCCGCTTTTTTCAAGCCAAAATTAGAGCCTAACTCGGCCCCACTCGTGTCAGGCTAGCCCAATCCGCCGGCCGGCATCCAAGATATGGGTGCTAGTACTGGGGAAGAAGATCCATCTTCTTCCAACCGGAAAGAAGTAGAAGACTGCTTCGCACGAACCTTAAAGGGTCGCCACCAAGGCCAAGGCCAAGATCGCCATCCAGGCGGAGAACACTTCAGTATCGAGCAGGAGCATGTTTCCACACCATCTTAGACACTTTCTCTCGACAGATTGCTCCATAGAGTGTGAATCCCAAGGTTATAGGACACCTTAGTCCCAATCATCATGGGACGTAGTTAGAAGGCTGTCAGCAGACAAATGGTATGCTTCACTACCACACTTCGCGACATAAGGAGGAGGGATTGCCCTCAAAGGCAGGGATCCCAGGATTTGGGGACAATGTAGTCCCAGCCAGCTATAGGACATGAGCGGATGCAATTTGTTTTTCCACACCCTAGTATAGGTAAGAGGAACCAGTATTAGTCCTAGGGTGTCGCACCAACACCTAGAACTTTGCAAACAACACATAAAGCTGCATGCGCGCAGCCTGGGTCGAGGACAGACTTCAGAGCCGTGATTCCTGGCCAGTCAAGTGTGATGACGTGTTACCATTGTTGCCGCCCTAGTATGTGAGGCTTAGATTACGAGGAGGTAAAGGTCTCATGGTACTACAGGCTGAGCATCCAAAGCAGCCGAACATGTAGTACGTTTTAATACCGCATTGTTTCTCGATGCATCATGTTCATTAATGCATTCTAGTGATAGATTTAGCTCAGGTCACAGGCCTTTGGAAAAAGCCAAGATATGGATGTTCTCCCCTAGAACCTAGGGTGAGAATTGACCTGATAGGTTAGGATTGTGAGTCAGAGATCTCCGGATTCTCGCTCATGGGCGGACTCGGATCGGTGTCACAAAGATGGCATCATTGCATTGATGTGCAAGGTGACACGTTGGTCGAAGCCGGGCGGTGCATGCATGGTCATTCACCATTTCAGGAGTGGGGGTTGAGTTATTCTTTGGGACCACGTCCAATAAAGACTCATAGTTCAAATCAGGAAATGAAAAGTAATTAATGTGTGTTGGGCAAAGCAAGAAAGGGGTCATTAATCCCCTCGGGTGAAAAGTTTGGAAATAGGGTGAAGGAGACTCGCGGAAATATCCGAAAGATCCTATATAGGTGAAGGAGACCCACGGTAGTATCCGAAAGATCCTGTGTGGGTGTAAGAGACTCGTGGAGATATCCAGAATTTCTGTGTGGGTGTAAGAGACCCGTGGAGATATCTGCACTTTGTGGGCAAGAGACCCGTGGAGATATCCGGGAAATTTCTCAGATTTGCGTGGTAAGAGACCCGCGAAGATGTCCAAAAGTTATGTCAAGCCAAAGAAGACACACACTAGCCCGGTTATCACTTAAACCTAGAGTCAAGGATAGGAGTCGGACTCAACTTAGGATTAGTTACCCTCGTGAGTCAAGGCTGGTGTTGCGAGCCGACAAGGGCCTCTGTGATATATGGATGTCATTCATGACATGTATTAGTGGTGACGACCTAATTGGGGTCAAGCGTTGATTATGACCTCGAAGGCCGGGCCGCTTGCACACTTCAAGCAAGGATTGTGTAGGGTTACATATACACGTGGTTGGATGCGATAAATGGAATTTCGACCTAAATTATTTTATTAGCAAAAGTGGAGAATGTGAAACCCCGAGAAAATCCTAATTTTCTTAAAAATGGCAAAATGATAATTTCGGTCAAAATCCAAAATTTTTCTAGATCTTGGATGATGAAACGGACTTCACCGTTGGAATCGCTCCTCGGAAATTCAGCTACCACGTCAGCTCTCATCTAATTCCGAGACAACTTAATTTGCATCAAGCTCGAGCAACAAAGAGTAACACTAGGACACTTGACACATTTTGAGTGGCTCACACATACATGTCGCAGAATTAGGTCAACTTATTCAAGTGTGGGGCCCATGTGGACATGTAACATCTCCTAATTGGAGGAAAATCAAAGGTTGGTGGATAAAGTGGATAAGGATAATCCTATCAACCAATGACACTTGGACATGTGGCAATGAAGGAACACAAGAGGAATAAAACAAAAGAGAAAAGAACAATTCTCTTCTCATTTTGCTGGATCCGGCAGTGGAGGAGGGAACAATTTCCAGAGAGAGAAGTTCAACTTCTCTAGATTTCCTTAGCTGGACCGTCGATCTCGTCGCCAAGAAGTTAAAGTTGTTCTATCGCCGCAAGTAGCTACGCTGCATCACTTTGGGAGTTTCGACAAACCTTAGAGGTGGGTTTTCCTCCTACTTGATTTAACCCTTTAAGAGCTTTGTTAATGCTTTGGGTGGTATGAGGCCGTGAGAGGTCAGCTTGGTTGGTCCCAAACTCGGGACCGGCGCCGAAATTCGGGACTGCTAAGTGTACCCTGACCGATTATGGATCGTTATCGCCCCATGTTATAATTTGCAATAAATTATGATTTGGGTGTTATTGGGTTGAAATGACATAGATTTCTGCCCACAAAGTGGAACCGATGCTTGGTGAGAGGGTCGCCTTACTCAAAGCCCATCGAGATGAATGTGATCTTAAAAATGTACTCACTTGCTTGTTGATAGAAATGGTCCACGGTGTCAAAGCAGAAAATATCGCTAAGATGAATGGTTTGAGTGTATGGAAAGAAATTGTTAATGCATGAAATTTAGTGTGTTAACATGAATGTTTGAATTATATAAAATATAATTGGGCGTGGAGAGCCATTGAATAAATCGATTGATTAGCCCATGTGAGCTAATTTTGATGTTATTGCTATGAATTGAATAACATGTGGTTGGTATGTAAATTTTGTTAATATATGCATAATTGATATATTGACATGAATTGTTTGGAAATGGCATAATGCATTCCATATGCACCTAACACCAGAACACAGTGAGTGCATGACATGAAAGAAAATAAAAGGAAAATTACAGAGCAAATTTCAATTGAAGATTTTCCTGAGAATCGGTTGGAAGATTGTCCAACACCAATGGAGGGGCCCATGAATTGCTCTTCAAGAGTTATCCAACAAATTCAGACGGAGTTGTCCAATAAATTTTTACCAAACTCCTAAGAGTATGTTTTGATAACAAAATCTTTTGTTTTGAAAATGCATTTCTCACACATTTGGCTTACAGTATGCGTGAGAGAAGGTCGTTGGATGGCTCGAGTAGTTTAGAAAACGCACAGTCAAGCATTCTCATCCATATCATGTGTATCTGGCGTAGGATCATATTTGCTTGAATGTGTTTGGTTGTCATTACATGCACTTAGCGTGAGTAACCTCCATGTAGAGATTATCACTACTCTTAGACGTCACTGCCAGGAACATTATTTTAGGTATGGGAGAGTGTTTCGGGGAAGACGGCGCCTCATTAGAGGTCGCTGAGAAGAAAGCCGACATGTGGCTTTGATATATAAATTTGTAAAACATGTATTAGAACTCTTAAGTTTAATATATGTTTGTATTAAGAGTGATATAATAACTCTTTAAAACTATTGTAATATAGTTGGTTAGATTTTAGTGAGTAATGATGTATGGGCCTAAGTGGCTATTTTTACTCATGTATGAGTCTTATGACATGAGACATAGGTTTTTCGCGGGTTGACGGGTTGTCAACGGACCTCGGATTCAGCCACACAATGTGCCAAGTGTTCCTCACCACTCCTGACTCGAAAATACAAAATTTCAATTTACACCGACCGAAATTCAACGTGGTAGCTACCAAGTAAAGACGATTCCAAATCTGAAGTCTGCTTCTCGCATCCAGATCTAGAAAATTTCTCGGATTTTGATCGAAATTACCATTTTACCCTTTTTCTTAAAATTAGAATTTTACGGGTTTTATATAAGATTTTCAAGATAAAATCAGAGATGCTTGTAAGAACTTATAAAAATAGCTTATGACTCTCTTATAAGCAATTTTTAGCTTATTTCAATAAGTTTCATGGAGAAGCTTATAAAAAAAAAGCTCAAAACAACTTATATGAAAGACTAAAATTGGTCATCTTAATGACAAAAATGTCATTCTGAAAATAATGAAAAATAGAAATAAAATTTTGAAATTATATAAAAAATAGGTATTTTTTTTGAAAATTAGGAAAATCTGAAAAATAATGAAATAAATTCTGAAAAATTATGTAAAAATTGGTAAATTTTTTGAAAATTATAAAAATCTGAAATTATAAAACAATCTCTCCAAAAAATTTATAAAATAGGTAAAAATTATGATATATAATTAAAAATAGAAAAATCTATTGATGATAAGAATAATGATATTGATGATAATTTTCTTTATTTAGAATTCCATGCATCCACGCTGCTTATTTTGTTTTGAAACTTATAATTTTTGTGATGATGGAAAACACTAATGGTGTTTGTTATTTTTGCTTCTTTTTTTTTGTTTTGAAAATGTTTGTGATGATGGGAAATAATAGCGATGTTTAATTTTTGTGATTGATGTATTTTCCTTTATTGTATTTTATTATTAGATAAAAAACTATAAACAATATTTAGTTAAATATATAGTTTTTATTTATATTAGGTAAGGTACGCATCACTTTAAAAGTCCAAGGGCCAGTTTCTATAAAGGCTTTTTTTATAGCCCAGAGCCTCATGCTCTCTTAAATACTACGATACGATATACATCATGCTCTAATTTATATAAACATCCAAATTAAAGATTTTAATGAAGAAAAAACATAAATATTTCTCGTTTACAATCTCTTTAATGATATGAAACAAAATTGAAGAAGAGAAAGATGGCTTATTAGTTATTTTTTATACTGTAGACATATTTCTTAACGATAAATGTTTTCGCATATAAATAATCTTTACTTTATTTTAATTTTTTATCATGGTTTCATGATATATATAGTTCTTTAGTTTTTCTAAATTTTTAAACATTATGATAAATGTTTATTTATCCAAACACTTAAATTTTATAGGTGCTTATAATGTCATTTTCAGTAATTTTCGATATTATAAGTGTTTGTGTAGTAATGCAGCTAAACACCTTAAAATGATACATAAATATTTTTTAAAATATGCATCAAAACACAAATAACTTATTGAATAAAGTACTTATGACATAAGCTTTTATCTAATAAACTCTTATAAAATAAGTGTTTAATTAAGTTGTTTACCCAAATAGGGCTAAAATCCAATATTTATGGTGCATTTGGGAGAGCTTATCTACAACTTATTTGAATTTATCTTCTCACATAAGTACTTTTGATAAAAATTGTAGATATTTGGAAGAGCTTATAAAAATAGCTTATGATCACCCTACAAGCCATTTTTAGTTTGTTTCAATAAGTTTCTTATGAAATAAGTTATAAAAAAAGTTCAAAAACAGCTTATACGAAAAGCACTAAAATTTGGCCATCTTAATTTATAAAATATAATTACGAAAAATAATGAAAAATATAAACGACGAAAATCAGAAAAGAAAAAGGTAAATTTTTTGAAAATATATATAAAAATTAGGAAAATTTCTACAAACAACGTCCGAAAATTTATGTCAAAATAGGTAAAAATTTCATAAAAATATGAAAAAAAAATTATACATATTATTAAAAACTAGAAAAATATATATATTGATGACAGAATAAATTGTGATTTGATTTAATGATTTTCTTTATTTGTAATTTAATGCATATCTATGAGCAGTTATTTTATTTTAACTTGTAATTTTTATGTATTTATGGAAAACACTAACGATGTTTGTTATTTTTGTTTCGAAAATTTTCGCATTTAATGGGAAACACTAGTGATGTTTGATTTTTACGTTTCATGTATTTTCCTTAGTGTATTTTATTATTATAGAAAAACTATGCATAATATTTCGCGTATATAATTTTTATTTATATTAGATAAAGATGCATCACTCTAAAAGTACGTGTTTGCTGCAGATTCACTAAGCCTCAGTGCCGCTACTTCATAATGTCTTGTGTGGGGCTCCAAATAACTACATGTAAATCACACAGACATTACGTTTAATTTATAGAAATAATTCAAATTAAAGATTTGAATGAAGAAAAAAAACATAAAATATTTTAGTTTTTATAATCTCTTTGATGCATATGAAACAAAATTGAATCTTTACTTTATTTTAATTTTTTATCATGGTTTTCATTATATATATATATATATATATATATATATATATATATATAGTTCTTTAGCTTTTAAAATTTTAAATATCAGGATAAATGCTTATTTATCAAAATACTAATTTTATAAAAATATTATAATGATTTTTTCTAATTTTAATATTATGTGTTAGTTGTTAGTGAATATTATCCAATCACATTGCAAATGATGCATAACTTTAAAATATGTATCAAACACAAATATCTTATTTAATAAAAGATTTCTACGACATGTTTTATATAAAAATGTTATTTAATTAAACTATTTACCCAAACAAAACCTTAATGATCAAATTTTCGATAAGTGTCATAAAAGTTGGTGCCGAATGTTATTATAGTTCACTATCGAATTTGTAAGTTTTATTTTTATAAAGATACAAATTATCTATGTATTTTCAATAAAAAATAATATAATTTATTTTTAAAACATCTTTATCATGAATAGCAATAACAAAAAAATTCACTAATTTTAACAATTTTCGATCAATACAAAAAATATTTAAACCTTTTTGACATTAAGTAGTTGAGTGTAGTATAAGTTTTTGACATATTTTCATTTTGCATATTCCATTATAGTATTATGATTTTACAATAATTCGAGATTGGAATCTCCTTATTTGTATCTCACTTTTTTATTACTTAGCTAGTCTTCTAAGACTTATATATATTACAATGAGAAATTTTTTCTTTGAAAGGTAGCCTTTATATATGATGCAACATAATTATTAATAGAAATATGTATTGTTTGTTAACGTAATAAACTATTTTAATTAGGAAGGTAATAGAAGTTTTACGGCGGAAAGGAAAAAAAAAAGGGAAAAATGAAAAAAAGAGGAGAAAAAGAAGAAAAAAGAAAAAAGGAAAGAACAGTCCCCTTTAGCAAAAGTGCTTTTAAGTTTTAACAACAGTGAAAAGCACTTATCCGCTGATTTTCCCCCTCTCATAGAAAACGCACTTTCTATAAGCTGAAAAGAAGCTACAGTAACGCTCGTGCTGATGGCTGTGACAAATAAAAACCATCGAACGCATTGAGTTGACTATTTTCTTCTAAAACAACGGTTTAAAAATGATCTCTGTTGTCTGTTACGGATAAAGCTGTCGTTTTAGCATACAGGCAACAGCGGAAAAAACCTGAATGGGCAAAAGGCAGAGAAGCGGTGAGAGTAGAGAGCACAGTGCCAAAACTTGAAAACCCCAATCCAGGATGGTTTTGCAGGGATGAAATCAT
This sequence comes from Tetrastigma voinierianum, assembly GCA_016808115.1. NCBI lineage: Eukaryota > Viridiplantae > Streptophyta > Magnoliopsida > Vitales > Vitaceae > Tetrastigma > Tetrastigma voinierianum. Next base: position 46,610 of record JAEQBH010006780.1, read on the forward strand.
CTTGAAAGTCCAGTCCTAGACTCTGCTGCAGTATCTTTCTGAGAGCCATGAAAAAATCTCTTATTTTTCTTACGTTTTCAACGCTTGTTTTTGCTTTTTCCTCTACTTCCAGTCTAGCTGCCCTCCTGTAGGTCAGTACTTCACAATCTGGATAATATTTCGTGTTCTTTTGATCTGCTTGATAATGGGTATTCCTTTTTTTTGGAGCCAGCACATATAATTATAAAAGAAGATTCATTAAAGAAGAGCATGCCTCCTCTATTTCCTCAAGCATTAAAATGTAAGAAAAATGCCTCCAATCAGACTGAAATTTTAGAGGTGCTAAGGCAAGTGAAGGTTAATATCCCACTGCTAGACATGATTAAACAGGTTCCAACTTATGCCAAATTTTTAAAGGACCTGTGCACAGTGAAGAGAGGATTGAATGTTGATAAGAAGGCCTTCTTGACGAGCAAGTCAGTGCCATCATCTCGCAGCTAGCACTCTGGGCAGAAATACAAGATCCAGATCCCCCACCATTTTGCACATCGTGTGAACTCAGAGGAGCAAAAGACACCGCTTAGATTTAGGGAGTTGTCAACCTACTCGCCTTACTCAAGATACAAAGAATTGGGAGTTGAAGCCTACCAACATCACTCTATCCTTAGTCGATCGACTGATAAAAATTCTAAGGGCATAGTCGATGTTTTAATATAAATTTTATTATCCTGGACTTTCGTGAGTTCGTGATACAGCCAGGTCAGCACTAACCAAGTGCCCATCATACTGGGAGGCCATTTTGGCCACATCTAATGTCATAATCAATTGCCTGAATTGAGTAACGCAACTTACCCGCAATACGACTTTGAGTTTAATATCTTCCACCTGTGCCAGTTATCAAATCGCCAGAGGAGCAGGAGCAGGAATCGACGAAGATCGCAGTTAGCGCATGAAGAATTAACCTGCACTACCACTCTCAAACACCACCGATTCCCCCAAAGACCCACCAAAGGCAGTGCTTAAAAACAGTAGGGGCACAAACTCAATTTTGTCAAGAACAATTTCACAACACATGGAGAGATTCCCTCTCCTTGGATCCAATTACGCAGAACTCATAATATCTTCGATAAGCAGACTCTCCCAAATTTTCATCACAGCCTTCGCCCTGCCTTTTGTTTTATTCTTCCGTTATTTTATTTTATTTTGATTTATTTAGTTTTTTCTTTTAGATTTTCTCTAATTTTAAGTTAATCTGTTTAGTTTATTTTTTCATTTTTTATATATTTTTAATTTTCTGTGTTATTTTGGTGCTTATTAAATTTTTGAAGGAGATGATGCAGGATACAAGAATAGGAAAAAAAAAAAAGTCTGAAAATCGCTTGCAGAAGAGTGCAATTTTAGCACAAGGCACTAAAGGTAAAATTTATATCAAAGAATTTTCGCATCAGGTGCTTAAATTTTCACACTAAATCAACGATTTTGTTTCGCCTAATCCTTTCCCGATCCGAACTCCTTTAATCGTACCGAAAGCTTAAAGAAATAGTAGAATCCAAATATAAATGTAGTTAACACTTTTGAAATTATGAAGGTGTAATTTTCAAATCTAATCGTCACTTTTTCCTCTTTCTTCTCCTAACTCTGCTCATTCAAGCCCAAACTGAGTTAATAAGGTGCTCTGCGGAAAGCTTGCTAAGTCTCCTATCTAACAACAGTGCACATCCTGCAACAAGGATCACTCCTTTCTAACTTTCCAACCGAGCCCCATCGAGCGACAATGCCATACTTATCGTGGTAGCTAAGAAATGTCGCTTACATTTACGCTATACTATTTCGAGCAAGCCCATTTTGTGTTGTTCAGCTGCTCGTCAGTTGTCTCTGCTTGGGCGGTTGCTAGCTTGTTTTGAAAAGCTGAAAATATAGCCATTTATTTTTATATACATACTATATAGCTCATAACTTGCGCTCAAAATTACAACTATTTTTTTGTTTCATTCGCTTGCGCCAGAAAAATCTGAAACTTTGTCCAACGCTATATCACGTTAGATTGTCTCCATGCTTAATTAAGTGGATGATCAGTTGAATTCTTAGTGCTTTCAACCTTCTCTTCCACTCTAATGCCCAAGGTACGGCCATAAGGTTTCAACAGTAAGCTGAAAAACCACCTAGCCTCCTAAACTTTGCAAAAGCCTATCCTGGCCACTGACTACCTAATATTAGGTTAAGGGCCCCATGGCCAATGAGTCTTCCAAAAAGAAGAGAAAAAGAAAAACATAAAGAAAAGAAAAGAAAAAGAAAAGAAAGAAAAAGAAGAAAAATTGTAACGCTTGCCTTGAAACCCGAGCACTGGCCCGAAGTGTGATACTAAGAAGTTCTTAAAGCCCTCGGTGCCCTAAAACCTATCGGGTCGAGTCACCGACTCTGCTCGCTACATGAAGTGGATGGGTGAGGTTTAGCGAGTTGTAGGTGATGGAGTTTCGAAATCATTCGAGTCCGGGTGAAAACCTCAAGAGTTAGCAGGTTGAAAGACCCTACGACTGATGCCTAAGCCTTAATCGCTCTGAGTCATCTGGGATCCCCATTACATGGATTTTGGTGAAGTCGATTCCTTAGCATTGTACCCCTACAACACAAAAAGAGTTGTGGAATAAGAGTGGGTCTTGATCTATTTAGGTTGGTTAATGTCCTAGGTGGAGGCAGTAGCTTGGTTGGGGGGAGAGTGCAATTTAGCAGTTTATTGTTGAGAACTGATCAAACAAACACTTAGGTTTTGGTGGAAGTCTCTAGTTGATTCACCGAGATGGAGGCCCCTTTTACCACTATGTATGGCATCTATCTCTCGTAGATGGTTACACATCAAGGTAGTTTCAAATAGATCAATGGCGGGAGCCAGCATTACTCATCCACATACTTCAAATACCATTTGGTAGTCATAATTTTGTTATTTTATCTACTCTCTCTTTTTCTTACATTGCTAAGGGACTAGCAATGCGTGTTGGTTGGGGGAGGATTAGTGCCCAAAAGTGCTATATTTTGAGCCCTATTTATCGTAGGTTTTCTATACTTTTTAAGTGTACTAATCAAACGACTAACCCAATTCTGTATATTGGTTGTCCCGCTTATTCTTACCGATCATTTTGTGGCTAATTTTGTAGTTTTTGCAGGCTTTTAATGCCAAATTTGTTGAATCAATCCAAGTACAACGAATCCGAGCCAAAACTAGCTTTATAGATTTGAAATCGGAGTAAGAGGAGCGTAAGAAGAACAAAGAGAGCCGAATCTGCTTTTGATCTTTGCGCGGCAGATATTTTTGATTTCTTGTAAGTGTACTAAAGATCAGCGAATTTTCAGACCGGAAGTAAATTGATGCCTGTGTAAATTTTCTCTCCCTTTTGTTGACTTCCTTTGTTTTGCTTTCTTTTCCACATTCGCCCTCCTCGTATAATGCCTTTTAAGGGCATGCTGGTATTTTACCCCTCATGTGGGCTCTATATAAGCTCAAACTCAGGAGAATTGAAACTTTGCAGGGAACTTCAGCTTTGGTAGAAAATCAAACCCAGAAGTTCTCCAACTTTTTCTTTTCTTGTATTTTTTTCTTTGCTTTTCATTTAGTTATTTTTCTTGCTTCTAAAAACATCCTTGAGGATGAGTCATAAACTCCTCCATCTCACAAGAGAAGGCTGGGCCAGGTTATGGGGTAAAATGACATTTTCTACCAGATGAATGCAAGCATTCATGGATATTTGTCAGTTCTCATGATAGGATTAAATCTCTTGATATACCTTAGTTAACCCGTAGATTTGGCAAGTAGGTTCAAGTGACGTGCTTATCACAGATCCACTCCATTCATTAGTTTTCATTTATTAGTTAATGTAGTAGATTTAGAGATAGATTTTCATTGCCCTGAACATTTATGTCCAATAAATGCTATATTTCAAAAGGAAAATTAGTAGGGTTCGGGCCAGTACAATGAAGATCCGTTCGTAAACGACTATATCGCCATCCTCCCTAACGAGGAAAAGGACTTGAGGACCTCTCATTTACCTTGAGAACTCAACCCTAGTAGCCCGATGCTTCAAGGAGTTCTTTTTCATATTTTTTAGTTCAGTTTATTTTTAGTTCACAAACATTTCAACCCACTATTTTTACAAAACCTTAAAATCCAAATTGAAAATCACCATTTCAGTCAATCGCAAATCATTTACACTGTTTAATAAACTGCATCCCCCGTGTTCGAATTTCTAGAGATATCAAGCAGAGCCATGCTACGGAAGTAGGAGGAATTAGGTTTATAAATTTTGTTGATTCTGGATCACCCTACTGTGGCACAAATCATCGTAGCCCACAATTGATCCCAAGGGGGTACTGGGGCTTGCCTCCACTGTATGCACCTTTTTGCTCGAATATTTTCGTCAAATTAACATACTAGGGTTTATTCTCTATTCCTCTATACTTTTGTAATCTATCTGATATTCATAAAACTTTCTCCTCTACCCATGGTTTTTTTCCCACAAGGGTTTCCACTTAAATCTAGTATTTTTTCTTTGTTTTTGTATTTCATTATTGTGCCATTGATAACACAAACTCATGGACACCCAAGCACTCGAGATAATCTTCATTCACTATACGTTAGATCCGGAGAGCTTGTTGAAACATCTTCTACCTCCTTATTTAAACTACAGCTCCACTATCTTTTAAATAAACATTATCTCTACCTTTTCCAAACATTATCTCTTAATTATCTCAACTTTACTTGGAGATTTAAGAGAGTTTTATTATGAGTTGCAACATGAATTTTCAACTAAGATAAGAAGCAGATGCCTTGTAGTATAGGACTCTTAATAGTGGTCAAAAAAGGCATGAGTCAATGGAATTCTGATAGCAAAATCGTCTGATACATCATCTAGTATTGGAACATTTTCTGTGACACCATCATCCAGTGTTTGAACACTTTTTGAGACATCCTCGAAAGACATTATGCTTCATGGGAAAGACAAATTCTATTAACATGGTTTTTGCCTAAAGAGAAAGCCAACACATAAACATATGTTGATGCGACCAAAGTCCCACATCAATTAGAAATAGGGCATACGGCGAGTTTATAAAGATGCATTGTTTATGTAAAAATTTAAATCAATGACATTTTTATTTATGACGCTTGTGAAAAATCGCCATTGTCTATCTTTGAAATTTATACATCCAAAATCTATGACGTTTTTCTAAGTTTTTTTAATCGAAAATATCAACACTACCACAATCAAACCCATATGTATTGCCCAATACCCACAAGAGACGAGATACCTCCATGGTTTCACTCTCCAAAACCCTAAACTTTCATCCTACAACCAAACTATAATTATTCTTCACCAATGGCTCCTCTAGCCTCAACCCTCTCCTTCAAGGCTTCTACCCGGCCTCCCTTAATGCCAGCCTTTCCTTGACCAGAAACTAGAGTCCCGAGTTTGAAGCCTCCACCCTTCCATCTCGGACCTTAGAGTAGAACACGATGGAGTCAATGCTATTGGTAGAGTACAAGAAGATGTAGAGTATAGGTGTTGTCTGTAGAGTTGCAAGGAAGCAGTAGCTTGAAGAACAATTTCTTTGGCAGCATGCCCATTCCCTTGATTCCAAGATCTAAAGACTCCTTTCTTTGATTGATTCTCTTCTCTGCAAAAAACTTTAGATCCAAGTTAGTTAGCCAACAAGGTCACCCCTTTATTTTTCTCTTTGATTTTTCTTGAAAATTAGATCCATTTTATTTATAGTTTGCTGAGATCATTTGGGTTTTCTACAGTGAGAATAACATTTACAGATAATAACCTTGCTTGACGGATGTGGTCTCTATTCTTCCTCAAAAAGTAAGGATTTGTATTATTTCTATTTTATTTTATATGTCTATTAATACTCTTGATTTTCCTTATGGGGAGTGTTTTTGTTTCTATTTGTTTTCGTTGTATGTATTTATTGTAATCATAGAATATATGACCTGATACACAAAGTGGGTTTTCCAAATTGTTTTTGGGTGCTGTAATGTTCTGAAAATGTCACCAAGGTGTAGTCTAATCACGAATAATCGGGTGGTGGTAGGAGTCCTAATAGTCAAAGTATTTTCTTGGTTACATTTTCTTATTGTAGTTGATAAATTATATGGTAATTTAATTATCCATTAATTGGGTTAGTTTCTTTCTCCCTCCTATTTCTCCATTGATTTATTCATTAACTTGGATGGATCTTGAAGGCAGCTAATTCAGACCATGGGCTAGAGGATCGAATGATTTTCAAATATTTTTTAAACTTCTAAATACAGAATGCAGATCTGCCTGCTCTTGATGGTATTTAATTTGAATAGGGATTTTGGAAGGCCCCTTTTTCTTCATTTTATTACACAATATTTTAGGTTCTAATAATTAAAATAATTTGATTATTGTTATGATCAATGGCACAATAAAGAAATACGAAAAATAAAGAAAAACACCAGATTTATGTGGAAACCCTTGTGGGAAAAAACCACGGGCATAGGAGAAAGTTTCACTATGAATCTGAGAGGAATTACAAAGTATGGCCTATAGGGAATAAACCTTAATGTGTTTATATATCGAAAATACCCGAGCAGAAAGGTCCATACCGGGGGGGCTTGCCCCCACACCCCCTTGGGATCAATTGTGGGCTACGAGTTAGGCCAACAGATCCCTATTTTTTTTTTCTCAACTTTTTCACAAACGCACCACTGCCTTGAGTCGACATAAGCCCAAAACCACCCGAGTCACAAAACAACAATCTCCACCTTGACACTTAATTCTACTATAATTAGAAACGCCACCATCTCTATCTTAAAACAAGATCAAAACCATACTCCTTCTTCCACAACAAAACCCCCATAGGGCAAAAACACAGCAACCAAGTCCCACAAAGATTGAACACGACAAACTCGCTATAGGAAGTGGATCTAGTCATCATATCCGCAGATTGTCTTAGTTCCAACTTTACTCACCACAATGTCACCACGAGCAACACTCACGCTACACAAATGATACCTCACATCGATATGTTTCATTCCTCTCCCATGAAACATCTTATCTTTAGTGAGAAAGATAGCACTCGTTATCACAAACAATGTATTGATCTACAATTGATCACTTAAATTCTCAAATAATCCTTTTCAAGAAAGTTCAGAATTACCATGTACTGGCCGGTCGATGCCAAAGTTATCGCTGATCAAGGTAGTTTTCCAACCACAGCACAACCTCCAATGGTGAACACTTATCCCTGTAAGGATCTCCTCTTGTTAAGATCTCCAAAGATAATCGAATCAACAATACCCCCCGCAGAATCCATCTCTAGTTCCTACCAAACTCCGCAGAAATAAACACACTACTGATCCATGCAAGTATCACATGATCCACTAAACTATTTTCCAATTTTTCCTTTAATGTGTTTTGCCATACAAACACCTACCGACGCACCTTCATAGCCAAATCGACGTGGAATGCCACCATGGCATACAAAGCAAAGAACCCACATCATTAATATATACTTAGACATGTAGTTAACTCTCATCCTCAGGACATAGGGCAAGATAAAAGTCTAAAATGAGTCGTGGGCTTAAGTAGTAATAGGCTTTACATTCCGTATGTTGAAACCTTCGCTGGCACCTTTTCAATATATCCTTTCTAACTCAAGGATAATCTACCTGCAAAATCTCCAACCAAAGTATCTTCTTGGCTGCTCCCAAATCTTTCATCTCAAACTCTTTATTAAGCTGTGCTTTTACAGTTCTTATCTCTTCTTTACACTTGGCTGCTATTAGCATGTCATCAACATATAAGAGCAGATATATAAGTGACTGTCATCAGATCATTTAAGTAGACACAACTATCAACTACTCCTCTTAAAATCATGAGAGATCATGAATGAGTCAAATCTCTTATACCATTGTCTAGGAGACTGTTTCAAACCATAAAGAGACCTCTTAAGTAGGCAAACATAGTCCTCCTTACCTGAAGTTGTAAAACCCTCTAGCTGTTGAATATAGATGTCCTCCTCAAGCTCCCCATGTAAAAATGTAGTCTTCACATCCAACTGCTGAAGATTATAATCATGAAAAGCCACAATCCCAATCAAAGCTCAAATTGAGTTGTGTTTCACCACACTGAGAGAGAATACATCCGCGTGAAGTTAATGAGATCTGAATCCGACCGTAAATTCTAGCAAATAGTCTCGCTCAGACCTTGATCAACTCCTGCTATGCCTTCTTTCTTCTTAAACACCCATTTGCACTAAATGGATTTCTTCCCTTTAGGTAGCCTCACTATGTCTCATGTCCCATTTTTATGAAGGGACTCCATCTCTTCTTGCATAGCAATCATCCACTTACCTTAATCATTGCAACTTACTGCCGCTTCATAAGTGGATGGCTCTTCACTACACTTAATATTATCTGCTACACTTAAGGCATATGCAACCAAATCAACTTCACCATATTTCTATTGTGGCTTAATATTCCTCCTCTCTCTATCTATTGCACTGGAATTGAAGCTGTAGGAACACTCAACTCATCTGAATTAGGAATCAAACAAATCTGAAACTCCACCTATTTATCAACCTCGCACGCCTTAACATCTGTAGTCTTTAGAGTCAAGACCTAATCAGTGGAAGTCTCATAAAAAATCATATCTCTGTTAATTACCAATTTCTTGGTTTCCAGACACCACAATTTATAGCCTGTCACACTAGATTTATAATCAAGAAATATACACTTCATTGATCTAGGTTCTATTTCCCATTATCAACATTGGCATATGAAGATCTGTACCAAATCAATAAGTAGCAGGATTACCAAACCATACCTCTTGAGGAGTCTTCTTCTCTATAGCAACTGAGGGAGAATGATTGATCAAATAACATGCAGTGGATGCAGCTTATGCCCAAAAAGACTTCGGCAACTGAGCATTAGAAAGCATGCATCTAATCCACACCATCAAAGTCCTATTCATACGCTCCGCTACTCCATTCTGTTGTGGAGTATGACAAAATGTACGATGTCTAACAATTCATTCTTTCTTGCATAGAGTGTTAAACTCATCAAAACAAAACTCTAAACCATTATTAAGGCAAGACTTCACCTACCTCCCTTGTTTGTTATCTCCATCGTCTTCCAATCCTTCAATGTTGAAAACACATCACTTTTCTGTTTCGAGGAAGAATACCCATACCTTACGTGAGAAATCATCAATGACATCGCCCATAATATAAGTAGCACCTCCCATGGGTACTTTTGCAGGTCCCCAAAGGTCTAAATGTAGATAGTCGGCAAACTCTTGACTTATGAATGCCAGGAGAGAATCTAACTCGCTTCTGTTTCCCAAAAATGTAGTGCTCATAAAACTGTAACTTACTTGTTTTCTACCCATCTAGGAGTCCTCTTCTACTCAACTCTGTCATACCATTTTCGCTCATACGATGTCTAACAATTCCTTCTTTCTTGCAAAGAGTGTTAAACTCATCAAAACAAAACTCTAAACCATTATTAGTGCGAAGACACTTCACCTACCTCCTTGTTTGCTTTTCAATCATTGTCTTCCAATCCTTGAATGTTGAAAACACATCACTTTTCTGTTTTAGGAAGAATACCCATACCTTACATGAGAAATCATCAATGATCGTCATAATATAAGTAGCACCTTCCATAGAAGATACTTTTGCAGGCCCCCAAAGGTCTAAATGTAGATAGTCAAGCAACCCCTTTGACTTATGAATGCTAGAAGAGAATCTAACTCGCTTCTGTTTCCCAAAAACGTAGTGCTCACAAAACTGTAACTTACTTGTTTTCTACCCATCTAGGAGTCCTCTTCTACTCAACTCTGTCATACCATTTTCGCTCATGTGCCTAAGACGTATGTGCCAAAGTTTCGTAATATCATCCTCTGATAATGAACGAGATGCAACAACAACATCTCCTGTAACAGTAGCACCTTGCAAAACATATAACATGGCGGTCTTTTGATGACCCTTCATCACAACTAGGGCTCCTTTACTAATCTTTAGGACTCCACCTTCACCAGTGTATTTGTACCCTTTTGCGTCAAGAGTATTAAGGGATATCAAATTCCTCTTCAAATTAGGAACATGTTTGACTTCACCAAGAGTACGAACTACTCCATCAAACATCCTAATGCGAACTATCCCAATACTTGCTACTTTACAAGATGCATTGTTACCCATCAAACTTCACACATTTATATGCTCGGGATGTAGAACTAGTCCCGACAGATAGTCATGTGAAAACGTACAACCAAAATCTAAAATCCAATTTCGACTAGCTCTTGAATCGCATCTGGTGCACCGGTTTTCCACCAAATCGATCCGATTCCACATCACTAGTCACCTGCATGTCCTGTGATTCAGCTCTTTCGTCTCTGGTTTCCTCGAATTTCTTCTCCCTATTCTACATCTTGAAACACCCCTTCTTGATATGACCCTTTTTCTTGCAGTAATTGTGGATTTTATTAGAATTCTTAGATTTTGTCCTTTTCCTCTGTTCTTCACCAGAATTCTTCTCTTACGGCCTACCACGTACAAACATGCTATCTCCATGCGCTTCAGGCCCTACAATTAATTGCTTCATTTTCTCCTTGGAAAACAGAGCCTCATAGACTTTATTTAAGGTTAGGTATCACGACTATATAAAATCGTATCTCTAAAAGTCACATACGAATTAGGAAGCGAACACAACAACATTAACCTTAGATCTTCTTCTTCATATTTAACCTCCAGAGTTTCCAGATCTGCAACAATTTCTTTAAAGGTCGTAAGATGCTCTTCTAAAGACGACTCTTTTGCCATGTCGGTGCGAATACACCATGCTTCCAAGTGCAACTTACTCAGAAGACTTTTCTACCAACTTTTCCGACCCCCATAACGCATCGACAATCTTCTCCTTTAGAATGCCTTGCATAATTTAATTCGATAAATGAAGGTGAATATGAGATAGTGCTTTACGATCCTTAGGTTCTATCTCCTCTTTTGTCAACAATGACGACATCTTGTCAAGCCCTATCAATGCTTCATCCATATCCATATGCTCGAGAACAACTTGCATCTTAACTTGCCACAACGAAAATCTGGTACTATGATTCAACAAGGGAATTTCCAATTTCATGGTTGCCACTGATAAGATCGGAAAAACCTAATGGCTCTAATACCACTTGTTATGATCAATGGCACAATAAAGATATACGAAAATAACGAAAAACACCATATTTACATAGAAACCCTTGCGGGAAAAAACCACGAGTAGAGGAGAAAGTTTCACTATGAATCTAAGAGGAATTACAAAGTGTGGCCAATAGGGAATAAACCCTAATATGTTTATACATCGAAAATACCCGAGCATAAAGGTCCATCCCGCGGGGGTAAGCCCCGCACCCTCTTGGGATCAATTGTGGGCTACAGGCCTGGGCCGTTACCCAAAACCAAATTCAGGTCACAACAAAACAACAATTATTATTAATTTATGAAGCGTGATTATTTGAGCAACAAAGTTAGTAGTACAAAGAAAAAAGATAATGTATTTTAATTATAGGAATAAGCACCATTTAGAAAGTGACAAAAATAGTGAAGGAGTGACTGAATGATATAATGCATTTTTTATATCTATTCACTTTGTAAATATTGATAGATCTCATAGATGTCTTTCTTTTTTGTGCCTATTTCTTTTATTCTTTTATGTTTTGCTTTGTTTTTTCATCTCCCATGTACACTCCTCTTTGCTTCCTTTCCCTTTTTCCCAATCAAATTTTTGCTTAAGCAATCAAAAATTCTAATGTTAGACTTTCTATAAATTTTTTATTTTTTCAAAAGTGTCACAGCTAAAACTTTTTATGGTGTCACAACTTTTATGATTTTGCACTAGAGGAGATTGAAGTCTCTACTAATCATAGCCTTTCCCCTCAAGTTCGTTCTCTTTCAAGTTAACCTAGAGTGGTTTCCCTCGTGGTGATGAAGAGGCTAGTCTTTCTAATAAAAAATAAAAATAAAAATTGAAGAGGTTAGTCTTCATTGACATGTCCCTCCTCATTATGCTTCAAATACAGTGTCATATATATATATATATATATATATATATATATATATATATATATATATATATACCAAAGGTTTTTTAAGCTGTGTAACATATGGACTAAATTTTCAAATACTTAATTATGGTAGATTTTGTCTATTGGTTGAGAGCTATGTAAGAAGAGGGATTATTTATTTATTTATTTTACTCTTCGTGATATTTGATTTTTGGGTTCTTCTGTTTACTACCTGTGAAACTTAGTGCACCCTTTCTTTTGCTAGGTAGTATTAATAATATTTTTTATGCCTATCAAAAAAAAAAAAATTGTGATGGTCATGCATTGTTTATTAAAATTTTAGATTAGCATTCCATTGCTTGTTATGAGAATATTTTAAATAATAAGATATTATTCACTTTGATTTTAAATATAGATTTCATTGGGGTAGTTGACATAACAATGTTTTTTTATGCTTTTATAGGGTTTCCAATTTAGATAAAATTCTTTTTAAATGAGGTAGAACGAGTGATTGACCTCCTTCTATCTCCTAGAGCACTTCTGTAAGTCCTAGATTAGCACTTCGTATGTTGCCAAAATACAATTTTATTTTGGAGAAATGAAGAAAGCTTCCTATGGTCTTAAACTAAGATTGAAGAAGATAGCAATAGGAACTTGTGGAATTGGCTACTACTGAGACTTAAAATGTATGGGCTGAATTTGTTTTAGAAAGTTTGTTTCTACAGAGTATTCATGGGTTATCTCTCGGAATGGTTTTGTTTGTTTGAAGTATTCATGGCTTATTTCCTGTTTTCATTTTAATTTCGTTTTGGTTTTTTATTGTACGCATGAAGTAGTCCAAACATGAATAATCATTATCTGTCGGTCATTACCAAGACCCATGGGATCCATTTTAGTTTAATGCACGTGTGTTGCTCTGATGACACTCCATTTATGGAATCATTAGTGATTAGTGAATGCGGTGACGTTTTCTTCATACCACTGCAAAAAAATGATAATAGTTGGCTTGTCGGATCACTACAGAGTTGTGGTATCTTTGTCAGGTTGTTGAAACCACTTTTCTTTGTGGTAACTTATCCATTCTTTAAATGTTAAGGCCTTCACACAAGTAATACTCATTATTATTCATATTCTTACCTCTTGTTATAATGATTGAGGCTTCCTGCTAAGCATAAGACTTTATCTTTAATGTTTTGTTCATATGGTAAATGTGCTTATTTATCAAGTATTGTCAACAAAATGTTGGGGGGTCAAAACTAACTCTTGGTTCTTGTCTTTTGTTTAATATTTTCATTCATACTTGTTTCTGTTTAATATGGAACTTAGGTGCCATAAATATATTTCAACATGAATTTTTTAACTGAAAAGCTCAATTTTATTATTTCAAGGTAGATTGACATTGTGACGCCCCAAAATTCGGGGGTCCATTGACCAACTGTCAACACACGAAAATACCCGTGGATATCATGTGTCTCGATATCACACTATCCAATCCCATCTACCAGGATCTGTTTATTTACATTCAATGAACATTATATGTTATTTTCAAAACATATTATTATGAGTTTAATTACAACCTCATATAAACGTATATTACAAAATTTGTTTGTCCAATACTTTTACAAAAAGGTTACAAAGCCACAATTCGGCTTTCTTCACAATTTCGGCTCCTAATGAGAGTCGTCCACTAGTGTCTGTTATGCACCTGAAATGTTATCCCATATAGGGTGAGTCATGCCCAGTAGAGAAACTCCCTACAGAGGCTACTCCCCACCTCATTGCACATGCAATGCTAGCACTTGCATTCACATCAACCATTCCATACAGATTATGCAATTCTATCATGGAATTCTATTTGTCATGCCATGAAATGAGATGAGACTCACTCAATGAATGAAAAATCCGAGTCATCATAAACTCCCATCACACAATGCATAGCTAATGTGTGATAACATCCATTATCGATGAATTTCATCCAATGATCACTTTGAAACAAAATCAAGTTTTTAGAAATCAAAACTTATTGGATGTTTCACTTCCAATGATCATTTTATTAACAAAACATGTGTCTTTTTGGGTAGGCAAATTTTCGGGGTCTCACCGCAGGCTTTGCATGCCTTCCTACACTTTTATGAGCTTTTACCGTTGGACACATATGTATAACCAAAAATAATAGGGCTTTCACCCGTGGGGGTATCTATCCCTGCTTGCTACTACCTAGCACAAGTTTTCATGCTCCGCGAACAGTGGAACTCCGCTGAACTTCGTTCAATGTATCGAGCCCACTCATCAACCACCGAGGATGGTGTGATGGCAAAGACGCACTTACACTCCATGAACGCGACGCTCAACAAGATACAGAATGCATTATGCCATTGCATGTCAATTCCTATCACATATGTAATACATGCCATATGGATAGTTTATCATGCATCATGAACAGTTATATCAAAAGCATATAACTTCCAAACAGTTCATCTCAATGTCAATATATTAAAGTTTGTATATCAACAATCATCCCCAAGCAAGCCAATCAAAAGCAAGCAAAGACAACTTGGTTCTCACAACCTATTGTGGCATAAGAGATACCCACAAAGCAATCCACACATACAACCATCATAGGCCACACTAACATGCCATACTCAGGCCACACATCTAGCCCCACGCAGCCATTGGACAGTTTTGAACCTTAGTATAGAATTTCAGTCCCAAAATCAGTATGAAATCTACATCGAAATCAGTCCTTAAATCCAGACACAACAAATAAATAGCCCAACTGTGGTAGTCCTGGGAAATGGACAATAACTTGAGCTGTGGAGGTCCGATTTGGGTGATTCAAAAGCCTACATCAATTTCACTAATGCAGCTACAATTTACATGGGGGACTCGAGTCTAAATTCCCTCGGGTTCCCACCTGAAATTCAGTCCTAAAATCCGTCCAATGCGTAGGATCAAAATAAGGCAACATTCCCATATTTTGAAATTCGGCCAAACAACCCCTTAGGGCAAAGACACAACCCCACAACCCTTATGGTGGAAAATAAACCAAAGTAGGAAGAATCCCTACCTTTTGGAGTGTAGCCCTCGGACTTTACTTCTTGGTCCGACGAGTTCTGACCGCCGAAACGCAGATTTCCTTTTCTCTCTCTTTCTCTCCCTTTCTTTTCCTTATCTCGCTCTTTCTTTCTTTTCTTTATCTCCCTTTTATTTTTCCTTCTCCTTTCCTTTTTGCTCTTCCCCTCCTCTACTAATTAGTCTCCTCCCATTTTATAGGCATGTCCATTGTCATGCAGGTGGACACATGGCTTGCCATGTGTCACACATGCATTTGCCTTTGCATGCCTTATGACACATGGCTTACCATGTGCCACACATGCATTTTCCCTTGCCATGCCTTGTGAAACATGGCTTGCCATGTGTCACTCGACACCCATTGCCTCAAAAAACGTGAAATTCTGACTGTCTTGGAATTCAACGAAAGTCGTATAAGTAACTAGATTTAGCGAGACGAAGTCAACAGTGAGGTCTGTTTCATCATCTGAGATCTAGAAAAAGTCCAGATTTTCAACCTGTATCATAGCGGCAAGATCACCGTGTTTGCCCCTTTTTTTGGAAAAGTTCAAATTTACCCGAGTTTTACAGACATACGGTCAAATTTTTGTATTTTTTTTTTTTAAACTAAGGGGCTATTTGTTTATAGTTTTTGATAAATTTTTTTGTTCTTAAAAACAAGGAAAATATAATGATAGGGTTTTAAAAATGGGCTCAAAGGCCCACTCGCCAAGCCCAAAGAAGTGCGCGTCTAATGCAATCCAGGCCCCTTTGCGCCAGCCCAAAACGAAGGCCTAGTCCGCTCCGCCCAAAGGCCGATCTTGCGTAATTTGGAGGGCCCATATCCTACCAATCATATTAAATCTCGCCAATAAGAAAAGTAGGATAATCCCCTATAATTTCTTATCCTGTGAATATAACTAAATTCCGCCTATATCTCCCACAAGAAGGAAAACAGGATAATTTGCGATAAATAATTTATCCGGCAAATCAAGTCGATCTCACCAATAAGGAAGGAGGATAATTTCAATAAAACTACCCTTCAATATCTCTTACTAAAATCCGATAAAGGCAAGAAATATCCCATCCAATGGGAAAGAATCCTTACTACCCTCCAATTGAGAATAGTATACACTATAAATACCAGGTCACCCCATCAGTGAAAGGTACGCAATACATTCGCCTCTGCGCCTCTTTCTCGTAAAGAACCGACTTAGGCATCGGAAGGCCACCTGCTAAGCCCCCCGCCATCTTCTTCTTCTTGTTCCTTTTTTGCAGAGGAGAGCAACGCCGCTGTGCCCGCCGACTCAGCCCAAATAGCAGATCCCATTCCGATGTATCGATCCAGAGCCTCTTCTTCTTCATACCGCCTACAACAATCCAGTCCGGCCCAACGACCCCGTAAACTTCCAGCCCACCGGCTGAAAATAAAGATCATCAATGCGTGAGCGTCCCCCACTTTGTACAGATGTGGCAAGGGCCTAACCTACTTGTAACGGCTGCAATTTCCACGGTCTGGACGGTCAGGGTTAGTTAGGTATTTGTCGCCATTATATGTCTCGTGATAATGATGACTTTTCTGCCAAGGCCATCTCTCCTGGTAATTCTTTCAATTTCCTCGCTTCTTCCATATAGACATCCTCTCCACCGCTCGCCTCTATGTGTCCCCGACTCAAGTTTTTCTTCGGCTTCTTGCTAATTCTGATTTCCCCCTTTTCTCGAACCTTCAGAGAGTCCTTTTCTAAATATTTTTTTGGGCAGCTGGTTTAGTTTCATTCCTAGGACCGTTGTGTCTTTTTCTTTTTGGCGTCTTTTTCGACCGATACGACGAGGCACTAGGGTTAGGTTGGTCAAGTCTTGTTTCTCAAGTATCATGAATCATAATCCCAGTCGCTTCTTCTCTCGCGATCGAGGTGACTCTTCATCAAGGTTTGCCTCAAAGTGACCGTGGCGCTCCGACTGCCGCGGGGTTAAATCTCTCGAATGCCCTGCGCGCCTCCTTTCCTCGACAAGGGTAAGGGAGAGTAAACCCGATTAAATATCCCTGGGGATCGTAATACCTCAACCGCTCAACATGCTTTAACCCGCGGGCCTAGCAAGGTTGGTCCCTGAGGCGGGGGCCACCTTGCTAGATCGCTACCGACCTCCTTGTGTTCGAAAGTGTGGTCCCCCGACATTTTGACCTTCATGTGGTTTCCGCATCTAAGATGCGCTTCTTTAAAGTGGCCTTCACATAATGGTTCGCTTCTCTCGCATCCCTTCATAAAAGGGTTTTCGCAAAGACTTCAATGTCTCTGGCCCTTCTCACTTTCGCCCAATGGTCAGTATTTTGCTGGTCTATCGTTTTCTTTGTAGGGACTCGGCGTTCCCAGTATAGCTTTGCTCCTTTATCTTTTCAACGCGAAGGAAACCGCTGAAGGCTTCCTTTATTTTTCCAGCGTTTTGAAGGCCTCCCAGATTCTCGATCTTCCTCTTCCCACAGGCTTTGCAAGGGGCGCTACTTTGTTGATGGGCCAGTCGCACTAGGAATATGACCCTTGACAGTTAGGATCTTGGCACCAGGTTTGGCTTGTCGGAGCACCCCGAGAATCTCATTTGAGCGCCGCTTGTTTCTGGGTGTGATAATCTGGTGAGGTCTGATATTTCTAATTATGTACAGCCCACGTACCCCAGTGCCAAGGCCGACCTCGCCGAAGATTAACGTCATAGCACCGGCGGCACGAGTGTCCTCCCCGCCCCTACGCTGAAATACCAAGCCTGACACTCTTCGGCCCTTAGAGATCGCAGGTCATCCCGCTCGTCAGCCAGGCCTTCGCCCCTTCCACCATGAAAGTCTCTCTCCGCCGAGCCTCCGCTACCAAACCCACCAAGGGAGAACCACTGCTCGCTGGAGACGCCGTCCCTAAGCCCTGAGCGTGAAACGAAAAACCCCGGGACTCCACTGAGAAAGACCGTCCCGCTGGCAGTCTAAATCGCATCTTCCTCTTCTCCGTCTACTCATGTCCAAAGCCTAGCAGGGCAAGATCAACTGGCTAGTTCCTAAAATTTTGAGTTCAGCCCCGTTTCGGATCTGGTCACAGTCAAAGGTACTGCCATACAAGGTCATGCCTATCATCACTGAATTACCGCTAAGAGTAAGCATTGCCACCTTTCCGAGGGCTAAGAATCAAGAGAAGGACTCAACCGCTACATGGCGACTCCTGCTTCTAAATGCCGAATCTACAAGGGTCTCGCCCATTCTAAGGATTCGACTCTAAGATGGTCGCTGCACACCCACTGACAGGCTTTGGCCTATCCCCTCGCAGGGTCGCCTATAAGTTCCCCAGATTCACGTCCCATTTCATTAAGGAACAGACAATCTTAAGGCTGACACGATTTTATGTCAGATGGGCGGTGGCTACTCATTTGAAGAGCTCACGTGCAGTCACCAGACGGTCATGTCGTCACGGCCACATACAGGGTAGCTTCCCATGCATCCGGCAGGACTGAGTCATGGATCTGGGTGGCAACAGACGGTCGAGGAGGCAGCTGCTTAAATCGACGAAGCATACAACGCCGGCACGTGCCTCTGGGCTTTGAGAGTAGAGAAGACGAGGTCTCGAACAAATTTCGAGAGGCCCAGGCGCACTGGGAGGAACCAGGATTTAGGCCATCGGTCGCACGCACGACTTGCTGTGAGGCCGGACGAGCCGCAATCGCCTAATACGAAAGCTTCGATGGTTAGGATGAGCTTCTTACATCCCGTGGCAGCCATGAGTCTAAGGAAGAGCTACGCGCCGTCAAAGACGAATCGGGCAATAAGATTCAAGGCGACGGACGGCTCGCCTGAGGCTTCCGAGGTCAGAACCGCGAACGCCCGGGACCGAGGAGCCGTCATGGGCCGCTGGGACTTCCATCAACAAGCAACCCTAATTGCTCGGCCGATGAGGGGTTATAGGAAGATCGAGGGCCGAGGCTTGTACTCAATGGTTTCGGTGGCTCACTTCGTAAGAAGCAACAAGTAATGCCTATTCCTACCGACTTCGAATTTGACCTTCCCAGCGACGAGGAGGCTGAGGAATCCCTCTCCGCTGACTATTCTGGAGAACCGAGCACCCCTACTGAGGTCCACTCCCCTTCTTCACCTTCTGCTCCTCCTTCTCGACTTGATCACGATATCGACGCTGGATTTTGTTTTACTTATTTTTATCATTCCTGACTTGTGACATATGTAGCCTTTCTTAATAAACGATCTTTTTTACCACTTTTGTCTCTACTTTGCAATTCGTTGTTCTACATGAATTGTGGCTTGATTTTCGTTACATCGTCTGAGCTGAAATTCTCCCTGGATAGGAGTCGAGCGCTGAGTTTCGAACCGGGCCGGGCCACGCCGGGTCGCTCTCCGCCTAGGGTTGAATGACGGTGCCGCATGGCCCGAGTGCAGAGTAGTCGAGGTCGCCAACCGGCGACGGGCCGGGCACAGGCCTTGGTGGCGATAAAGCCCGAAATGATCCGACTGGAAGTCATGCGGGCCTCGTGCGCAGTAGTCGAACTCGCCAAAGCGAAGCATCTGGCCGCGCCGGCGCCGCTGGGCGATATACTGAGCCGACCGACTCTCGTGCCGGGCGGCGGCTCGCGCAAGGTAGCTGAAATTACAAAGCTGGAAATGACAGTTCGGCGCCGAGGCCTTGTGCATTGATATAAACAACGATCCGACTCTAGGTCGCAGGCCTGGGCAGAGAGCTCGGCCGTGAGCCACCGGGCTCCCGGGCGCTGGGAGGCCTCATAAGGAGGCCCGAGCCGATCCTCACCCTAGGCCGCTGTGGTCTCAGGCAGGTAGTCGAGCCCACCAGCGAGCGCCAGGGCCCGCCGAGGCCTCGCGGGCCATATACCGAGTCGATCTCGACTCTTAGGTCAAGGTGGCCGGTGCGTATAGTCGAGCTTAATAAAGTGAGCTACCAGGCTCCCAAACAGGCCTCAGGTGATATAGTCAGAAACATATGACTCCTAGTCATGGCCTCGCAGAGTAGTCGAACTCGTCAACCGAGATACTGGCCCGGCGCGAGGTCTTCGCGACATAAACAGCCGATCCGACCCTGGGGCCGTGGCCTATGCGCAGTAGTCGCAGGACGCCCCAAACCCGGGGTCCATTGACAACCCGCTGTCCCATGGAATACAAGTGGATGTCACATCTGACGCCACTGGGAAATCGCAGGAACCCTTCAGAGCAAAGGAGCTCTACCCACATACAAAACCTCGTGATATCCCGTCTCAAACAATCCAATATATGCAACATATATCCAATATATCCAATCACATGAAAGAATACCTACCATCGTAAATTTCATAAACAATACTCATTACGCATACCAACTATGATCCAACTATATATCCCATGGGCTACAAGAGTTACAATATTTCAATTTTAAACAATACATTTATTAAACTTAAAGAGTTCTAATACATGTAAACATCAACAAAGCCACATTCCCGCTTCTTCTAGCACTCCACCTCTAGATCGAACTGCCTCTCGCACGCGCTCCTATACCTGTAGTGCGGTCCCACGACAGCCTAAAGCCCGCAGGAGAATCACCCTGCTGCTACTTCACCACCTGTCATAGCCAAGAATGTTCCAGTAAAACACACATTCAAGCAAATGCATTCATCCTACTCAATGTCTATATGACCAACTCGCATCCCGAGTCCTCATCACTCTCTCACACTCCCAAGCCTTGTAATGGTAATTCATTGTTTTATTGAAGGACAACCCTTCGATGATATATATATCAATCAGTCGCTCCGACGATCGATATATTACCTGTTTCGCGATCACTGATGAATATCAATCACGTCCGACGATTGATATTTAAATTTGGACTACCCTTCGATAATTAATGCTTAAGACAACCTCCGAACCATTTTCTAGATTTCATCTCATGCACTCACTCCTATAATCCTGGGTGTTCCAAAGGCATATAATGCATGTATGCCAGCCCAATATACCTAATCACATGCAAATATATAAAACATAATACATCGCATAACTAAATCACACAATCATGCCATGTAATTTACAACCATACATCAAAATTCAAATTTCACTGGGCGAATGATCAAACACAAAGAATTTAATTTAAATCACTCTGGCCAAACACATATTCACACAAAAATATATTTTCACAAAATATATTTGAGAATCAAGCTTCGAATAAAGGAAACCCTAAGCACATTCCCGAAAAATCACAAATCAACTGCTCACTTAAGAACCCAAGAATCTACTCGCCATTCCTACTAATGCATATCAAGCAAACATTTAATGCAAAAATTATCACAAAATGCACCCAACAGCCCGTATCTACGCCACGATCGCTTCCACCTTGTTTCAAAATTGTATCAATTTGGTCCTGCTCGGACCGACATTCGCCTCACCCGGGCCTCATTCGACCAACATCAAAAACACCTAAATGGGAATAAAACTCGCAGCGAAAATCCTACCTCTCGAGTTTGTCAAAACTCACAAACTCGTGAGTCCACGCTGCAGCCGCTCCGCGTGAACGCTTTTTCCTTCTCTACTCGAAGACCGCCAACCCGCCTGATCTCCCGATATTCTAGAGAGAAGCACGACTCTCTCACTCTAAAACTTTTCTTGATCTAATCGGATCTCCGAATCATGACCCCCACGCTTTTTCTTTACTTTGCACGGCTTATAAGCAACTATCTCACTTCACATTCTTAGCGACTTAAAATCAAATCCTATAATGACCATTACGTCCCTCTCTTTACCGTAATCGATATTCTGCACTACCTCTGGGCCGCCCATTTTCATCATTCCTCTACTCATGCCACTTATGGTACATGAGCATGCTTATACGTGACTTTCGCTGCATCGAAATCGCTTTACTAAGACCAAACGCGATGCTCAAAATCGTGGCCGATCTAACCGCCTTTAAAATTAATGGCCTACGTGCTAACTAGATTTTCATGAGACGATTCCAACGGGTGAAATGCTTTGTCATCCGAGATCTGTAGATCAAATTACGGATTTTTAACCGAAATTACGATTTCAGAATCGAAATTACGATTTTACCCTCTTTTCCTAAATCGAATTTCTCGTGTCTCAAGTCGAGTCACAAGTGAGCCACCGGGATCCGGCGCCGAGGCCTCATGGGCGACATAGCCCCAGCCGATCTTAACTCTTAGGTCGCTGTGGCCTCGTGCAGAGTAGTCAAGCTCACAAACCGAGCTACTAGGGCTTCGCGCCGAGGCCCTCAAGTGGGCACATAGCCCGAGCCGATTCGACTCCTAGCCGTGTGGCCTCGTGGCGCAGTAAATGAACTCAAAGCGAGCTACTAGGTCTCAAGGCTGAGGCCTTGGGCGGCTATATAGCTTGAGCTAATCAATCCCAGTCGCGGGCCTCGTGCAGAGTACAGCTCACAAAGGTGCCATCGGGCTCGCATCGAGGCCTCAGGGGCGATAAATTTGAAATGATCCGACTCAGGTCGTGGTCTCGTGGCAAGAGAAGTCAAACTTGTCAAAGTGAGCCACTCGGGCTCCGGCAAGGCTCAATATACCGGGAACCGATCCGACTCCTACCATGGGCCATGAATAAACCTCACAACCGAGCTACATTGGCTCCGGCGCCGAGAGGCCTCAGGATCCGAAGAGTCAAAGAACCGAACCATTTCGTGTTGTCAGTCCGAATTCTTCACCTCGGAAAGATGCGAGTGCCTCAATGTTGGTTCGGTGGAGAATCTAAACTAGCTTCACAAGTTCCCTAGTGTTTTTATCCTTCTTATAAATGGCGACTTCATTGCTATGGAGTTTATACTTCAGATATTCTGCTCCTTCTGGTGCGTAGCTGAAATCTACGCGAGATGAAACGTCGAAGCTTGATCATTCGCCGGCCCGCTGAAGATTTTGGCTCGCCTGGGCTGACCCCGCCGTGGGAGCAGAGCCTAGTCTCCCCTTTATGGGAGCAGCGGCTCCCCAGCTTCGTCAGTGGAATGCGCCTGCAGAGGGCTAGTGACATTTCTTGTATCGCTTTCTCTATTTTCTATTCTTCTTTCTCTTCATCTCCTTTTTTCTCTTTCTCCTTCTCCTTCATTCTCTCTTCCTTCCTCTCTTCTTTTCTTCCACATCTCATTCTCCCTTTTTCTTCTTTCCTTTCGCACAAACTCTTTCCATCCCTTTTTTCTTCTTCTCCTCTTTTCCACCTCGTTTTCCTTTCCTCTTTCCTTCTTAAGGGCTTTTTTTTTTTTTTTTGAGGGAACTGCTTGTAATGTGTAATTTCAAAGTGTACTGGATGACCCAACTGATTGTAATTGAATGTAATTTGATTGGAATAAAGAGAGACTTTTCCTTCTTGACCATGAACTTTCTCATTCTGTTGTATTATATGTCTGAGTTGTTTGAGATGTCTAACAAAATAACTAGTAAACGCTCAAATCGTCATCTGGAAATTGATAATGCTTTATTTAAGATTACAAACCGAGGTCTATTGATAAAAACGCTTAAGGTGTTCCGCATTCCAAGCATGATGTAGGATTTTTCCCTCCTCTGTCTGGAGCTCGTAATTGCCTAGTCTGATGACGCGGGATATGATGTAGCCTCCCGCCGGGGCCTAGCTTCCATGCGCCGGATTCTTCCTGTCAAGGTGAGCTTCTTCAAGACTAGGTCACCCGCATGTAGCCTAGGCTCACCTTGTAATACCTCGCCGTCTTCCTCTGGTAATCCTCCGTGCGCCTTAGAACCTGCTCGCGTTTTTCATCTAGGAGGTCTAAATTTAAATGGAGAGCCTTGTCATTGTGTTCTACTGTCGCCAACTCGATCCTTGGGGACTTTAAACTCGACTCGATGTACTATCGTTTCGCTGCCAAAGGCCAGGCGAACGGGGCTTCCTTGGGTTATTAATTTTTATAAGAGTCCTATAGGCTCCATAGCACCTCAAGGAGGAATTTGACCGATTCTCGTTTTTAAGATCTTTCCACTTGATCTTCAATGCGGTCTTAAGGGTTCTAATGGTGACTTCGGCCTGACCATTAGACTACTGATGTGCCGGGACGAAAGTAATAATTCCACTCCCAAGCTCTGACAAAATCCCCGAACTCGCGTTGTCAAATTGCTTTCCATTGTCCTGAGATACCGTGGCTCTCGGGGATACCAAAACCCGCATATGATGGCTCACACACAAAAAATTGCGCATCTTCTCTCGTTATGATTTGCGGCCAAAGGTTCTACCGACCCACTTGGTGAAGCACCCATCGCGAACGACACAATTGCATCGCCCCTTCCCAAGGGGCAAAGGTCTCGGGCAGAGGTCCAAACCTCACCGTTGGAAAGGCTGCATTTGTAATTGATGTCAAGGGTCTCGATGGGAGGCGTGAGATCTCGCATGCTCCCCGGGCAGATTCAGATCTCGAGTCAGGCTCTGGGCCGCATCTCCGAGTATTGCAGCCGCAGCATCCCCGCCTTTAGACCTTCCCCGCTAATGCCCGAGCTCATATGGTTTCGCATACACCTTCGTGTACTCCCTTAGCACGCATTCAGTGTTTTTTCCCATGATGCACTTGAGGATGGGTGTGAAGATACCTCTCTTGTACAGGCTTCCCTTATGATTAGTGAATATGGTTGACCTCGTCCTGACTTTAGCTGCTTCTTTCAGGTCGTCGGGTAGACGTCCGTCTACTATATAATCCCAAATGGGGTCCATCCAACCCTGGCTTCGACTCGATTCAAGCAACCTTACATCACAGAGGATCTATAGAAGGCTCTCGCCGTGTATTCGATGTGTGTGTCGAATTTTACCGAGGTCTTCTCTTGTGATGTTGTCGCGGTTTTGCCAAGGCATCCGGCCAGAGTTCTCCGCCTTGGATATGTCTCGACCCGAACTAAAGACGAACTTCATCAAGAACTCCGTGACCTTTTGAGGTATAAGATCATTCTTCGCTGGCCAGAATATCATCTATTCGCCTTACTAGTAGCCGGGAGTCACCGCAGACTTCAAACCGGGTCAATTTCAGTGAATGGGCGAGGTCAGGCCTCGCTATGACTCGCCAGATTCGACCGTTGTCGAGGCCCTAATCCGACCAGCGCATACTCAATGTTTATTCCTTCTGGGGAGGTTAGGATTAAACCCAAGCCGCTCCTCAGGCGCTGCGGGCCCCGTCTACGTAAAAGTTTCCAAATGGGTAGGTCAGTCGGTGCTTAAGTATTCTCGGCAGGCTTCGCTGAGGTGAATTCCATGACGAAGTCGGCTAAGACCTCGCCTTTATTGCAGCTTTTCTGGCCAGATTCGATGTCGACCACAGCCCCATGGCCCACTTCACGCCTCCTTCCGGGAGGTCTCTCGTTTGCGTAACACTTGTTTAATGATATTCCGCTTGAACTTCTATGGTATGAGCCCGAAAGTAGCGGCGGAAATTTTCCGAGTCGCGATTACTAATGCCAAGATTAATTTCTCCATCCTCGTACCTCTCCTCCGCTCATCTCAAGGCTCCTACCGCAATAGTAAACTCGGGTGCTAAGACTCAATTTCGTCTCTAACGAGGACATTGGCCGAGAAGTTTGATACACGGCATGGAGTGAGGAGCTCCCCTTCATCAGACTTACTAGAACGTGAGTGGGAGCTCAAATATGTTTTCATTAAGCCGAATGCTTCTTCGCACTTCGCATCCCATTGAAAAGCCTTCTTCAGAACTTTGAAGAAAGGCCGCATTTATCACTTGCCTCGATACGACCTGCTTAAAGCAACAATCCTTCCCGCCGACCGACTTCCTTTATACCGGCGGGCGATGGCATGTCGAGCACAAACTTTATTTTGTCCGATTTGCCTCAATTCCTGGTCACTATGAAACCCGTGAATTTTTCTACCGATAATCCGGCCAAGACACTCGTCGATTCAAGCCATGTTGTAATTTCGTGGATTTGGAAATGCCTCTACAAATAGAGCTGATACGAGCTCGACAAGGGTGGATTTACCAAAGATGTCATCTATGTACACCTCCATGGTTGTTCCATCCGCTCGGGAACATCCCGTTCACCAAATTCTCCGATAGGTAGCTCAGATTCTGAGCCCAAATCCGCATCACACGATAACAATAGTTCTCGCACAGGATCGAACGAGGTCTTTTCGGGTCATTCAGTCCATACCGATCTAAATTTGTACGAGGCGGCATCCATAAAGTCGGGCGTGAGTTCACGGTCGGCCAGGGCATCTACGATGAGGTCGATTCGCGGGCAAAGGAAACTCGTTCGGGGCAACGCTCAAGGATGTCAAGAAGCCGACAGTGCAGTTGCCACTGGCCGCTTGCTGACAAGTAATGACAATAGGCAACCATTCAGATATTCCACCTCTCTATCGCTCGCTCGAGGAGTTTGTCGCACTCCTCGTTGATCGCTACCGTCAGCGCCGGCTCCTCCTCTTTGTTTTACCTACTTGAAAGATCTGACCGACGCTCAACCAACGACGCAGCGCCTACCGTAGTGGTCAATTCCTCCCATGCTCCACCGCTTTCCACTAGAAGATCGCCTTGCTCGCTTCAAAACGGGTGAGGAGGCTTCGAGGTCCTCACTGTCGAGCCGATATAGGCGAGGTGTTCAGTGGTCACATCCAACGATACCGCCTAGTTCTCGAGGGCTCAGGCTCGGAGCACTCCACGTGCATGTCGAGCTCATCCAAGTATATGTTGCACCGCTTTCGCTTCATGGATGTCAGCAGCACTCCCCACCACTTGTTACTTCCTCGATCCATTCCTACTCCGCTTACGATAGGAACCTGATCATCATGTGGTATGCGATGTGGGACGCTTTTATTGCATCAGCAGGGTCCGCCTAACAACATACATAGCACGTGGGCGTCTACAATGAGGAATCTCACTGTCACAAGCATTCACGGGGAATCCATGTGAGTATTAGCTACTGAGCCCAAAGGCCACTCTTTCCCCTGAGAACCCCGCAGACGTAGGTCGATGGGTTCCAAATTTCCTTCCGATGCCCATCTTATCGAAAGCCGACGCCGAAGATGATGTCGCCAAACTCCCCGTTGTCAACTAGACCCGATGAACTCGGCTTCGTCGCCACAACCGTCACTACCAGCGGGTCAGCCATAGCGCCAGATCCCTCCGCATCCGAGTCGAGAATGTGATGGACGGTCGCGAGCCGGTGCGCTTGACACCGCTTGTACTTCCGCTATCTCGCCGACCGAGCGTCGTTAGACGGGCCTCTCCTCGGCCGAAATGGATTCCCTCCCCGCGCAAATCTCTCGAGATCACGCGGATTTCTCCTAAAGCATCAAGCCAGCCAGTTGTTTTCCGTCGAGGCGCGCGGTCACGAGCGAGCTTAGCTCAGGCTGATTTTGGGGCTGCGAAGCCGCCTGAGATACCCACGCCGCACAAATACTCTATTTCCTTCGAGCCATATGCAATCATCCGTGCAGGCCCATAATCCCCGTGGGAATCTATAAGATTCGGTGTCATTCTCAGGGCGGGGTCTCGACTTCATTTGAGTTGCCACCCAGGAACTGCCATTTCAGATTGCCAGACCTGCGGATATCGAGGCCATTATAGAAACGCCGAGGAGTAACATTGTCGCTCTCGCTGAAAGGGCCTAGACGCGCATCTCTAAGGTTTCCTCGCCTTTTCAGGGACCGTTCTCCATCTTTCTTCGAGACACCTCCCGTACCGCTTTATCTGGGCTCATTGTCGACATTGGTCCGTCCCACTTCTTTATGATGGAGGAGCCCCCTTTCGGGATATGGGAGCTTCTTCGCCATTAATGTACTTCTCCGCATGAAAGACTTCAAACTTACGCTTGCTCGGGGATTTTGCAGATGAAAAACATCAGTATTTCGACGCACCCCTAATCCAACAATGAATGCGGTGATCGCTAACTTCTCGTCAAGATATTTACCTTCGCAGACTCAAGGCTGAACCTCGCAACATAGGACCTCGGTGCTTTTAAGAACTCGCTCGATGGTTAATAGCAGATTGGCTTTCACAGCAGTCCTGCTCCAATGAAGCGAGACAGTGTTTATGGATAACTCTCTCGAATGAGAGACGATTTGCATGGCTCTAAACCGTGCCAAGGCTAGCCTTTTAATGTGATAATAAAGCTCTGCATCGCACAGGTCTTGATACCCATGCAACTCCATTTGGTTTTTAGCATTAGATGTTCCACTTGATTTTGCGCCATCGAACGCTTTCCACTACAGATCCCTAATTTTACGCAAGAGGGAAGGCACCCGCCCGTGGAAGCGGTGATTTAGTCTCAAGTACCAAGGTGCATAAGGTCGGAGCACGCCCTCTTACCACCTCCTTCACCCGCCGAGCCTCGCTGAGGCTCTCAACCTCTCAGTTCTACAACGCCTCCCGCTCCTCGGGCTGAGGGGCGATGTAGTTCTTCGTTCCTGCACGCCCGAAATTGCTGCCTACCGTCTCCTCTCCAGGGCAGTCGAGGTCCCGCACTTCCGGGCCTGGCTGATTCTACTTCGCTTCAAGACTCCTGTGGAATGTCGAGGCGGTCGTTTCCCCACGAGGGGGATGGTCAGGACCTTCCGGTCCGTCGCGGCCTCCCCAGGCGCCAGATCTCGGCCTCGTGAGTTGCTCTTAACTCTCCTATCAGCGTTGGTCAGAGCGCGAGCGCCCACCTCGCTCATGTTAACTTGCATCGACTTAATGCGCCAGAGCCTGGCCAGTTCGTTGGCCGTCATGGGCCCCGTGATCCTTAGTGGATTACGCTTCCCGCCAAGGCTCCGAAGTCGATACATCGTAAGAATCGAGCGATCGCCCCATTATCAAGGAACCGCTGCTCCCACAAATGGTGCCAACTGATGATGCTATTTTTTCAACCTGACCTGACCGAGCGCTTTCAATGCTTTCGCCGACCGATTGTAGATTGGCATGAAGGCCTGGATCTGCCTATCAAGAGATAAGATTGTCATTTGCTGGGCCAAGAAAGACAAGGCCGCTTCCTCTCAAAAAAAGAATAAAGAAAGAAGCAGGTTTCATGGGCTTACCGCGACGTCAACAACGCCTAAGTCGGCTTTCTTCGAGAAAAGTTAGAGACCGCTAGAGTGCGAATGATTGCGTGACCTTCAATCACAAAGGGCCAAGATGATAAATAAGATACTATTCCCACCGGAGCAGAAGAAGTGATTCTTCCCACGGATGGATATTTCATTTTTACTCCGATTTAAGAAGAGATATCAAGGGGCGAGCTTTATCGGCACTATCCTCCTTCCTTATCGGGTGATATCCGACTTGATTACAGGATAAAATTATTTATCGCGACTATCCATTTTCCACGGGCTTAGACATAAATTTCGGCATTTGGGCTAGATTCAATATGATAAAGAATTATAGTGATTATCCTACTTTCCTTATCTGGCGAGATTTAACTGACGGCAGTGATATAGTCTAAATTACTCAATATCGCCTCTTGTACGAGCCGAACCCGCCTTCGCAAAATGAATGCAGTGCGACGTGGATTGCATCGGGCGCGCCACTCTTCGTATTTCACGAGTGGGCCTTTGAGCCCATTTTTCAAACCCTATCATATAACAAACACGTTTGGTTCCCTTTTTTTTTTTAAAAAAAAAAACACATAGAACTCATAAAACATTAAATTAAGAGAACAAGAACCGTTTTCAAAGAACACCAAATGGCGTTCTTTGTATTTTCAAAAATTGTTCTCAAAAACAGTTTAGAAAACAAGAACCAAACAGGCCTTAACTTTTTGTTTTTTGTTTTTTTTGTCTAAATCATTTAGTTTTTATTTATGAGTTTTCAAAAACAAAAACCCAACAGGCCTCATCTCTTTTCTTCATTTTGGCATTGTAAGGTTTTGTTTATGCCATAATCAGTAATTTTGGATTTTTACTTGTTTTTATTTGGGTATATGAGGTTTTGGTTATGGGAGATCTAATTTGGCAACCATCGGGAATTCGAATTTGTGTCTAGAGAAACC
Organism: Tetrastigma voinierianum; assembly: GCA_016808115.1. NCBI lineage: Eukaryota > Viridiplantae > Streptophyta > Magnoliopsida > Vitales > Vitaceae > Tetrastigma > Tetrastigma voinierianum. The sequence continues at coordinate 76,654 of JAEQBH010006780.1, forward strand.
TAATTTATGTTCGACAACGTGGTCCAGATTTTTGTTTCTTTTTGTCAATAATATTTGTTCTCAGATATTTGTTTGTTTTTCTGTGTAATGGGGAGCTTGATCAATTAAAATCCTCAAAATTCATAAAGCCTAAACGAATCCTTATGATTGTTTCCAAGTATTGATGTTCAAATGCTATATTGACACCCATTCAATGAGTCAACACAGTTTGGACTCTTCTAAAGTCTGTTTATTTCTAGAGTTTAATTTATTTTTCCCCTCCCCATTATTTCACTTTTGTTTACCCCGAATTATATGATTCATCCTTTAACTCGATTTATAAGCTAATTACGTTAATTGAATTCCACTCACAAACCCCAAATCTTTTCAATGTTATTTTAAAAAAAAAAATTGTTTAAATTATGTCTAAAGATACTTGTGTGCTACTAAGATAAAAGCCTTGTTAAAATTTAGCACAAATTTAGGTTACTCTAGTAGCATAAATCGTTTACTTGTATAAATCTTTGTTCATGTTGTGCAGTAGTAGAGTTTGTATTGTTTAGCAGTGATTAAGTTCTTTCCTTTTATTATTCCATTTTAGACTTTGTTGTTAGGTTATTTGATAATCATGTTAGTCTTATTTTAAGGCTTTGTGTTAAGTATTTTAGTGTTTTTTCTTAGTGGAAAGTGCTATAGAAATTCTAATGAATTTATTTAGAGGTCGTCTTTTATTTTCTATTTGATGCCATGTATTTAATTAAGCTATTTAGAGATCATCATCTTTTCTCTAATGTATTTAATTAAATGATGATTCATGAAATCATCAAACTTCATCTAAGTAATAAATTTAATTATTCATTGAATTAACTTTATTTCCACCATTGAACATGAACATAAGGCCTCGTGGTGGCTTTGATGGATTTAAGCACTCTTCCATAGGAAGATCCTCAACTACCTATTAATTAAAGTTTGTATTCCTACTCATGAAATATATGAAAACTTGTTGGGAATATATACAAATGTAATTTTGGATCAATTTATACATAGTTTTTTTTCCTTATCCATGTAACTTTGATATGGTGTTTTTTCTTATCTATATGACTTTCATATTATTTGCAGATTTTCAATAACAATGAAATGTTATATTCTGATTTATAACTAATGAAATTAATGAAAATAATATTTTCAATGTAAGAAAGATGATAACACTTGTAACGAGTGTCAAGGTTATAACATAAGAAGATATAAAAAATCAACGACGCTCATAAATGCGTCCTAGTAAAGATGAGGGTCAATGTTTTTATTCAGAAGAAGATGCTTCTAACAAGTGTCATTGTATTTAAAACATATACTAGCCTAAAGTGGACAATAACATATCAATATAGATAGAGAAAGGTCCAGAGGTTTTCTAACAAGTGGTATCAAAACTGGGTTCAAGCTTAACCGTGTGAGTAGATGTCGAACAAAAACTAGTGTGCTAAGCCCATGACAAGTGGTGCTTCACGTAGGCATGTGCCCTAACGCAATGAAAGACACAAAATCCTGGTTTGAAGGGAGGCTCGATAGAACTTTGTTTGATGGGAGGATTGTTGAGTGTGCGCCCAAAGTCCCATAAATATAAAAATGGGGAAGATTATAAGTTGCTAAGCATAGACAACATCCAATAGTTATCCATATTTTTGGGAGAGAAGCCCCAAAACAATATAATGAGAGCTGAAGTTTAAAATTGATAAAATCATACCAATATGAAGGGAATGGTTAGAGGTTTCCAATCTCATAATCCCCATATTATTTTATATATATATATATATATATATATATATATGCAAAGAGTAAAGAGCAAACAGAAACTAGACACAAATCTTGTTGATTGAGTTTGGTGATAAACCAAAGTTTCACTCACAAAACTAGGGGTGGTCTGGTCATGTATTATAGAATCCATGTTGGAGCGATCAACTCGTGCTCCTTCCTACTAAGATAACATGACTCATTACTAGTCACTAACAGACAGGGTTAAAAAAATCAGGATATATCGTCGATATATCGTGTATCGTTCGGCTTCGATACGAAATAAGGCATCAATTATCGTTCAACGGAAAAATCGGTTAAAAATCGGACTTATCATCTATATATTACCGATATATAGTATACAAAGCGATATATCAGAATCAAAGAGTCGAGATACCAAAAATCAAACAAAAATTATCGAAGAATGTCTCTTTCAAATGCAAACATAAATTTCAAACAAAGTTTCAAATTTTCAAAATTGTACATAGTTAAAACAGAAATTTCAATAAAAAATTTCACATAGAATTTCAAAGAGAAAAATAAGAAAAAAAATTGAAAAAAAAAGAGTTTGAACAAGAAGACCCGAGTTTGAGTTGTCGGCGCCAAAGATACTGGTGGGACTGACGACACCGGTGGCGCTGCTGCTAGGTTGTCTTGCGACGAGAGACGGAGCAGTGGAGCAGCAAAGAGGAAAGGGTGCCACCAATTCTGCTGCTGGGTTTCTTGCGGCGGGAGATAGAGAGCTGCAAAGAAGAAAGGGAGAGATAAAGAAGGAAATAAGCAAATAAAAAATAAAAAAATGTATGCAAGAGATAAAATGAGAAAATATCAAAGCTAGTGGTATGCCGGTAGCCACGTGGTTTGCTATTATTTTATGAAAGGCCTAAGTAATTATGTAAAAAAAATATTTATTTGATTTTAGGTTATAAACATTTTAAGGAAAAATTTCTTAATTAAATCTTTCAAAATACTTAGAGTAATTTTTTAGAATATTCTAAAATATAAAAAAAAAATAGTCCTCATATATTAACATAAATAAATTAAAATTAATTTTTTATATTCAAAATTTAATATAAAATTCATTCCCTTCCTCAAAAGTTTTAAATAGTTAAAAATAATTTTTTAAACAACTATTCTAAAAAAATATGATCATGTTCCAAGTATAAATGTGGAGAATATATATATATATATATATATATATATATATATATATATATATATATAATAAATAACGTTAATCTTTAAATATATTAAGCAATTAATAACTTTTTGTTTCGAAATTAAAGTTTATTATTATGATTTCAAAATAATAAGTTTAAGTTTTAACAAAAAAATTTAGAGTTTTGAGCAATTATTTTTATAAATCATAAAAATAATTTCCTTTTAATATACAAATATAAATATAATAAATATTATCTTTCAAAATAATCTTGATATGTAAAATTAAATATCTTTAAATTTTGATAATTTTTAATTATAAAAATATCATGGATATATCTGATATATCAATAAGAATTCGAGTGTCAAATATATCAGTAGTAATATTTTATCTTAGTATGTGATTGCGAAAAAATTGTGGGATACATCGAATGCTATTCTTCGAGTACTGTCAAAATGAATCCTACTTGATAACAGATTTGTAAGGACATCAATGTAGTCATTATAAGTAATCATCTAGGTCAACATGTTGTTACTGCTCTTGAAGTAGGTGAAGGTTACAGAAGTTAAATGTAATTTATTAGAATCGTTCATTTACTGTTGAATTTTGTGGAATTATGGAGAATACCTCTTCGAGAAAAACTTTTAGTATAAATTAATCTTTTTTTTTTAAACCTTAAGGTATCTCTTCAAGTCATCTTTAGTAGCATATTGAATTTTGTAGAATTATGGAAAATGTCCCTTCAAAAGATGTTTTTAGTAACAAATTCAATTTTTGTTCAACTTCAATCTTAAAATGTTTCTAGAATTATAAAGGTGTCCTCTTAAGAGACATCTTTTGTTCAATATTAAATTTTATGAAACTGTGGGAAGTGTCTCTTTAAGAGACATCCCAACTCAATTCAAATTTTTTTTTTTTTTTGTGGGTATGGGAATTGTGAAAATGTCTTATTTTTAAAAAAAATAATAATAATTTTATTGATCAGTAGCAATCGTTGTTAAAGCGTGAATGTCAGATAGTTAAAAGTATAAGGATGAAGCATGCGTAGGTTATTAGCACAATAAATCATTAAAGCCTGCGCGTTTGATGTCGTTAGAATACGCGTGTTTCGGTCTGACGCGTGCCAATATTAATATGATTTGTTTAGCACTTTAATTGGATATCTTTATAATTTGATTTGGTGTCTTTTATTGTGATAAAAATGTTTACGTCCTTTTAAATTCTTTGCATGAATAAGGCGTCGAAATAAGATTCTAATCGAACATCGCAATAAGACAAAAATCACAATCGACGTCGCGTGAGCGAGAATCGCAGAAGAAAGCAAAATAAAGCCACGAATGTATATGGAATAATCACTTTTATTACGAAATAGATTAATAAAAAGAGGTATAGATTAATAATTTCAGGTTGAGAATGGTTAAAAGTCACCTCTCATTAATAATTGTACAACTACTATTTGTAAAATTTATTATAAAAGTTGAAAAGGCCTGATATAGGGATGCAGGGTGGTTATTAACATTATCATGTTCTTATCATTAATGTTTGACTCTTACTACAATAATGTCACACCTAGCCTTCTCTTCGTGAGTCCTAAACAACACTTGGAAGATTTTCTTTGGGTGGGGGTGGGGTGAGGTGGGGTGTGTTATTATTGTAGGGTTCCTATCATTGATGTTCTTATCATTAATGTTTGGCTCTTACTTTGTGGTGTAGTTATCAATTTAATTCGAAATAGAATCTTCTTGTTGAAAAGAAAGAACAACTTGTTATGGAATTATTTCGTCATATATATGAGTGACTAATATGATCCACTGAAGGTGCATGGGACCTCATGTTGGAAGCTGTAAGAAATTGCAAAAAAAATTGTGGGATCTATCAGACACACTATTCTAGTATTCTTCGAGTACTGTCAAAATGAATCTTGCTTGATAACAGATTTGTAAGCACATCAGCTATGATGTCGTCCTTATAAGTAATCATCTAGGGCAACATGTTGTTACTGCTCTTGAAGTAGGTGAAGGTTACAGAAGTTAAATGTAATTTTTTAGAATCGTTCATTTCCTGTTGACTTTTGTGGAATTATGAAGAATACCTTTTCGAGAAAAACTTTTAGTATAAATTAATCTTTTTAAAAAAAAAAACTTTAAGTATCTCTTCAAGTGACTTTAGTAGAATATTGAATTTTTTAGAATTATGGAAAATGTGCTTGAAGATGTTTTTAGTAACGGAAATTCAAAATTTTGTTCAGCAAATCTTAAAATGTTTAGAATCGTAAGGTGTCATACGAAGAGATATCTTGTTCGATATTAAATTTTATGAAACATGGAAGTGTCTCTTTGAAGTCATCCCAACTAAATTCAATTTTTTTTTTGGGTATGGGATTGTAGAAATGTCTCATTTTTTTTTTTTTAAGCAAATTTGATGATTCGAAACGCGATACGTTAATAAAACGTTGATATCAAATCATTGTATAAATGATGAAATATACTTGTAGGTTATTATGTCATCAGCTAAGCCTCATAGCGTTTGATAATATTATAATGCTTAGAATCTGGCGTGACTCACGGTCTACAATAATGCCAGCCCAATAATATGATTTGTTGTTTTAGCAGTGAATATGCTTATAATTTGATTTGGTGTCTGATAGTGCCTAAAAATCGGTCACGTAGGCGGGGCCTTGGCACAGGGAACGAGCCAGTCGATGGGAACACTAGCGGGTTGGCATCCTCCCGGGTGGGGGTGCGAAGAGGCCTCACGTGGGGACTCTTGTGGCCCCAGACTCGGCATGAGGTGTCAAGTGAGGGTCATTTTTTCTTCAACGTATAAACTTTAAGCTAGTTCATTTTACATAATGTTAAACATTTAAGCTTGTATTATACGTAGCGGCCAGTTACAAAATATATATCTGTTTCAGTATATGGAGATGTTCCAGCGTTTACAATATTTACATTGGTTTACAAATTTCATATCGAAGTAGACTGGTGCTTGTTAAGCTGATGATGCGTGGCACATTTGTGATGTGGATTGCGATCCTCTAGTTTCCTCTTACGTACCTGCGGTTGAACACCGTGCTAAACTGCAGCTTAGTGGGAAGTAACTCGTGGATGACCTCTTATTAAGGGTCTACACTTCTATACAAATGCATATAACATCTGACGTTCTGATTCTTATCATTTCTCATATATATACTTTTCATGCATCATCTTGTACTTTATTTCTTGTTCTTGTAGCGTATCTTTATCGTCGCGTAGTAGTGTTATGGTCTCGTATCGTGTCATTATATTCTCTACATTTCATTTCCATAGACATCATTTTCTTTTGTTCATATGCATAAACCTTAGAAAGTGAATCTGAGGGCTATAAGGGCCCGAAGGCCTTTGTCTTTGTTGTGTGAAGCGATGATCTATAAAGGGCCGGCGATGTACTCCTTTGTGCGAGCAATGGTCTATAAGGGCGAGAGCGGTATCATTGTGCGAGACAATGAGAGCCGTCATAAAGTGAAAATGTTGTGGTGACCACTTCGGAATGAAGTGATCCAAACGGGATCTATCTCTCAATACAGCAGACCTGGATATCAGAACTTGTATGGGTGCGTTTGTTTTTATAATAGGCGTCTGCATCCCCATCACTCTGTCGGGTTCTAAATGGAGACAATTAATATGTATTTTGGTAGTATATATCATATTCGAATAGTGTGTCATTCAGTAATCATATGTGATATATATCGTCGTTATTCATATCTTTGCGTTTAAATATAAATTATATGCGTAAATAAGCTATGCTTATGAAATTTATGAATTCATAATAGCGTTCATAATATGAATAACTATGGTTACTGTAGTGCCTATTGTTTTTTGTGTTTTCGAACTAATATGAGTTCCAATTTATCAAGCTATCTATGGATGCATTCTTGTCAATGGACTTTCCATAGAGTCGAGAACACCCCAAACCGGAGTTCGGAAGAAGGAGTTATGTGTAGAAGTTGGAAGTCATCTGTAGTCACACCCGGTAGTGACTGAGCGATAAGCTGACCTGACCTCAGTAAACTCGGTCTACCACCTCGGTCTGACACCTTCTATCTTCCTTAGGCATATTAATGGATTCTTTACTCAATGGGCTTTTCATAGAGTCCAATAACACCTGAATCGGAGTTCGGACGAAGAAGTTATGACTTTCCGAAGTTGGAGGTCATACGTAGTCAACCCAGACGAGTTGACCTAAACTGACTAACCTGACCTGACCTCGGTAAACTCAGTCTACCACCTCGGTATGACACCTTCTATCTTCCTCAGGCATATTAATGGATTCTTGACTCAATAGGCTTTCCATAGAGTCCAAGAACACTCAAATCGGAGTTCGGATGAAGAAGTTATGACCTTCCGAAGTTGGAGGTCATACGTAGTCAACCCAGACGAGTTGACCTGAACTGACTAACCTGACCTGACCTCGGTAAACTCGGTCTACCACCTCGGTATGACACCTTCTATCTTCCTCAGGCATATTAATGGATTCTTGACTCAATGGGTTTTCCATAGAGTCCCGAAGCAGCTAATCGGGTCGGATGGGAAAGAAGTTATGACCTTCGAGTTGGGGTCATACGTGAGTCAACCCAAACGAGCGACACGAGGCGATTGGGCTAGTACCCGACCTCGGTAAACTCAATCTAACACCTCGGTTTGACACCTTATATCTTCCTCAGGAATATTAATGGATTCTTGACTCAATGGGCTTTCCATAGAGTTGAACACCGATCGGAGTTGGACGAGAAGAAGTTATGGCCTTCAGTTGGAGGTCATACGTGAATCAACCGGACGAGGCGACCTTAATTGGTAGCCTCTGAGGTGAGGTATCTTTGAGGTGCTGTGACCTCTACAGGATGAGGTCTGTTGACCTCTGCTAGAGAGGTCACGCTGACCTGCTGCGGGATTTGAGTCGCTGACCTGGCGGGCGGAGTCTACATCTTGACCTCTCGCCCATTAGATTGTTCGGAGTAAAAGACCATAACTTAGTACGGGGTCAGTTGAAATTCAAAGCCTAAAATCAAGTTCATTGATGTGGCTACTATTTACCAGAAGAACTTACTTCCAAATTCCCTTTATTTCTGACCCAAAAACCAGTTCTAATGTCCGACTACTGAATATGATCAAAAATAGGGAAATTTTCTTAGTTGACTTCTGTAGCCACTTGTCATGTATTATAGGAGGCGTAGAACTTTTCTCAACTCCAGCCTAATAAGAAATAAATTTGAGAGCTTAAGGCAAACCATACATAAGAAAGGTTAAACCATGTATCTAACCTTTCTAGACTAAAACTACACAAATCCATATATTATACAAAATCGACACTTTTCCATCACAGACTTGGCAAATCCACGTCTGACCCAGAGACATGTATCCATACATGATCTTTTTCTTCTTCTTCTTCTTCCTTTCTTCTCTTCTCTCTTATCCATGTTTGCTCTCCCTTTCCGAGACGAAATGAGATATTTCTTTTGGTCTTACATCATATTTGATCTTATCGCTTTTTATTTAAGCTGGTCTCCGACTCTTCTAATATTTGCAAATCGATTTATGATATTTTTCTGATAGCCTCAAATCTTCTTTATTATTTGTAATTTAACTTATGCATATTCTACTTTTGTTTTATACTTTATTTTATTGAGACAAATCATATTCTTTTATTATACCCTAAACATGTTATTAAACCGTTAGGGTATAATTTGGGGTGTTACAAACTCGGCCCATGATGACGTCCTAATGACTCCTAAAGCGCGAGCCCAAGGCGGAAACTAAGCCTAGTGGGCCGGACAGGTGACGGGGATAATCCATTGTCCACCAGTTGTGACGTAAGAAAGGAAAGCACTCCATCTCCATGATTCGATATCTACTCATTAAGGGAAGAAGGATCGCTTATGATTCTGGCTCGAATTATCCTCAATATTCGGCTAAGCGATAAGGAAGAGGAGATTCCTTTATCGATTAGGAAAATGTTGTATCGTCGTCCCAACGAGGAAAGTCGTCGTGATCACGCAGTAAATATCTGACGATTCCCTTAGAAGAAAGATGCGCAATCACAAAACCATCAACCGTTGATCTCTTTCGCTGCGTAGAAAGAAAGAAACCTTAGCATCGGAGGCGGTGGCATTCAGCGGACCACGCTACGGTAGTTGTATATCAATCCGGCTGACGGACCGGCCAACAACTCAATAAGCTCCGGTAATATCGATGAAGCGGCGCCATCGGTTTAGCGCATCACGTAGAGGCTATTGTTCCTTACAAATAAAAACGACTTCGGTATTGATGGTTTCGGCTGAGAAAGCGGGAGCGAGAGCGAACGGCCCCTCGAGAGCAAGATCAGCATGATGCCGGCGGCGCGGAGGCGGCCGAAGAATGTTTGGCGGCGGCCCCTCTCAAAGGCTGCCGGCGCCAACGAGATGGGGGCCGCCGTGCGAGCAACCCCGGCGCTTCTTGGGAAGTCGCATAACTCGCCAAGCCTGACGCCCTTAGGGGCTCGGCGATGTCTGAAGCCAAAATATTTGTCCCACATGAGGAGCGGCGACACCTCGGAACCCCTTAGACATCGACGAGAAGGAGGAGAAAATGGCAGGAGCCAGGGGCGTGGCGCATGGAGCCCGCAGTGATGGCTGCTGACAAAGGGAGGCGCGGGGCGGGAGCAGTGAGAGGCAGATCGGGCACGATCTTGGAACAACGTTTGAGACATCAGCAGAGCTCGGCCACATAAAGGAAGTCGTAAGACCCGGGCCGGTATCAATGGGCCTTTCTGAGTGCAATGAATGAGAATCAGTTCCGCAGCCAGAGGGGTTCACCTACTCAGCCAGTTCAAATGTCGTAGATTGAAGCTTTTCGGCGTGAAAGACCAGTGGACCACGCCGGCACTACGAATCAAATGGGTGCGTGGATACCAAGACCCGTGAGATGCAAAGCCTTTGCCATCACACACTTAAAGGGATTCGGCCTTGGCATGGTTCAGCGAGGCTCACTTCGGCACCGATCTCATCCTTGAAGAACTCTCTGTTGCTTTCGTGTCCCACTTAGGTGGGCGATGCCGGAAGTCAGTACACCTAATGATTATGCGAGACCTTAAGAAAACCTAAGGTCCTACGTTCAGAGGTTCAACTCGGAGTCATTGAGGGTAGACATTCCAGATGAAAAGTTCGCCATCACCACCTTTATAGTCGGGTTAGGCATACAGTCCAAAGATTTGATGTTACGTTTCGAGAGAGGGGAAGAACCCACGAGGCGACATGGATGAGGTGCTAGCAGAGAAGCGAAAAAAGTACATCAACGACGAGGAGGCCCTTTTATCTAAATGGGGAAGCTCTTCTACACGAAAAGAAAAAAGTTGGGAGGAGAAAAAGAGAGATCGAAGTCCTCGGAGTCAGAGAGAGCGAGAAGGGTCTCGTGAAGGAATGAGAAGATGAAGCGATCCACCAAAGAGAATGGGAAAGCGTTCGGGATCGGCTTCGTGCCCACCACCTGACCAATTGCGACGAGACACTTGCCTCGGCATTCCACCCCTTAATCGCCTCGGTGTCCCAAATCCTAACCGTGGTAGAACACGAGAGATTCTTGCGATGGCCCTCTCAAATAAGGTCAGACCCGGCAAAGAAAGATATGACCAAGCACTGCAAGTTCCACAAAGACCACGGTCATCTCATTGATGACTGCATTCAGTTAAGGAAAGAAATCGAATACCTAATCAGACAAGGGCATCTGCGTTGTTACATAGCCCCAAAAGATCGCAATCAAGCACCCCCTCCACCACCTGGCCCGGCCCGGCTCGACACAACATCGGCGGCCTCTGGGAGATCAAGCGTGATTCAGGAGATTCACTTGGTGGCGGGGAATCGATTCGACGGGAAGGCTCCCTTACGCAACATCGGATCGGGGAGAAATTATTTGGAGATCTGAGGCCATGTCCAAATCTCCTGTTGGATACGGCTATAACCTTCCCGGATTCGACATGGAAGAGAATTTGTCCCGACATCCCGCTGATGACTCCTTAGTGATAAGGGCCATCGTGGCTAACAAGACAGTGCACAGGGTTCTGGTCGACAATGGAAGTTCAGCGGACATCATATTCACGTCAGCATTTGACAAGATGGGTATAGGAAGGGAGAAGTTGGAACTGGTAAGTGCCCATCTATTTAGATTTTCAGGGGAAAAGGTACTGCCACTTAGGTCAACCCAGATGGTACTCACCTTAGGAAATCCCCGTATCGAGGCTCTGGCTTGGTAAAGTTCCTCATAGTAGATCTTCTCGACATCTGATATGTTAAGCGGGCCCTTCTCTCAATGCTTTAATGGTCGTCCCCTCCGCCTATCATATGGTTATCAAGTTCCCAACAGAGAACGAAGTAGGAGTGGTTCGAGGAGACCAGCGGGTATCCAAGGAATGCTACTCGGCGTCAATAAAACAAAAAGTCGTAAAAAGTGTCCACATAGATGAGCTCGACATGAGAGACGAATTAGACACCTAACCAACACCCTCAGAAGAGCTGGAGCCTATTCAGCTCAGCGACCAGCCGGACCACCTCGCCTACATCGAGTCCAAGCTGGCTGAAGACATTAAAGATCGCCTCATTCACTTTTTGAGGGAAAACACATAAGTGTTTGCTTGGAAGCAATAGTACATAGGAGGTATTGACCTCGCAGCTATCACCCACAGGTTGAACGTCAATCCTTCCTTCAAACTCGTCAAATAGAAAGGGAAGCACGGAGAGCGAAGCGATCAATGAAGAGGTCAACAAACTCCTCCAGGCCCAAGCTATACGAGAAGTAGACTACCCCGACCGGTTGGCTAACGTAGTCCTTGTCAAAAAGACAAATGGCAAGTGGCGAATCTGTATTGACTTTATTGATGCAGGGCACGCCGAAGGCGCACCCCTACCCAGGATCGACCTTGTAGTGGGCCTTGCGCTGTACCATGAGCTCCTCGACCTAAATGGGCCTTTTCAGCTCACAATCGGTCAAGATGGACCCGCGTAGGAAAGACCTTCTTCGTGCCTTGTAACATCAGGAAATGTGCCACCAGTAGTTTCGGACTTGTTTGAGTATAATAAAAGTTAAATATGAATTTTGGGAAATAAAGCAGAGACAGGAATTAATAATAGGAGTCAAGGGTAAAGTGGTAATTTACCACTTGAGGACAGGTAATAAAGCGAAGATGATATGCCAAGCCAAATTTAGGAATAAGTTGTAAGTGCGAATAGGAGAAATGGGAGCTACAAAATGCAAAAATGAAAATTTAACCCAAAAAAAAAATGGAGTTTTGAGGGCGAACAAGGCTAGAGATATTTTTATTTAAGACCAAAATTGGTCTCATTTTGAAGAGAACAAATCGTAGAGAGAGAGGAGAAGAGGAGAAGAGAGAAGAAGAGGGAAGAGGAAAGGAGAAAGAAAGGGAAATCAGTAGGTATGGATTAACTTTGTATGGATTTACATGATTTTTTGTATGGATTTTACATGGAAAGCAAGGATCTTATGGTTTGTATGGAATTCTAGAGAATGTTATGAGTTCCAAACCTAGTTTAGTTAGGAATTGATCCTAACTCTAGGTTTGAATGAAATTGAGTTGAAAAACTCTAGCTTGGTTAATATAAGCATGGAATCCTCCATTGAGATTAGTATAAGTTCTATAGTACCCATGGGTACTCTCGTATCAGTAAAATAAGTATAAGTTCTGTAGTACCCACGGGTACTCTCGTATCGGTAAAATAAGTATAAGTTCTATAATATAAGTATAAGTCCAGTAGTACCTACAGGTATCTCCGAACAAGTGTAACTCTGATTATGACTATGATATAAAACGATAAATCTATTTGTTTTTGGATATGTTCTGAATCTATATGAATCCGATATATGTATCTGTTGTGATCTGTACTTGCTATGGACTAATGTCCATATCTGATATGTATCTATATAAGTCTGATCTGTTCCGACTTATCGTACCTACGGGTACCTTCGCACATGAATAAGATCTAAAATACAAGAATCAGTTTCGTAATACAAGTATAAGATCCGAAAGACAAGAATAAACTACGCTCTAGTATAGAATCCGTAGAACAAGGATATGCTCTATGATACAAGTATAAGATACAAGTATCTCTGTATGAAATATAGAATCTGTGGTACTGGGTATACTATATCAGTTATTTCTATAGTACTACCCAGGGTATACAATATCCCGATTAATTTCGGTGGTACCTGCAGATGCCGTGTCTGATTAATCTCTCTTTGTGGTACCTACGGGTATCTTCGTATAAGTTCGGGATAAGGATAAGCTCAGTAGCTATAGGTGCCCAGGTAATGAGTAAAGTTAGTAGTACCTCTGGTGCTTCCTGAATTAAAATAAGTTTGATATAGAAGCATAGTATGTGTCTTTTGGGACATTTGAACAAGTAGTGCCTAAGTACTTCCCATTATAAGAATAAGTTCCGCAATCATAGATTATCGTTAAATCAATCTCTGTGATACCTACGGGTACCTCCAAACAAGTGTAAACTTCGTAGTATAAGTATAAGTTTTATAAACTCATACGGGAGATCTGAGATAGATATAAGTACCAATACGTGTTTAAGTACCTCTGTATAAGCATAAGTTCTGTAACTCCTACGGGAGATCGAAATAAGTATAAGCTTGAGATAAGTATAAGTACATGTATAAGCTCAGTACAGCATACGAGAAATCTGAATAAGTATAAGATCTGAATAAGCATAAGTTTGCTATGAGTATAAGATCCAAATAAGGATAAGTCTGTCATAAGTAATTCCTGAGTAAGTATAAGATTGTTATAAGTATAAGGTCAGTACCTTAGATGAGAGATCTGAACAAGCTTAAGTTTGTTACAAGAACAATTATGTATGTAAATATGTGATATGAATTCTGGGTCGTCATATTCTTGTTATACATTGTTGTGTTTACGTATAAGATATGTTTCCCACTAAGCGTAAAAAACAGCAAGGTTTAATCCGTGTAGGTACAAAGGAGGACATCGAGATCTTCATACAGTTGGGCCGGCACACGAGTGGGGAGTTCCTTTATGTATGTGATTCAGTATGATTTGTAAATGTAAAAGTACAGTTTTGTATTTGTAAATGAGACTCGATAAATGTGTATAGATTTTGATGGACACCACTCCGGTGGTAGTTCTTTTGATATGTATATGATATTTTGATTCTGTTATAAGATGTGGGCCATACCCACAGGTACAAGTTCGGCTTTGAAAAAAAATCAGGTAAAGAGTCCCAGTATATGTTCTCGCACCCCGAAACCGGTTCGGATCCGCCAATTGGGTCGGGCCGGGAATCGGGGTGTGACATGCCTGGACAAGGGAGGTATTGCTATCAGGTGATGCCTTTTGGGTTGAAGAACGCGGGGGCCACCTATAAGAGGTTAGTAAACAAGATGTTCCAAAAACAGATAGGCACATCCATGGAGGTATACATAGAGGACATGTTGGTGATGTCAGTCAAGGCAGAGCTCCACATCAACAACCTAGTCGAAGCATTCCAGATCCTTAAGGACTATAAGATGAAGTTAAACCCCACAAAGTGTGCCTTCGGAGTCTTCGCAGGAAAATTCTTGCCTTCTTGGGGTTCATCGTCAACAATCGAGGAATAGAGGCGAATCCAGAGAAAATAAGTCGTGCTTTCGACATGCGACCACCTTCGACACTAAAAATTCAACTTGTTTGGTAGGTAGAATAGGCTCTTGTTGTTTGCTTTATCTCGAATCAATATTAAATGCTAGCCATTCTTTAGGGTTCTAAAAAAAAAAAGCTATTAGGCTGTGCGGCGTTCTAGGCATTAAAAACACCTAAAGCTCCCCCGTCTGGTAAGCTACTTGTGAGGAGAACTCACTTCTGTTCTCTTAGTCATTTTAGACTTCTCGACTAGTGCCACCATGGTTAGAGAGTGAGAGATAGAGTCTGGCCGATTAGATCATTCTTTACTTGATAGAGCCTTGAGAGGCACCGAGGAAATATATCCGAAGATGGAAAAGCTAGTGCTAGCATTGGTAACCCTTCTTAGAAACTTTGATATGCTTGAGAGCTCACTACGTGAAATCAGACAAAACACCCAATGAAGCAAGTACTACATAAGTCAAAGACCTCAAGAAGGTTGAAAAAATGGGCCATAGAGCTGAGCGAGTTCAATATCAGATATAAGCTAATAACGGCGATCAAGGGGTGGATTTTGGCAGACTTCGTAATGGAGTTTACAACAGCAACACCGTCGAAAACCACGCAGCTAACCCGGTCTTTCCATGTGGAAACTTTCGGTCGATGGGGCCGCCAATGTTCAAGGGAGCGATGCGGGCCTCATTCTGACTTCCCTAGAAGGGGCTGATGTCGAATATGCACTCAGATTCACGGTTCTGACCTCGATGTGAAGTTGAATATGAAGTGCGTCATCGTGAGCAACCTCAAATCACTCCTTGGAGTATTAGAGCAATTAGAGGTATGCAGTGATTCCCAATTGATGGTGAGACAGATAGAAGATTTCTACGAAGCGAAAGGCGAAAAGATGATCCTTTATCTCAAAAAGGTACACGAGTTGCTCAAAAGTTAAATGCGAGTTCGAATTGGACCACGTCCACAGAACAAAGAATTCACCGGCGACATGCGTATTGCTGCGACATCGCAAGAAGACTTGGATAAGCAGTACGGTGAGCATCATGGAACCTTTAGTAAACATCACTTGTGATGAAGTCCTCGGTAATGACCGTGCGTGGATGGACCCCATGCGGGACTATCATTTGAGCAGTTCACTCTTAGGAGCATAGTCAGGAAGGAGGCATCTAAAGCGAAACCAAATCGGCCCAGTTAGTTATTTTTCACGAGGAACCCTTTACAAACGGGGCTTTTCCGCACCCCTCCTCAAATGCGTAGGAAAGGAAGACGCTGACTACGTACTTAGAGAGGTACACGAAGGCATCTGCGGCAACCATATCGGAGCTCGAACTTTGGCAGGAAAAGTCCTTAGGCAAGGATATTATTATTACGATGCTTCAGACGCCCGTAGAACTAGTGAGTGCAAAATCGTTAAGAGCATGCAGAGATCTCCCATCTCCCATCCCGAGCCATGACCTCGATCATAAGCCCTAGCATTTTGTTAGTGGGGGATTAGACATACTCACGGCTGCCCATTGGAAGGAGTCGTGCAAATTACGCCATTGTGAGTGGACTACTTCACCCGAATGGAGTGGGCGAGACCATTGGCAACAATCACTAAGTAGGTGCGTAACCGTTTAGCGGTTTATAATTTGTAGGTTTGAGTCCCAAAGCTGCAGTGTCGATATGGCAGTTCGACAACCCGAATTCAAAGATTTTCTGGCCAGAAAGTGAGAGCAATAATTTTCTACTCATCCTTAAGCTCATCGAAGTAGTCTAATGGCGAAGTAGGGTCCTTTATAAGGACTCTAAAGATAGCACTGAAGACCAAATTGGAAGGCTTAAAGGGAAAATGGGTAGAATACATTCCCCGAGGTACTATGGGCATACAGGACTACGCACAGGTCCACGACTCGAGAAACCCCGTTTGCTTTAGCATTTGGCACCGAGTCTGTAGCCCCTATTGAGGTCGGACTCAAGTCACCTACGATCGAGTTCGCAGACCCTAAGCTCAACGACGAATCTCTACGCTCAAATTTAGATCTCCTGGAGGAAATGTGGGACCTTTCTGGCCTGACCGGATTTTGAGGCGGATCCAGTTGGTCAAGAGATGCCACTGTTATCACTCCCGATCATTCGAAATCCAATCTTTCTTGGAAGCGATTTCAAGAATTGGGCAAACCCGCCCAAACATTTACATTTAACAAATACATTTACCATGAAGACATTCAAGATCTTTTCAAAATGATTTACAAAAATAGATGTTTAGAGTTGAATTGTATTTACAAAATATCGATATCCAAAGAAAACATGATTAATGCACATGTCAGACATACTATAATTTGTATACCTTTGCGTTTCGAAGCGCTCTGGTCGCGGTCGTTCATTCCATATCTATCGCTCGTTGCGCGTTTGGTAAATAACCACTAACGTTTTCGACCGATTGTTACCTGAATCTGTTCTTGGTTTTGGTTAAATAAATCGTGTTTGTTTCTTGTTGAAACTTTTGATAGTGGATGATCATTATCTGTACATATCGCGTTATATATGCAATGGGTTACGGTTCGTTGATCATCCCAAATACTACTTTCATATTCAATATTTCACAATCTCGAATCGATTCGGAAATGTAATCCGCAAATTCCAATTTAGTTATGCCGAAGTTCAATTCGATTATCTTGAATCAGTTCGATTATGCGAATCAGTTGGTTGTACGATTAATTCAGTTGCCACAATCAGTTGGTTGTAAAATCGTTCAGTGTAACACCGTTTATTTATATCATGAAATATCAGAGATATTAAGGTATTAACGATCGTATTGAACATTATCCATGGTTTTATCTTAATCTGAAGGTCATTGTTCTTCAGTGATTATAACAATCAATCGTCGAACACTCGAATCAGGTCCGTGAACATCATTGGATGATATCAACTGATGTTGATTTCGTTGAAACACTGTTAATATAATATAATAACAATGAACTAGGTTCGCGTTTCTATGGAAGGTGAATATTTTACAACAGATGGATTTCAACCATTCTTTGTAAATAGTTTAACTTCTAATGATCATGGTTTTTAATATTTGACTGTTTTTATAATCGTTCATTGATCATTAAATGATTGTTTGTGTTTTTCTGTCATTTTGAAACGATGTTTCCGTGTTGAAGCGAATGAAATCATAAAACAACGTAAAACGACGAGATGATGTTAGACTCGACCGGGTGTGATATTGTTCAATGGATCTAAACTCTCAGCGGGATATCTAGTGCTGTCATCTTGTATTACGTAAAATAACCGAGAAAATCTTTGTTCCGGATTTTGGTTGATTGATGTCTTGTGCTCGCGCCGATGCGGATGTTCGATCATGTTTATCATATCCTTACAAATTATAACTCTATGATTATTTTATTAAGGTGAATCATCTCGTTGGATATTAAACTGATTACATGTGTTGTACCAACTGATTGACGTAATAACTCATAAATTACCTATCTTTCATCGTTTCGATTATTAACTCTTGTTGTTGTTGTCCTCTGTGTGGATGTGTTTGTTAGGTTTCCTCGTTGAATAATCAATTGATCATAGCTCAGTTATGAATTTACATTCGAACCTCTATTAAAACAAAACAGTTTTCTTTTAATATACACAAAGGTTCATTTTAGATTTGATTCTTTGCCTTTTCTTAGGTGATGTTATTATAGATGCAGTTTTTGTTGAATAATGATTGTTGGAATGGAAATCTTTATAATATTTGTTTGAGCCCACTCAGCATAACTGTTTGCCGGAATTGAACCGGAGGCATCAAACAGAACATCTTCAACAGTTTGTGATTAATTGGGATTGAAATTTTGGTACCACCACTTCAGGTGGTTGTTCCTACTGTAGTCTGGTGTGTAGCAGTTTGAATCACTCAGTGGGATAATAAATGACCAAGTTATGGCCAAAACAAAGCTTATGGGTTTGGAAAATTTTGACAGCGTCTCCTTTGAAACACCATAATTTCCTCTTCGTGATTTTCTTCAAAACACCTCAAAAACTCAAAATAAATCATGTCAATCACTCCTAATAACATCTAATATCATCTAAACGATAAAAGCCAATCCACATGGATAATTTTGGTTTTTAATAAAATATATTAAAAAATTAGGTTGTGATTACTGTATGTGATCCATTGCTACCGACTTGTATTTCTTATATATTGATGAACAGACAAACAGAAGGTTATAAATTAATTTCTCTTCTTCTCTCTAAGCCTGATACCACGTCTCCCAAGCTCTCAAATACGGTTTGTTAAAATGCACAAATGTGCTCTTCTAATAACTCAAATGTGACTTAAGT
Source organism: Tetrastigma voinierianum (assembly GCA_016808115.1). NCBI lineage: Eukaryota > Viridiplantae > Streptophyta > Magnoliopsida > Vitales > Vitaceae > Tetrastigma > Tetrastigma voinierianum. The sequence goes on from JAEQBH010006780.1 coordinate 95,552, forward strand.
CACTTAATCCCATAAGGCCTTGTTTGGCTCAATTTCATTTTGAATTAACTTGTCCGTTTGACTTAAGTCCCTTTATTTTTTCTCCTTCCATTTTACACTTAAACATTTATTCTTTATTATATGACTCTTAGGTCTGATTTTGTAAAATTCCTATTTTGCCCTTTTCACTTGGGTAAATTTCGGGTTCTATCATTTAACATTTAATTCCCTTTGGCATTTAAAACTCATTCTACTTTTGACCCTTAGGTCCTCATTTTACAATTTTCAGATTTGCTCTTGACACTTGGGTAAATTTCCGAGTTCATTCTTTTAAATGTTATCGAATAACAATCAATATTCATTTATGATTTATGGAAATACGAGTTTATTTCGATTTATACTCGAATATAAAATAAAATAATTAAAAAAATTTAGGTTATTTTTGGGGCGTTACAGGAAAAACGAGAACAAGCTCTAAGACACGCAAAGGACTACCAACGGAAGACAACACGGTACTACGATCGAAATGTTAGGCCTAACAGTTTTAAGCCTGACGACCTAGTTCTCAAAAAGCTCTTGCCGGTGAAAAACCAGCTCACGGAAAAGCGGGACCTGCGGGAGAGGACCTAGGTCATATCGCGGATAGTTAGACCTGGCAACTACGAACTCCAAACGGAATAAGGAAAGACCCTGCCTCACTCTTGGGACGCTGAGCACCTCAAGCGATTTTTCCAATAGACTTCGGACTATATCTTTTAATAAAACACTCGAATCCTACCTTCATTCAAATAACAGTTTTTGTGTTTATTTTCGGCCTGCCTACTCTTATAAATCATAAAGAAAGAGCCATGGGCTCGGTTTTAAGATCAGCCGGCTCAGCGCGTAGCCTTGACCTCAATAAGAGCCCAGGAGCTCGGATATTAAAGAGCCACGTAGCCCAGAGTCTAAATGAGTCATGTAGCTCAGTTCAAAAGAGCCATGGAGCTCAGTTTTTAAGAGCCCAATAGCTCAGAAGTTCGCGTAGTACTGGCCTCGTCGAGCCGGGGCTTGGATATTAAAGAGCCCGCATAGCTCATAGTCGAAGAATTCATGTAGCTTTCGAGTTCAAAAGGCCATAGAGCTCTGAGTTTTAAGAGCCCGACCTTTCGTGACGCGTGGCACGACCTCATGAGAACCCGGGGAGCTCGATGTTAAAGAGCCATGTAGCTCAAAGTCTAAAGGAGCCATGTAGCTTAGTTCAAAAGAGCCATGGAGTTCAGTTTTTAAGAGCGGCGGCTGGAAGGCGCATATGCGACCTCGATAAGAGCCCGGAGCTCGGATGATAAAGAGCCACGTAGCTCGAATCGAAGAGCCCACGTAGCTCGGAATCAAAAGAGCCATGTAGCTCGGTTCAAGAGCCATGGAAACAGTTTCTAGAGCCCCTTTCGGCCATTAAAGACGGTAGCCTACTTGCAGCGAAAATCATAGATTTCAGTTTATTACATAGCTTGGGTCTTCAGAAGCCATAAAGGGAATGAGAAAGGCAAAAGATTCAGAAAGTGTGAATACACGTATCGGTGTTCAATAAAAGGTCAATCGTCATTCTGAGAACTGGGAATGCGAGCGAAGAAGGATGGCGAAAAGATAGCTAAGTATCGAAAGTTTGGGCTTAAGCGGCCCCTCGACCACGGGGTCGCCCCGGGAAGAGAAGCGGTAAGGGCAATCGAAGACACCCCAAGGCCATCCTCCCGTTAGAGTCAGATTCTCCCACCTCGTCCTCAGCGGGAATCGAAAAATTGAAGCTCAAACCCGGGAAGACCTTAGAAGCCTTGCGCCAAAAACCGAGCCACCCGAAGGCTCATAAGGTACATGCCTCGTCCCTCAGCTCGACAATCACCCCCTCCTTTTGACTAACCAAGGCTCGCTGCCTTTGGAGATCATCACGAAGCCTATGGCATTCTTCGTTCAAGCGTCCTACAGTGCTCTCGGCCTCAACAACCTCTTGGCAGACTAGGCTCAATGTCGTGGTTTTGAGATGCAGCTCGTCCCTAACCACCTATAGTTCTCCCTTGTTCGCCTATTGCTAACTACCCGCAACTCACCCCTGGCCATCTTTAACTCCTCCCTGGAGATCTGCAGCTCGATCTGACCATCATATTTCCTTGATTGGTAGCCTGACTCATCAGAGCCTTCTTTTCTATTCTTATTTCGTGGTTGCCATCGAGGTATGCTTCAAGTCGGATTTATACTCCGCGGCATCCTCGGTCAAGTGTCGCACCTGAGCTCGTAGGTCGGCTCTCTCTACGAGTTCGGGGAGAGCTAACCTGCCTCTGCGCCTCTACCGCCTGTGAGACCTCGGGCTCAAGCCCTCTTCGTGGGGCTTTCACGTAGGTAGCCACCTGCAGAAATGAGACAAAGGTAAGGACTAATCAAAATCAATGATAGGATGGACAAGTAAAGGCGTCTGGACAGACCATAATCGCTCCCTGAAGTGACGAGGCCAGAGCCTCCCCAATGGACATATAATCCGCCTTCTTAAGGTTAGAATCCCGTAAGATAGACGACAAGGCACTAGCAGCCAGCTTTGCATTCACAAGAAACAAGTCCTCATCCTCATCCCTCTCATGTCCTAGATGCTTCCTCCCCTCGCCCTCAGATGCCCCGGAAGGAAGCCCAACACTTTGCGCCGAGGGGCTCCAAATAGATATAAGCAGGATATCCAGAGGAGGCTCGACGGTCCTCCCGGGAGAACTCTTAGCTACCGCAACATAAGGAGAGCGGAGCTGTGGACCTGTCACCTCTGACACCTCAACCACAGGATGAGGCGTGTGACCTCTTGCCCAGAATTGCCCCAGCGACCCTTGATCCCGAATAGATGATGGCGAGGAGGACGCCCCCAACTTCAGGACCTTGCCTCAAGCCACATGGCTGCTCTCAGGGGCAGTCGGGACCTTGCGCTTGGCACTTCTTTTCTTCATCTCCAAAAACTCAACTCGGGCTTGAAGCTCTTCCCGAGAAGGCTTCATAACAAAAGATTGAGATGGCCTCCACGGTAGGTCGAGAAAGATTTCGCACGGAGGAAGGCTCGGAGGGTCGAAGATTTCGCGCAAGGCAGAGAATATCAGATCTAATAAGTTCGAAGTTGTCACGGGCTACATTTAACCAACTTCGCTACCTCTTTATCCTCGGGCGAGGCCCAGGCGAATACGAAGGTCGCACAATCAAAGCAAGGTGAAACACCTCACTTGACTTTTGAAGGCTAAACCGGTCATGAATGGAAGCTCACGTAGGTTCTCGCGGGCAATCCAAACGATCGGAATGCCGAGCATATCTTCTCGGTCGGCAGAATTATACTCCCAATTATGACCACTAACGAAAAAATAACGTTCCTTCTAGTGTTTGTGGGAGGATGAAAGATTCAAGATGATCAGTTTGGCATTGGTGCATTTGGAAATGTCTGAAGCCCTCTGCTGACCTTGTACACTAAAGAAGTCTGGGAGGCGAAGCTATCTTTGGGAACCAGAGACCTTTATCCCCTAAGAGCGATCTGACCGGCCAAAACACCCCAAAAATTGGGAGAAAGTTGGGATGGACAGACGTTAAAGTGCTGTAAGACGCTTTTGATAAAGGGATGCAGAGGAAAGCGGAGGCCGTTCTCGAAGGCCGCCTCAAAGAAGCAAACCATCTTCGGCACTTGGACGATGTAAGAAGTGAGAAAATCGAGGCACTAAACATGAACACCAAAGGGGGGCCTGTAGCGAGCGGCGAAGGTCTTTCCAAAAAAGGGCTCGTCAGGCTAAGGCCCTTTAGCCGGCATTTGCCTGACAGCCCTCGAGTAGTCGGAACCGCGAGTACTAATCTCACTGACCTTGCCCACCTTTACCAAAGCGGGGAAGGAGGTCAGCTAAGGGACTTTGGTCGACAACAATGGCTGGGCGTGGACCCTTCACCTATGCGCATGCATCAGTTCTCGGTGGAACTACCCTATGCGCGAACGAGGACGGCGAGACCGAGGTATGTATGGTTAGACGAGGAAAGGGAGATCAAAGAATAAAGAAGGATCTCAGCGAGCAAGCCTAACAACTCCAAGGTCAGAGGCAGTAACTCTACGGCCATAATACGGCCGAAAGCTCCAATCCAGAGTGGAATAAAGGAAGCAAACAACGAACACAGGACCAGAAATGCACTAACCCCTAGGGACCCATGAAATCCTGAACCAAAAAGGACAAAAAGAGAGGGAAGAAGAAAGACGTACCTAACTAGAGAGGGAGCGTAGGGCGATAAACCCATAAAATCGGGTCTGACTTTGAAGTAGTAGGAGGAGGAAGATATGAAGGAAAAAATACGAGACCACTGGGAGAGAAGTTTGGAGAATAGGGGAAAATGATCCGATCAGTCGTGGTATACTTAAAGAAGCACGAAACACCGGCTAAAATGGATGAGGACCGAGAAAGTCGAAGAGAAATTATCATTATCCTTAATACGATTGGCGCGGTGACAAGCCTAGACTGACAAACCTTGTTGTGGCATAGGTCGACACTCGATCAAAAAAAAAAGCGATTTAGCCTTTGCGACTCACTTGACCAAGGGCTGGGGCAATTAATAGTGCCTAAAATCAGCGTAGGCCGGACGGGCGAGGAACAAGCAGTGATAGAGCCCCAAAATTGGGTTGGCATCTCGGGTGGGCAGTAAGCCTCACGTGGGAACTCGACGTGATGATCACGATTACTCACAAGGCGCGAGCCCGAGGGCGAAACTAAGCCCGGTGGAGCCCAGGCCGGTGTGAGAATAATCAGTTGTCGTAGGTTGTGGCGTAGAAAGGCTTTCAGTCTCCGTGATCGATAGTGATAAGGAATAGGAATTCCTTATCTAATTAGGAAGATGTCGTATCGGAGTCATTATGAGAAAATCGTCGTGATTCGCATGATAAATACCGACAATTCCCGCGCTAGAAGAAGGTATGCAATCCTGAAACCATCAACCATTATCTCTTTCCGGCTCGTAAGAAAGAAGCGAAACAGGAATCGGAGGCGGTCGTCGTATATTTGGATCACCCTTTACGTGTAGGTTGTATATCGTCCGTGACGAATGCAAATTTGCGACTTTCCGTAATTTTCCAGTGATATCGATAGAAGCGGTCTTAAGCCCAGTGTAACAATACGATAAAAATGTTTTGTCTTTTGATTCTTGCTGCGCCACAAATAAAGCGTTGCGATAAGATCGCCAAATCTGTCTTTCACCGACAAAGCTGATAACACAAATCGACATCGCAATGAGCAGTGAAATCACGAAAAATAAATAAAACTCATATATACGTGAAATAACCACTTTTGTTACGAAATAGATTATAAAAAGAGGTATAGATTGATAATTCGTATTAGAAATGGTAATCACCTCTCATTAATAGTGTACAACTACCATTTGTAAAACTTATTATAAAAGTTGAAAAGACGTGATATAGGGATGGAGTGAGGTTATTAATATTGTCGGGTTCTTATCATTAATGTTTGACTCTGACTACAATAATGTCACATCTAACCTTCTCTTCGTGAGTCCTAAACCACACTTGGAAGATTTTATTTGGGTGGGGGTGGGTGGGGTGTGTTATTATTGTAGGGTTCTTATCATTAATGTTTGGCTCTGACTACAATAATGTCACACCTAGCCTTCCCTTCGTGAGTCCTAAACAACACTTGGAAGATTTTCTTTGGTTGGGGGTGGGGTGGGGTGTGGTTATTATTGTAGGGTTCTCAACATTGATGCTTGACTCTTAACTTTAATAATGTTGCGCATATCCTCCTAGTTCTAATGAATCATATCCGGCAGAATCTTATCCCATCAGGAAATGACCCTTCAATCGACCTGCAGTAACATCTCACATCAAATAAACGTGTTTTAATTTGTAAAGGCTCACGTGTTTTAAAGTTAAGAGGATCACTTGCCCAAAGAAGATAATATCAGACGAGTTGGATGCGAGTTATTACAGATGATCTCTTAATCCGATTAGCCTTTGATGAGGATTTGTTTCTTCGCCCCAGAGATATTTGTATGTTCGATTTGTTTTATTGAATTACAATGATACATATCAGTTTTCGAAAAATATGAATATAATATGAATAAAATATAAATATAAGCAGCTAATGTGGTAATTTTTTACCCTAATTACATTTATAACTCGAGAAAAGAGCCACAATTAAGCGAATCAAAAAAACTGGTACAAATCTACCTTGATTTCTTCCAAAAATACAATCTTGGGTAAAGACATCGCAGGTTTGCTTTGATTCTTGGCTACTCTTTGGTTTTTGCTTTGTGGACCTTCCTTTACGACCAAATATCGTTGGATAATTCTGGCTTGACATCAGCCAATGAATCGAAATTTAGATCGAAGAAGGGTAATTTCTTCTTGCATTTGTAAATTTACTTTGTGTTGTGTTAGATTATAACCATTGGTTTGAGTTGTGTTCATTTTCTTCCATTGCATTGTTGTCCGTTGGTTCGTGTTTATTAATAACAACAATTAGCGGGTTGAGGATGTTAAACTAAGCCGGTTTGGATTTTTCATGATCCCCTGTTTTGTGTTAATTTAATCTAGTAAAGTGTTTTGTGTTAATTTAATTTGATAAAGTGTTTTGTGTTAATTTAATCTGGTAAAGCTACTGTTTATTGAGTGTTCTATTTTAAATCGCAACATGGAAGGGCATGTGAATGTTTATTTGCATCATGGTGGTAGATGGTTTATGTGTCCTCTATTAAGTTATGTTGGAGGAGATTTACACATTATTGAGGACTTTGATGTAGATTTTCTATCAATTATCAATGTTAAATATGTCTACAAATCACAATTGGGTTATAAGAATGTAGAGCACATTTATGTCTTGGAACCTGGAATGGAAATAAATAAAGGCCTTTTCTTAATTTAGGATGATAATGGGATAAGAAAGGTGCTAAGTAAGATAAATTTATACACAAATGTGGTAGAATTTTTTTGCAAACCATGAGATTGACTCTAAGGCCTTTTATGTTTTATTGTTCGTTATATAGATAGTGAATGAATATTAAATAAAAGAATAATTTCATTTAAAACAATAAATACTCCACATAATGGTAAAAATATAACAACTTTAATAAATGATGAAATTAGATTTAGGTATTCGTGATAAATTTTTACAATAACATTAGATAATGTTTCTAATAATGATGTAGCAAGACAAAGATTAAAAATATTTTGGCAAATAAAAGAGGATCATGTAAAATTATTTCACGTACGTTGTTGTGCACATATTTTAAATTTGATTGTAAAAGATTGATTAAAACAAGTTGATAGTGCATTAAAAAAAATTAGAGACATTGCATAAGTATTAATAGTTCCCAAGCAAAACATGAATTATTTTTTATTGTTGCAAAATTGCAAATATGAAAATAAAAAATATAAGTTTAGATATACCAATTAGATGGAATTCTACTTATAAGTTTTCACAAAATATTACAAACTATAAAAAAGTAGTACAATTATACGAAATGCAATTATCTAATAATAACAGTGATGTAGATGTTGATGTGATGCGATTATAATTGTGGCTGTGGACGCCCCCTACGAGATCTTTTAAATGTTTGATGCTCCAACAAATATTTTTTGTACTGTGTATTATCCAATTTCACATCGGTTCATTATGCAAATAAGTAGTATTTATATGGTACTGCAAAATTATTTAAGTTATGAAATTTTTAATGATATAATTTTTGCAATGATAGAAAAAATTTAAAAATATTTGGGAGAAATACCTTTGATTTATTATATTGGTTTAATTGTAGACCACAGCTTAGAATTGATACTTAGATGAATGGTTGCGATTATTTACAATGAAAGATCAAATAAAAATTGAAGAAATTAAAAATGAAGTAAATTATTATTATATATTTTATATAATATTTATAAAGAAAAATGGTAATGATATTAGTCGATAAAATTATCATCCACGTCGAAACTCACCGTCTTTTTATAAAGCTCTTTATTAATGTTTAAAAGTAGAAAAAAATGCAATAAGCCAGTTAACCGAATAATCACAGCCCAGATAGATAAATATCTTAGTATATAAACAATTTCATTTGAAGACAATTACTATTTTGATATTTTAGAATGGTGGAAAAAACAACAATGAAATACCAAGTATTATCTATTATTTCATGTGATGTATTAACCGTGCCTGTGAGGACAGTTGTGTAACGACCCTTACCAAATAATCTGAGTTTTTAGCAGCGTTTGGCCAAAGTTTGACTAAGTTTGACCCGAGTTTGTGGCCAGATTTAGTATGTGGTGCCAAGTTGACTTTTTCAAGGATGAATAATTTTACAGGTTGACTAGACACCATTTCGTAGGCCTCGTCGATACAAGTTCCTGCAGACGGGTTGAGCGTCAAAAATCCGACTTACGGATAAAAGTTATGGGCATAGTAGGATTCAGCGACGTATTTTTATCAGTGTTCAAGTCAGCCCAGGGTTTTTACCTGAAAACAACCCTAGGCTCTATATAAGCCTAGTTTTGCGTGCCAAGGGAGTACCCAACCCCAAAACCTGAGAAAAATTCCTCAAAACCCCGTGGACCTCGAATTGGGTCGTTTCTACCCGTTTTCAGGCCATCACGGGTTCATTTATGAAACCGGTCAGCCTGTATGCGGCGGCGAGGAGGTGCCACCGCAGACTGACCTTGCGGTGAAATTTCACGACCCAATGGCAGCCGGGCCAGCGCCCGAATCGGGTACAGCGAGCAGCGATTTGCGAGGTAGTCGTCGGATTTGTCATTTTCCCGGCCATTCGGGCCGACCCATACCTCTTTCCCAATTTTGGACCCTCTTAACTCATTCCCATGGTCGCACCATGAATTCCTCGCGTTTGAAAGATGCGACGAAAACAAATTGGTCATTGTTGGATCGAGTTTTTCGGCCTGGCAACCTTTGGACCAGGTAAGAATGCTGATGTGTTCTACAGTTTCTTAGGCTCTCCGTTGATATAAATTTTGTAAATTTTGGACGTTGTTTGGATAGTTTTCCATTTTTGGGTCATTTAGGGTAATTACCGAAAATGTTTGGACCGAAATTGAACACCAATTGGTCAAATTAGGCAAAATTGAAGTTTGATTAGTGAAATTGGATATTTTTATGATTTATTGGAAGGTTCAATTTCGAAAAATTAGCCTCCGGGTGAAAAGCCCCAATTTTGGGTATCGGGTCACATGAACTGTATAATTGGGCCTGTCGGTCCGATTTAGATGGTTTGTAGTTTAAATATTATCCTAAGACATTTGGGGCATCCTGATGTCTTTGGTTTAACTATTGGAGCCTAAATGGTCTTTTACTATATTACGAGACTCGCGTGAGCATAGAGCGATCCTACGGGAAGCGTGCGAAGCGTCTACGTAGTGCAGCTGAGTTGATGTTTAAATTCTTTAGATTATCATGATATATAATTGTAGTTAATTATTTTATATATATATTGTTGGTCCAGATAGTTGGTGATGCATAAATATAATTATCCGTTTTATATAAACAAGTTATCATTTCATGTGGATTTTGTCAACATTTTAAATATTTGGAAATTTTACTAAGCTCGTGGATAAATTTGTGGTATGTAAATATTGAGGTACATGGATTGAGGTTTTAAACCACTTTGAAAATTTATTGATTTAAGAAATGAATTTTGAGATTTTTATGATTTTAAGCATGTTAAATATTTCTAAAGTTTTATGTGCTTAAAATTGGTTATGATGAATATTTTCATTGTGGTATTTCTCGATTTTGGCAGGAATTGATGAATTGAAAATCACCAATATATTTGGTTGAGTTGTTGAAATTAAATTTATAAATTCTTAATTTATATCTGATGTACGTTGGAAAAGTATATGTGAGTAAGGGGATCTGGTGTTGGTTATTATAAATTGATGTACCATATATACCAGAGGTTCAATTCAGTATTTATATTACGGTGCACTGGGTTTGCCACGGTGTCGTAAGGTTGGTTCCATCCAACGGTCATATATTATTTCCACGGCCGTGAGGTCGGGTTTACCTGACGGATTATCATTATATATTATTTCCACAGTCGTGAGGTTGGTTTCACCCAACGGTTATATATTATTTCCACGGTCGTGAGGTCGGGTTTACCTGTCAGTTTATTATTATCATTATTATTACCACGGTTTATGTGGTATGGTACATCGTTGGTTTATATGGTATGGTACATCGTTGGTTTATATGATATGGTACATTGTTGGTTTCTGAGTAAGTTATAACCATTTCAATATTTATGGTTATTGTATTTTCATGATTATTTTTACGACATGATGTTTATATACTTAAGTACTTCAATTTTTTATGTTGTGAATAAATTCGGTTATAATTTTCTTAATAATAATTTCGGTTAAATTTTTGAGCATGAATTTCATATTGTTGACTTGTATAAGTTTGGTTTTTTTTTTGTGAAATGATTTTAAACGGGGAACCTTGAAAAAGAATGTACGTGAGGTCTTAAGAGAAGGAAATTTTGAAAATAAAAACATTATTTTCCTTATAAATTATGTCACTCACTGAGATTTATTATCTCACGTTTTATTGTTTTAAATTCGTTCCTAGGTCGAGCAGGTTCGTGAGACTCTGCCGTGCCGGCTTCACCATCACTCTTTACTGCTGACGATTGCGGTATTCCATCTTATCTATACGTCTTTATTTTATTGGACTTATGTATTTTCATTTGTACCCTTAAGTCGTAAACACTCTTAGAATGCTCAGTCATAGAACTCATATGAGTCTTTATCATGTGTGTTTGTGGTTATGACCTCTGTAAGATGGAGTTGGTTATTAGTTTAATTTGTTGTGGATTTTTATATATATTTGAGGTATTATATTTGATAGGGTTCGAAAAATAAGGCTCATCGGTAGCTTGCGGGGAAAGAGGCCCGTGCAGCGAAACACTTAGACCACGTCCAGCTGAAGCCCCGAAGGAGAGACTGCAGTTGGAGCATTTTAGGCCTTCTGCGTGACATTTCAGAGCCTTTGGTGCCGGCCAGAATAAGGGCCTTGATTATTTAAAGGCCGATTATAGAGTCTCCCGTAGGTGCGAAAATAGAATAGTCACCCCAATAATATGTTGTTCGCGAGTCCATTACGTCTCGCGCGATAAGGAAAGAAAAGACAATGTAAGACATCCATCCGTCGGATCCTCAAAGGATCCCGATAGGAAGGAAGATTATTCCAAATAAACGCTATTTCTATATCTCTTACCAAATCCGATACCCGATAATAACAAAAAATATCACTTCCCGATGGGAAGCGAATCACAATCACCATCCAACTGGTTGAACATCTACTATAAATACAAAGCCACCCCATCGGTGAAAGGTACGCCAATACTAAGCAGTCTAAGCATTCTCTCTTTTCTCTTAGAAAGAAACTAACTTAGGCATCGGAGGCGGCCCGCGATGACCCTCACCCGACCCACTCTTTCTGTTTTGCGAGAGGAGTGCCACGTCGAGGCAGCGGACCGGCCAGACGATCTGCCTCGCCCGGGCGATCCGAAGCCTACATCGGCCTTGATGTCAGTCGGCCCGGCGGCCTACGGCTCATCGTTCGGAGTTAAAAAGCATCATCGATTGGCGCCGTGCGTAGGAGCAGCGGTTCGCTTTACAAATATAAATGATTTACCGATTACTGATGATAGCGACTTCGAGAACCTGAGCAGGAAGCGGCGCTAATCCTCGAGATGTAAGATCAACAGAGACGTGCAGACGGCCGACCTCCCGGCGTGTTAGAAACAATGCGGGCGACAGGGCCGAGGTGGAAGTACTCATATACGTCGTCGGCGAAGAGTTAGAACAATTCACCCGAGACCGAGTCGGCGACCATGGGAAGCTGACCAAACTCGGGAAGGCCATGATATTCCCCTCATGGAATGACACAGCATCGGTACTCCCGAAGGGTTGAAACTGAAGCGGGAATCTGGCTAGAGGCAGGGGCACGGACCACATCTAGCCCCTGGAGGGGAAGGCAACGAAGCAACACTTGGAGAGCACGTTGGGGACGGAGAATTACGCCATCCTCGGCCTTAGGAGGCGGGAAGACGATCATGGGAACAATCATAGGAGCAGAGGTTGAGAGACCTCTGACAAAGAGCTTTCGTAGGTGTGAAGTGGTGAAAGGGCGTGCTCACTGGCACTATGGACACCTTGGTACAGCGAGGCGAGTCACCTGCACAGCCCGAGGTACTCCTTCCCCATACGGCGAGTTAGTGCACAGTGGAAGCGTTCGGCGATCTTAGAGATCAGTCGATCATCTGTGTTTTACAAAAACCAAATGGAGCTGCATGGGTATCAAGATCCGGTGCGATGCAGAGCTTTCGCTATCACCCTAAAAGGCCCAGCCTTGGCGTGGTTCAATAGACTTCCACCGTCATCAATCTCCTCATTCAGGGAGTTATCCATTGCGTTCGTCTCTCACTTCATTGGGGCCAGGACGTATAGAAAGCCAAGTTATCATCTGCTGACCATCAAGCAGGGCTCGCAAGAAAGCCTGAGGTCTTATGTCCAACGATTCAATGTCGAGTCTCTAAAGGTAGATATCTGGGACCGAGAAATTTGCGATCCTTTGCGTTCATTGCTGGCTTGAGTTCGGTCGAAATATTTAATGTTTTCCGTCTCCAATCCCCCCCGAGTCAAGCATGGTAGAGGTGCTCGCAAAAGCGGAGAAATATATTAACGGTGAGAGGCCCTCATATCGAAAGAGAGCTCTTCCACTCACAAAGAAAAGGCGGGGCAGACAAACGGCGAGAGGCGAAGCCCCGAACCAGCGACCGGGAAGAGGATCCCGAAAGAAAAATGAAACGATCTCGAAAAAGGCGTGGAAACCTCAGAGATCGTCTAGGTCCATTGCAATCCGAGAAAAGGCAGCGGCGTTATTCGCCTTAGCGTTTCACCATGCGGCCTGGTGTCACGAGGTTAGCGGAAATGCGAAGCGAGCCGGTTCTGGTGGTCAAATCAAATGAAGTCGGACCACGGCAAGAGACAACTCGAGTATTGCGGTTCCGCCAGGCGCTACGGACACGCCAGACGTTATCTGACTCGAGAAATAGAGTACTTGATGCGGTGCGGATACCTCAGGCGATTTATATCCTGATTAAGGTCGAATCAAGATCGAACCCGGGTTCCGCCCGGCCCAACCACCACCTCGGCGAGCGGCTGACTCGGCGCCAACAATCCTAGGTGAAATGCAGGTAATCTCGGGAGGATTCCGCGGGAGGAAGGGAATCGGCTGGCTTCGGAAGGCCCGTCCCCATCGACGTGGAGTCGACGGAGATGGAAATTCAAGCGATTGTCTAAACTACCACGACTTGACACATCCATCGATTCTCTGACTCAGATCTAGAGGGATGCCAGCACCCTCATGACCGTGGTAGTTCGCGCGATTGTGCGGCTCCAGCAGGGTTCATCGGATCTTTGTCAACAATGGGAGTTCGGCGATATCATCTTAGTCTGACGCTTTAATAAAATGGGCATCGGAAGGGAAAAACTAGAACCCGTCAACACCCCTCTACGTGGGTTCTCAGGGGAAAAGGTATTACCTCTAGGCTCAATACAATTGGTACTCACATTGGGAGATTCCCATTACAAGCGATGACTCTTTGCTGAGATTCCTCGTCGTGACGCTTGATCTATATAACGTATTCTTTGAGGCGAGACCTTCTCTCAATGCAATAAAAAGCCATCCCATACGCATATCACATGATGATCAAATTCCCACCTGCATGTAGGGTAGGAATGGTTCGAGGGGACAGTGGCTAGGGAATGCTACTCGGCCTCAATAGAGCAAAAAGCGATTAAATGACATATACGTGGGCCAGAGCACCGACATGCGTGGCAGAGTACTCGCTCGGCTTTGAGCCATAGAAGAGGCTGGAATCGGTATTGTTGGATGAGGACCCTGAACATCTCACCTATATCGGCTCTAAACTAGCGGAAGACCTCAAAAACCTCCTTATCCATTTTTTAAGACAAAACAGAGACGTCTTCGCATGGAAGCAGGCAGATATGGGAGGAATTGATCCTACGGTAATCACCCATAGGTTGAACGTCAGCCCGTCCTTTAAGCCAATCAAACAAAAAAGGAGGAACTTCGCGCCAGAAAGACAAAAAGCCATCAACGAAGAAGTCAACAAACTCTGGTAGGAAGCGATCGGGGAAGTAGAATACCCTGAATGGCTAGCCAATGTCGTACTTCGTCCCGAGGCAAGCGGCAAATGGCGACCTTTCTGCATGACAGACATCAACAAAGCATGCACAAGGGTGATTTCCTCTGCCGCGAATCGACCTCATCGTAGATGCTACGGCCATGAACTCCTCAATTTTATGGATGCCTTCTCTGGCTATAACCAAATCAGTATGGACCCAGGTGACGAGAAAAGGCGTCGTTAGATCCGCAGTATGAGAACTGTGCTATCGTGTGATGGATTCGAGACTCAGCAGAGGCTACATATGAGGTTGGTGAATCGGATGTTTCAAAACCAGTTAGGCACAACTATGGAAGTGTACATAGATGACATGCTGATAAAATCCACCTCAGTTGGGCTCCACATAGCCCATCTGTCTGAAGCGTTCCAGATCTTGAGAAACTACAACATGAAACTGAATCTAGCTAAGTGTGCCTTTAGAGTATCGGTAGAAATTCACGGTTTTCATAGTCAGCGTAGAGGTGAAGCAAATCCGGACAAGATAAAGGCTATACCGACGTACCTTCGCGTCGGCAAAAGAGGAAGTTCGGTCACGGCGGGAAGGATTGCTGGCCAAAGTAGGTCGTATCCGGGCCAGTGATAAATGCCGGCCTTTCTTCGAGTCACGAAGAAGGCTTTTCAATGGGATGCAAATGTGAGAAGCATTTTCGACTATGAAAACATATTTAAGCTCCTCCCCATTCCTAGTAAGTCTATTGAAGGGAACTCCTCGCTATGTGTGTCGGACTTCTCAACCGGTCTTTGTCGCAAATCGGAGGCAAGACGAAGTCACGGCACAGGTTTCTTATTGCGTAGGAGCTTTAAGGAGCGGAGATATCGAGGATGGAGGAAACTAATTTTGGCCTTGGTAACCGCAACTCGGAAACTCCGCCCTTACTTCCAAGCTCACACCATAGAAGTCCAGCGGAGAATGCACAGATGAAGCAAGTGTTCACGTAAACCCGAAGTCTCAGGAAGGAACGTGAAGTGGTAATGCATTTGAGTGAGTTCGACATCGGATATAAACTAACCCAAGTGATAAAGTGAGTCTTAGCCGACTTCATCATGGAGTTCACCTGGCGAACACAACAGGCAGCTCCAGCGGCAGATGACCTCCCCATGCGGAAACTCTGTGAGTGGAGCCTCGGCGCCTGAGGAAGCGGAAGGCGGGGTCTAATCTTGACCTCTCGGAAGGAATAGACATAAATGCCTTTTCAGTTCGGTTCAGGCCTCCGACAACGGCGAGTCATAGCGAGGCCTCAACCTCGCTCATTCCTTTGGAAGTTGACCCCGGCTAGAGGTGCGCGACTCAGTGAGTAGTAAAGAGCAGGAAATAGAAGACACTACAAAGTTAAAGTGGAAGGATGATCATGTCTCGAGTCTGAGGTGTCAAAAAGTCATTACTAGTTTAGGTCGAACATGTGCAGACGAGGAGAACTCCGTAGACGCCTTGGCAGCTTGCGACAGCATACGGGAAGACCTGTTGGTCGGCACTTATCGAGATACACGGCAAAGCCCTCTGTCGATCTGCGATGTGGAGAGTTTGCCCAGTCGGGTCCGTAGAGTTGGATGGACCCGGGTGGGACCTGCAATAGACGGGACGTCTACTTTGGCGACCGAAGGAGCCGAGCTAAAATAATGGCGAGTGCGCGGGTTTACTAATCGTAAGGGGAAGCACATCTGACGAGGGTTTCTACACGATCCTGTGAAGTGTATCGCGGGAAAAAACGTGAATCGTGCTAAAGGAAGTTCACGGTATATCTTTTGGAAATCACATCGGGCTCGAGCCTTGGCGGGGAAAGGTCTCGAGGCAAGGTCTCTTTGCGGCTGCAATACTCAAAGATGCAACCGACCTAGTCAGAGAAATCTGAGATGCGCGGGGCACACGAGATCTCACGCCTCCATCAAAGCCCTTGACATCGATCACAGGCCCTGGCCCTTCGACAATGGGGTTTAAGGCATCTGGGACCTACGCCCCTTGGGAAGAGGTCGATATGGATCATCATCGTTGCGAGTAGACTACTTCACGAATGGGGTAGGTAGGCCTTTATCCGCCAATCCGCAGGAACAAAGATACACATGATTTTATGTGGCTGACTATCATATGCAGTTTGGTATCCCGGAGGCCACAGTGGCCGGACAACGGAAGCAATTGACAGCATGAATTCATAGATTTACGTAGAGCTCGGAATTAAGAGTACTACTCGTCTCGGCCACGTCAGCGATCCCAACGGTCGGCCAAAAGTCACCATCGAACCATAAGGCGGTTTGCGAGACAAATTGGAAGATCTCGAGGAAAGTGGGTAGAATACCTCCCAGTGCTATGGGCTTCTGAGGATGACCACAGTCAGCCACCCAGAAGCCAGTTATTTGGCCTTGACACGGAAGCGGTAGCCTGTCGAGATCGGACTAAAGTCCCGAGGATCGAGTTGCTTGTGATGGAGCGCACAATGTGAGGCTCTCGGAGTCTAAATTTGGATCTTTTAGATGAGCTTGAGCAAGTTCTAAGGCGTCTGGAGAGAATCTGGGAAGGCGTAGTGCTCTGACGAAAAGTAAAACCGAGGAATACGTAGGGTGATTTGGTCTTAAAGTTGCATGACAAGGAAGAATCCGGCCCATGGAAAATTGAATTTGGTAGGAAGGCCTACATCATATCTCGAGTCGTCGGACCGGGCAATTCTGAGCTCGAAACGGAGGAGGAAAGTTCTACGACATGCACAGAATGCGGAGCATCTTAAACATGTTTATCAGTAGACCTTGGTTTGTAATCTTAAATGGAGATTTATCGATTTTCGATTAATGGTCGACCATTTCTTGGATTATTTTGTTGAACGTCAAAAGCTGACTCGGACATACAATGCTGGAAAAATTACATGCAATAGAATGAGAAAGCTCATAGACATAAAAGGGAAATTTTCTCTTTATTCCAATCAGGTTACATTTAGCTACAATCAGTAGTGTCATCGATTACATCTTGGAAGCACTTAGTACAAGCCGTTCCCTCAAAAAAAAACTTCAGAAAGAAAAAAGGAAAAAATGAAAAAAAAGGCCAGAAAGGTGGAAAAGAGGAGAAGAAGAAAAAAGGGATGGAAGGAGTTTGTGCGAAAGTGGGGAAAACAGATGTGGAAGAAGAGGAAAAACAAGAAAAAGGGATGGAAGGAGTTTATGCAGAAGAAACAAAAAAGGGGAGAATGAGATGTGGAAGAAAAGATGAAAAGAAGAGGAGAAGGAGAAAGAAAAAGAAGGAAGAAAAGAAAATGGAGAAAGGCGGCATGAAAATGCACCGCCCTCTCTGAGAGGCGTTCCACAGCACGGAGCTGAGATAACATGACTCCGTAAGGAAAGTAGGGAAAAACCGACTCCCACAAGCATAAGTCAACGAGCTGAACCCGGAGGAGATCTTCGGTGGATCGAGCAAGACAACCAGACTTGATCTTCATCTCGCGGGTTTGATTACGCACCCGGAAAAGCGGAATATTCAAAGTATAAATTCATGAAATGCGGCCTCCATTTATAAGAAGGCAAGCATTGAGTCTTGAATGTTCCAAATTCTCCATAAATCGACATTAAAGGCGTTTGCACCTTTCGAAAATCTCGAGTCGAATGGCTGCGCGTAGCGGATCACTTTGACAAGCTGCGTCTGCTGCAGTCCATTGCACGAGGAGTCGGATCCCGACAGAGCTACATCGCCGCTCGGCCTGGCGGAGCCCGACTCACTTTGGCGGTTCGTGCACACTTGCGGATCACGCGCACAGTCGGATCAGCTGAACTCGTCGCCGCACCGGCCCGGCCGGGCCGTGACTCACTTTGGCGGGATCGTCTACTCTACGAGAGTCACGCTACGAAGTCGGATCGGCTGATCTACATCGCCGCTCGGCCCTGGCGCCGGAACCCAGACTCACTTTGGCCGAGTTCGTCTACTCTGCGCACGGGTCACTGCACGAGGAGTCGGTCAGCTCATTTATCGCCACTTTCGACCCGCGGCGCTCGGGCCAATGACTCACTTTGTGAGTTCGTCCTACTACCTCACGCTACCTTAGTCGAGATCGGCTGTTTTTATCCTGGCTTCGACCACCTGGCTTTCGGGCCAATGGCTTCCTTTGATGAGTTCGTCTACTCTACCACGGTCGTACTACACGAGGAGTCATATCGGCTTAGGCTACATCGCCGCTCGACCCTGGCGCTAGAGCCTAGCGGCTCACTTTGATGAGTTCGTCTGCTCCCCACAGTCACGCTACGGTCGGATCAGCTCGGGCTACATCGCCACTCGACCACGGCGCCGGGCAGCGGCTCACTTTGGCCAGGTGATACACTGCGCACAGTCCATATTTACTGAGGAGTCGGATCGGCTCGGGCTACATCGCCACTCGGCCCGCGGCGCGGGCCAATGGCTCACTTTGTGAGTTTGTCTACTATACACGGGCCGTCGACCTGAAATCGGTTTGACTCGAAGCGAGTCGTGAAGCGAACAATGGCTCACTTTGTGAGGCTCAATCATTCTACGAGGCCATGCGGCTAGGAGTCGGGTTCGACTCAGGGCCAAATCATCCGTCTCGTGATGGCACCGCATTAGGCAGGCTGCGTCTACCTGAGCCATGCGGTTTAAGTCATTTCAACGGCGAATCAACCCAGTAGAGCCCAGCAACTCACATTGATGAGCTCAACTGCTCACCTAAGGCCATGTATCCCAAAGGTCCGTTCAGCTTAGGCTACTTAGGCCTTAGAGCCAGAAAGCCTCAGTGGACCAGTTTGAGCAGCCCAACACCTCAACTCAGCGTGACTTCGGACCATGCGAACGAAGTCGATTCAAATTAAGAAGCGTCGAAGAGGCCTGAAGTAGGCCGAAGAAATGAGGTGCAAAAATGTATTCATCAAGACAAGGCTACATATGTTTTGGGGCCCGGACCCGACAATTAAGCATCAGCGGCATCGGGCGGGGCGAAGACTTGCCCACGGGAGATTGGGCACGAGAGGAGATGCAGACGGTGAAGAAGGGGAGTGGGCCTCAGCGGGGGTGCCTGGCTCTCCAAGATAATCAGCAAAGAAGGACCCTTCATCCTCCTGATCCTTCAGGAATGTCAAAGAGTTAAAGTCAGTAGGAATAAACATTAACAACCTTCTTACGAAGGCGAGCCACCTAGAAACCCATTGATTAGAAGCCTCAGCTCTCAGTCTTCCTATAACCTCTTCGTTGGCGGGTTCCAAATGGTAATGGGCGTGATCGCCAACGGCTGCTCAACGGCCCCACCCGAGGGACCCTCTGCCTCTGCAGCAGACCCAGAATGGGACCGCGAACTCAAAACTATAGAAGCCATAACCGATCTGACTTATGGATATGAGAGGACGGGAAGGTAGAAAGAATGCCCCAACCCGGAACTTTGGCCGGCGGCTATCTTTCAGTGAGAATCCGAGGTTTTTCATTTCCCAGCGTGGGCTTTGAGACACCATCTCAATTAGGCCTTGGTTCCCCAGAGGGTTTAGCGTAGGAGGGCCCAATGGGAGGAACTTTCATGGTGGAAGGAGGTGAAGGCCTCAGAGCGGCAGAACAAGTAGACCTTCTCGAACTTCGAAGAGTAGGGAACATCGGAGCTTAATCGGCTCTAGCGTAAGGGCGAAGGACTCTCGGCCCTAACGCCAAGCGCTATGACGTTATCGCCCGGCAATGAGATCAGATTCGAGCTTTGAGAAGCATGTGGAAACGTCTGAGTCGGAGATACCCAGTGAACACATTACAATTTCGCCACTTCAGAACCAACACTCCACGAAGATTCGGGGTGGTCAAACCACCGGAGCAGCCCGAGTGTCGTCCTTGTCGAGAGGGTCATACTCCCAGTGCGTAGCTATGAAAATGCGTCCCTTCCACGGCCCCCGTGGGAGGAGGAAGATCGGAAATCACGGAGGAGCGTCGGGACGCTAGAAAATAAAGAAAGCCCTCGGATGTCTCCTTCCGGGCCTAAAAGGTAAAGAAGCAAGGCTATCTTTGGGGACAAGGCCCCGTCACCCAAGAAAACCGACGGGCTAACCAAAATACCCGGCCAGTTGGGCGCGAGTTGAGAAGGACACACATTGAAATATTCTGGCTTGGCTTTGGAAGGGATGCAGAGGAAGCGAAGACCATTATCGAAGGCCACTTCGAAGAAGCACACCATCTTAGGCACAAAGACCCCATAGAGGGTCAAAACGTCAGGGGACCACACTCGAGAGCCGAGGGAGGTGGTAGCGTTGTAGATGGCCAATATAAAGGACCGATCTTGCTAGTTAGTTCAAAACTATCAGTGTGAATCTTGGTGTCCGACCCCCGGGGTATTTAATCGAGATTCACTTTCCCCTTACCCTTGTCAAGGGAGGAGGCACCTACAGGGCATCTGTGAAGTTAGACTCCGTAGAACTGGTAGGAGACATGAGTTAAGTCAGAACCAACAATAATGAAGAGTGTCACCATCAATACGCAGGAGAAGAAGCGACCGGACCCATGATGAAAGTAAATAATGAAATAAAATTCGGCCAACCCGACCACAACGCCTCGTCATATGTAGAAGGGCGAGAGCACGAAAGGCGTGTTGGACGAATGCGATAGAAAAGACTATCCCGAAAGGCAATGAGAGAAAGACTGCGCGCAGGCTCGGATAGAAGACTAAGAGAGAAGGAAGTCAGAGACTCGCTAAAGGCGAAAGGTCTGAAGCGGTGGCGCGCGAGCGGAGGGATGTCTGAAAAACAAAGGCGCAGAAGAGGTGGGAGAAATGAGCACGGCAGAAGAGTCATCATTATCGCCAAGACAAATGACGGCGACCAAGCCTAACTAATCCGGCCCCGGCGGTACGTGAATTGCACGGCGAGACCGCGTTACGACCCTTGCCGCGTACGATTACCTGAAGTACGGGAAACTAATAGGGTTCGAAAAATAAGGCTCGTCGGCCTTCTTAGGAAAGAGGCCGGCCAATGAAACGCTGAGGCCCATCCGCTAAACCCCAAAGGAGAGACATACCCGTTGGAGCATTTAGGCCTTTCCGCACCAACATTCAAGCCTTTGGTGTCATTGAATAAGGAGCCCGACAAGTTAGCCCAAAGACCGAATATGGGAAGTCTCCATGGGGTATAGAAAATAAGATCAGTCCCTAATAATATATTCATAAGTCCAGCCCAAATCTCACCAATAAGGAAAGAAGACAATAATAAGACATCATCAAATCGGATCCTCAAAGATCCTAGATAAGAAGGAAGATTATTCCAAATAAAAATTTGCTCTTTTCTATGTCTCTTACCAAATCGATGCAATAATAACAAAAATATCTCATCGATAGGACGACTCTAATCACCCGTCAAACTGGTTGAGCGTCTATAAATACAAAAACACCCCATCGATGAAATGCGCGATACTAAGCGATGCAAAAGCATTCTCTCTTCTCACAAGAAAGCGGCTTAGGCATCGGAGCGGCCGCGGGCGAAGCCCTCGTGACCCCACTTCTTTCCGTTTTTGCGAGGTGCCACGTTCGAGCCTCTGGGGCCCGGCCTTTGCGGTGATCACACCTCGGCCAGGCGATTGAAGCTTGCATCCCGGCCCATGACCAATCGAAGTCAGGCCCGAGGCCCTACAAGCTCCAACCCAGTTCCGATTTAAAAAAGCATCATCAATATTAATGCATGTGTTTACTTTCTTTCTTAAAGTGGGGTTTCATTGGATATTCCCTAGGGATTGTCCAGTGGGACTTCACTAGCGAGACTCACCAAAAATCTTGGGGGTTATCGGGTGGTCTGTCAATTACATTAGCCTTTTATTGCAAGTGGAAGAGTGGTTAGCAAAAAGCGATGTAATTTGTCATCT
Source organism: Tetrastigma voinierianum (assembly GCA_016808115.1). Taxonomy (NCBI): domain Eukaryota; kingdom Viridiplantae; phylum Streptophyta; class Magnoliopsida; order Vitales; family Vitaceae; genus Tetrastigma; species Tetrastigma voinierianum. The sequence goes on from JAEQBH010006780.1 coordinate 117,582, forward strand.
GAAGCAATCGAAGCAATAGTATGCTTAAAAGATTGGAATTTAGTGGACAAGAGATTGTATGATCATTTTCTAGAAGCCACACTAGTGACCGATACAGAAAACTTAAAATTATCAAGACATGAATGGATCCATAGTAGTTCCCCGTCACCAGAAAATAGTGATTAAAATATTTTATTAAATGTATATTGTATTTTTATTTTCTTATGGTTGAAAAGTACAAATTATTGAAAAAGAAGTAGGTACCAACCTAGTTGGAATGTACTTATTTTGTAGTGATGAAAATTTTTCATACATTTCCAAATATAATTATATTCCATGAATAAATTTTTTAAATGAGGTATTTTTTATTTTGAATTGTTTTTAAACTTACTTTTTATTTTTATTTAACTTTTGAATACAATTTAAATAAAAAACCTAAGTTGAGGGGTCGGGCTTTTAGGAGGACTTTTAGGCGGGCCTCTAGGCAAGCCTCTGGGTGGGCCTTTGGACGGGCCTCTGGGGGGGCTTCTGAGCGGGCCTCTGGGCATGCTTAAAAGCCCATGAATCGGGTCGGCCCGTTGGGCCGAGCATAAAATAAAGCCCAAGATCAGGGCCCGACTTAAAACGAGTTTGGGCTAGGTTTGGCTGGCTCAGGCTTAGGTAAGACTTTAACTCATTGGGCTAGGCCGAGCTCAAAGCGGGCCTCGAGCCCTAGCTTTTTGGAGATCCCTAGACTGGTACGGCAATGTGACCTTAATTTGTGCCTTCTATAGATTTTTTTTTAATTGAAAAGTCAAACATCATTATGATTTATGGGGAAACGTTGATGTTTAAAAAAAAAAATCTTCTATGAAAAACGTGATCCTCTAGAAACGTGATCACAGTTCAAATCAATCCAAAGTTGAAAGAGCTTGCAAATTTGTAATGATGCCCAAATATGATCAGAATTAAAATATGCTCATAGACAATCTAAAGACAACCAAAAAAAAATGCATAAACGTAAGAACTATAGATAAAGGGGGGAAAATATGAACAAAACCCAAAAACCGAATTTGATAGCTTCAATATCAATTAAAGTTATTCTGATACCAATTGTTAAATTATTTATAAAATCAAGTGTATTTATTGAGCCTAAAAACAATTTATTAACAATCAAAAGACTCAATAAATATATTAAAAAATAATAATTTTATTGAACAAAAAAACATATCAATTCGTATTGAGTAAAAAACATACATGCCAAGGATCCAGAATTGTTAGCTCTCATTTGTCTTCCAAATTTGTAAGGGATGAAATCAAAGAAAGGTTGTGGTTGAAGATAGTTTTTTCTTTCTCCTCAAAGCATGTTCTATCAAACCCTTGTAAAATTCTGAGACTCTATTTACTTATATATATAACACAAGGAAACAATTGGACTTTGGTAAGATAGAATTTTAAATTATCTCATAAATGACTCATAATTAATATATATAATTATACAATTAAAATTGCAATATAATTATACTTGGTCGATAATTAATAAATTAATTTAACATCAACTTCAGAAGTTATGGAGACTTAACGGCATTGGCTTTTAGTTCATTTCTCACTTCTCTCAGTTCTTCAATTTGCTGTTCTTTGCCTTCATAGGTTGCCTGCACCTGAAAATTTTTGAACAGAATTTGCCCAATTTGCCCATGTACCTTCTCGAAAACATATACGATTCTCCATATATAAATTATTTTGGGTATTACTTCTAAATGTAATTCTCATTTATTTTTAACAACATTTTTGTTTGTTTATTTTCCATGAAGATATTATGGGCATTAGTGTGAAACATAAAAATTCTAAAAAAAATTTCTTCAGAAAGCACATCAAATTTACTCTTAAAAATAACCTAGCTATTTACAAAAAGATATCCAAAAATATTGTTCTTTGATTAAAAAAATAAAATCAAAATGGTTGATAATTTAATAAACTTGTTTTGTTGTTAGAAAATAACAAAAGCTCTTTTTTTTTTTAAGTTATTCACTTTGTATTGTATCATAGTATTCAATATTTTGTTCCTCATAAATTTGTCTTTATTGACTCGAACATGAATCCCTCCCCTTCTTATACCTCGTTTAAGCTCTTTAACCTCTTTGAGATAGGCCTTATTGGCACAAACATTCTTAAATCAGTTTCAAAACGAGCTCTTAACAATACAAAGTAAATTCCCTTACACCTTTCATAAAAGTTTGAAACATTTAACGTCATAACTAAAATTCTGTTTGAAATTATTTTAAGAAATATTTTTAATTTGAAAGCTAGTTTTGAAATATCATTTGTGTAAAACCATTTTTGTGTTTCGGGAAAGAATTCAATATAGATTTGATCATATTCTCTTAGAAAACCTTTGAAGAAGGTAGTCACTTTAAGCACTTCAAGTAAAACAATGTAGCTTTGTTCAATACTCATCACAAGGGAAACACTAGAAGCAATTTAGTCGTATTATAGTACCATATATGATAGTAGTATCTTTTATTCACTTACTGCATCATCAGAAGGGTAGGTCAGCAAACGATCACCTCAGAAGTTTGGAGTAAAATTCAAGGTGTGTTGTTATCTTGATAGTCTGACCTTCGGGGCATCAGCGGCATGGTGTAAACCTATAAAAAGGGGCGATCCAGTGATGGTGGGCCAACCGTCTCTTTGATGATTAAGTCAGCAAAAATATGGAAAGGGAGAAGATAATATGCACTGTTGAAATTGCTTACCCTCCCCAGTGGGAGATCTTCCTGATTTATAGGGTCAGAATGATGAAATCCTCTCATTTCTTCTTGGAGTAGGATTTTATCTCCTCCTAATTTAATGGAGAAAATCTCCTTTTCCTTATCTGGGACTATCCTTCCCTTATCCAAGATTATCTATATGAGTAAGGGATTAGGAAGCTAGAAAATTCACAGATAATATCGATTTTGCGGATTTTCCGCTCCTAGGTGCTTATTCATAACAAACATCTCATATGGGGTAGAATGGTCGACTGGGGGACTTGAAATCCCAGACGAACAACCTCAAGCAAGTCTTGGAAAAGTGTGACCTTGCTTTCCCAAGCAGTCTCTTTAGACACTTCTATCTAGGAAGCGTCCACCGGTTTGGTGAGGCAAGTGGAATCGGGCAATTTCATAACACAAGCCAAATGGGCCCCGGGCCCATTGAGTAGCAGATCTTAAAGACCATAGTATTCACAATGCCCCTCTTTTCATCTGGTTGGAATTTTTGTGTTGTTTCAGTCGAGGGAAAATATTGTTGTTTCAAATGTTGGATGTTGAGAGTTGAAAGGTTTGGGCGAAATGATTAGCCCATTTAATGTTTCCGGAGGCGATGCTCACATGTGTTTAAGGTGCATGGGAGACGCACACCTCCCAATATGCAACCTGCACATCTTGCTCTGACGGCGCATTTAATGCACCTAATGATTCCCTACCCTTATAAATAGGAGTAGTGGTCTCAAAAGTGGTTTCTTTTACATCTTCTCAAGAATTTTTTGATTCCTACATTTCACCTTCCTCCGCGCCTCTACTAACTTCCCTTTCAAAGGAGGCATCAGAAATTCTTGATGCTTCGACGACTTTTGATTTTCCGATGAGTTTTTGTAACTCAAACATTTTTTGCGTCGCTGGTTTGCTTGAGTGTCTTTGTTATTGGAGGCGTCCTACTAGTTTCTTCAAAGGTTTTCGGGTTTTGGGTTTACCTTCTTTAGGTTTTGTCCTTGGTGGGTTGTAAAATCTCCATGGGAGATTTCTTTTTCCTTTCAAGGGTTTTTTTTTCTTCCTATTTTTGCTTTATGGACACGATATTGTTATCTTCTCTTTTTTTATTTGTAGCCAGAATGGCAGAGGTCACAAGAGTTTCGACCGATCATGCGAGGGCGTAGGAGGGATACTCCCGGGAACCACACTACAAGCGGTCCCTGCGAAATGTCGGTCTGGAGGCGTCGAGATAGTGCGGCTTTCTCCAGCTATAGGGGAGGCGGATGGCGTATAGTCTCACTTTACTGGCTTGGTTCTTTGTTGAGCTTTGCCTCCCTGTTCCATCGTTAATTGAAGCGTTCTTTCATTTCTGGCTTACACTCCTACGCTCCCTTACATCAGAGCGTTTTTCGGATTTTGATGTGTTGTAGTGTGTTGAACTCTCTCTACCAACTGGATATCTCGCTTGTGGAGATCTGTTTCATCTACACTTTGAAGCTTGGGATTGGGGGATGCTTGTCCATGTCGACCCACTACAACAAATTGACAATTTACCTACGGAAAATTCTATAGGTAATATAAAAAATTCCGTCGATAATTAAATTTACCTACTGAATCTGACAACTATATTTCATCGATTGGTGTGGCGTAGGTAAATAAATTACCAATGGAAAATCAATCCGTAGGTAAATTACCTACGAAAATTCCGTCAGTAAATTGTGGAAAAGTTGAAGGAAATCTACAAAGTGGGGGACGAAATACCTACAAAAATTTTGTAGGTAATCTATTGGTAATTTATCTACGGAAAGTCCGTTGGTATTTTGTTGGTGAGTTTGTAGGTAATCCGTCGGTAATTGGCAACCACTTTTATAAGCATTCTGTCGGTATTCTGTCGGTAATTTGCTACGAATATACTTTGTGGGTATTTTGTTGGTGATTTTATAGGTAATCCATTAGTAATTGACAACCACTTTTATAGGCATTTCGTCGGTAATTGGCTACAAATTTTGTTGGTGATTTTGTAGGTAATTCGTCGGTAATTGATGACCACTTTTATAGGTATTCCATCGATAAGTTGTTGGTCATTTAGCTACGGAAGTCCTTTGTCGATATTCAATCGGTGATTTTGTATGTCATCGGTAATTGGTATTCACATGCAGCCAGGTATGCAGGTCGATAAATTGTAGATAAAATATAAAAAATATATTTATATTTTACTACTATAATTTGGCTCTTAAAACCTAATTAAAACACATTTATGATTCTCATAAAGCAAATTTATATATAACAATCATGCCTAATAATATAACATGACATATCCCGATAACGAAAAAAAAAAAAGCGATATTACGAATAGGTCAAATGTATTAAAAAAAGTACACAATATTTGAAAGTATTAAAAAAAGTACCTAAATAGTTCAAAAGTATTAAAGTTACATAAAAAAGTACTTAAACAGTTCACTACTGTGGAGATAAATTAGCATCATCAGAGGTGTGATCATCGCTAGATGTCTGATCATCGCTAGATGTCTGATGCTCATTACTATGGTCATGCGAATGTTGATTGTATAGTCTTAGCTTGTCCGCTGGGCATTTCCTCAGCAACAATAGTTTATTAATGGTCTCGCGAGATCTCTAATCATTAAATCTTGATCATTAATCTTGTGTTGTAGTAATGAATTACCTCGCGTTTGTTGAGAAACATCAAATGCTGATGTGGAAGAAGAGTGAAATTAAATCATAATATTATGGCAGCACAATGAGCGAGCCCATAAACCAGGCCTTTTGTCCACCCACAACATCTAGAAACATATTATTTTGTCATTGTTTCATTGTTTGTGTTAGTTGCTCTCGCTTAGCCTCGATAGCATCCACGCAAATATAACATATTCAATTGTAGCTATCAACTAAATGAATAATAAGACATAATATGTCAAGTGATAGAATAATTTTCATTAACATCTTTGGACTTTTCATTAATGAAAGTCTTGCCATCACACATTTTTTGATTGTGTGTGAATAAATAATTTAGCAATACATGTAAAGAATATGCATGTGATATGATTCAATATTACAGAAAATGAATGGTGAGATTCAACTAAAATAATGAAGGTGTGCATATACTTAGAGGGCAAAACTAACTTAAATCTACTGTCTTCCAAGTAATGAAGGTGATTGAAACCTTGGTGTTGGCAATTATTATTATCATTGTTATTTTTGAAAAAAAAAGGTCATACTAAATTACTTACCAATTGCATTTTTGTAGAATGTCTTGTGGGGAACTAAAAAAAAAGAGGGTTGCTGTTGCTGCGCCTGGTTCAAACCCTCGAGGATATCAACCTCCTCTCACTCCCAGCCCTCCCTTAGTCTTTGCGGTGCAAACCGGTGAAAAACTTCCAAGGAAAGACTTAATCAATGAATTTTAGCATCATAAACAACATGTTGAGCTCTTTTCACGATTTTTAAACCTATATGGGGTCTAAGAAAGGGTGAGAATTATTCAAATTTCTAGAAAATAATTCATTTGCTGAAAGAAAGAAAGCATAAGTCTCTCAATATCCAATGTGTTTCACCAAAGAACCATAATCTCAAACTGCCTCACATATGATGCATTCACCATTTTTCTCTTCATTGGTTCCTTTATTCAGAATGTTCCTCACTGGTTTCTCTATTTTGCCATCCACATCGGTTGGCCTTTAACAATGGCAAGATAGTACATAATCATCTTTAAGGTTAGTTCCACCATATCAGTGCCCCTCTAGGTGTAATTTAAGAAATGCTATATCCAGATTCAACGTCTAAAATTTGGTTCGGTCATTACATTGTACACAAAAGGAATTAGTAGATATACCTCAATGGAGAGTCTGAAGTTGAAAGAAAGCTGAGTCGACTGGATGTGTGAGAATGAAGAAGAATTCATTTAACGAAGTGGCTTCGCATCCGGCTCCCACCCATTATGTTCACTGTTACCTCCCTTTTAAGTTTGGTGTGGTTCTAGCATTCAAAAAAGACTATACCTTGGATTTTCAATTGTAGTGCGAGTCGGGCCACTGGTTACCTCTGCATAAAATTTTTTCTCTCGGAGAGATGATGAAGGATAAAACCTAGCCTCTTGAACATGAAGAATCCTGAGAAAGAGCGATTGGAACAATTATAATGAACAAGCGGGACCCCCTTTTACCAAACATCTAATTTTCGAGGAATCCATCATTTTCCTTCTATTACATTATTGTACGAAACGAGCCAATAAATCCCTCCATCTATACATCAATATGATACAAAACAGATGATACAAACAAATGCTCACAAATGGATGTATACAAAGAGATCCAGTTTGCTTTCAAAAAAGGGAGAGAGCCTAAATCTCTTGCCCCCCGTTTAGTTACTGAGAATACGGAAGAAACGATATGGAAATAGAACTTTTCAAAAAAACCCCTAAAGCTTGCCTTGTCCACGCCATCTTTGCGACACATTAAGTACCCAAATTTAGTTTTGTCATCTCGTGCCTAATCTAAACTCCTTACAAAAAAACACCAAAGAAATAAAAACATAATTAGAAAAATCAAATTTTTAGGTGATTTCGAGGAGGGCAAACAAGAAAGAAGAAAAACCACAGAAAGCGTACATATTTCTTGAGAAGTTGAAGCTAGTCTTCGAGATCTTTGGCCTTCTTTGACCTTGCAAATCCACTGATCCAAATTCATTCAGAATAACAAAACCCTAAAATCATGCTGAGCATATTTTCACATTTTCTTTAGATTTTCGGTAAAAAAAAAAAAAGAAAAAGAAAATAATTGGATTTGCCTACGAAAATATTACTGTCGGAATCAACATCTGATGCGTATGGTTCCAACTTCTTTCTCAGGAAATTATTTGAATCCACCTGCTTTCCCATCGTATCCCCACGTCTGGATTTGCTCATGCTTTATTTGGTTAGGTGGGTCATGGGGTTGGGGTTAGCCCAAACGATGAATTTAGTTTACTTTAAGTTTTGATTAGTTTTTCGAACTACGTCATCTGAACCCTACGTGGAATGATCATAATCGCTTCTTTGTCCTTTTATTTTATTTTTCAAAAGAGAAACCAATAAAAATATTTAAATAAAATTTGAAATCATGAATTAGTTTTTTTTTTTCTATTTTTTTTTTAATACTAGGGTTGATTATTGTCTCTAGAGGTGTGTCATGGTGGGGCTTGATAGTGATTTTAAGAATAAAAAGAAGTCGTAGTGTTGTTGGAAAAGGCGTTGCTATTTAGCATAGGAAATTTATAGGTAAAATTTACTTACGGAACATTTCTGTCAGTCAACTATGGAATTTTTATAGTGTAATTTACCTACGGAAGACTATCCATCGGTAAATTTCGTCGATAATCCGTAGGTAATTTATAGGTAAAATTTACCTATGGAACACTTTCATCGGTAAACTGTGAATTTTTTATCGTGTAATTTACCTACGGAAGACTATCTGTCGGTAAATTCCATCGGTAATCTGTAGGTAATTTATAGGTAAAATTTATCTACGGAACACTTCCGTTGGTAAACTGTGAATTTTTTATAATGTAATTTACCTACGGAAGACTATCCGTCGGTAATCCATAGGTAATTTATAGGTAAAATTTACCTACGGAACACTTCCGTCAGTAATGTTCCTTAGGCATTCCGTTGGTAAATGGTATCTAAAAATTGGCGAATTACCTCTGAATACTTACGTCGGTAATTTTAAGTAAACACTCTTCATCATTAAATGGTACCTAAAGTTTCGCCTACATACCAGCCTTGAAAAGTTGGCGCCTAATAGGTATTTCGTCGGTAAATGGTAGCAAAAATGTGGAAAAAATAATACGTCTTGTTCCATCGATATTCCTTCGGTAATTACCAACGGAATTTAATCTATCAGTAATTTTTATCGGTAAACAATGAATTTCTTGTAGTGGCTCACAGTCCCCGGCTTCAATTTGTAACTGGGCTCCCTAACTTCCCCAAGACGGAGGCAAAAGGGGTCGTCCTGGTTAAGGGCCCGTGGTATGAGACCCCTGGCTCTCCAGGGCTTCCTTTTGATATGAACCAATCCCTTTCGTTCCCAGGTTTGTTTCCGTTTTGATGTATCCCGTTTTGGTATGTCTTATATTTCCCCAGGTTATGGGTGCATTGACATACCTATCTTCTTGATGATTTGTAGGTAGGCATAGGTAAGGCCGGCTAGTCAACTAAGTTGAGAAGGTGAGGTTGGACCGCATCCATCGGTTGCTTGAGATCACAGAGAGGGAGCGCCACCATGAGCTCCTTCTGTCTGTGAAGATTTGCCTAATGAGGTCATCAAGGGCAAGCACTTTGTTCTTACGGACCATACAGTCATTGCCGAGCTCTTCAGGTGGAGCGTCTGGTCGCTTGTCTAGCGGGATCATCTCTTATTTGGTGCGTCCTGAAGACCCAGGCGCTTTCCCTTAGGTGGCGAAGAAAAAAAGAAAGAAGGCAGGGTAGGCAAGGCTCTTAGGCACGGGATGGAGGGGTTTGTGGAGCTGGGCCCAGTCAGGGTTAAGCGAGTCAGCCCCCGGGAGGAGGAGACTGAGATGTCTAGCCTTGTTTCTAGTTTTCCGTGGATCATAGCGGCGACTAGCACTCGGGGGAGGCCTTTTTGGCGAGCTTCCAAGTTGTCGGCCCAGGATGAAGAGGCTTAGAAAGATCTTCACGATGATGCGTGGACTCCCGGGCCAAGGCCTTTGATTCCTAGCAAGCTTTGGAGGGTGCCCCCCTGGATGCCTTCAGAGAGGCTTGTGCACTACCGAAGGATGGGATCCTAATCAAGGGATCTCCCGGTGTTGAAGGAGTTGTGGTAGAGGCTCTGTTAGAGGTAGTTGTTGCTCAGGTCATTCTGCGTCCCGGGCTCGGCGGCGACCCTCATGGGCGAGATGTGGCCAGGGGCTGCGCTGTGTACATTCCTCTGCGGGAGTGAGTCCATCCTTCGATTGTACATGGTAGCTCCCAGCACAAAGGGCGCTAGAAATTGTGGCTGGAGCCTCTTCAATAAGAGGGAGTCTTTAGTCACGCACATGCACGACCTTTACCCCACTCTTCTCCGGGTGCTGGTGGCGGCTCGTGTTGAGCAGTATTCTATCCCGTTTCTTGGCTACATGAATAGGGAGACCTTCCAACTCGTGGCTGAAGACGGGATACTCATTCACAATCACAACTTTTACCAGTCGGTTAAGCTGGTAAGTTTTGATTTTTAGTACCTGATTGTTAATTTTGTGTTGTGATTTTCTTCTAACATTTTCTCTTTTCCAGGCTATGACGGTCATTCGTAACATGGCTCGCTAAAATAGGGAATTCCAATCCCAGTTGAACGATGCTGAGAAGCTGGGGCTTTATGCTCAGTCGGCCATCTCCAAGCACCAGGCTTTGGACACTTCCCTAGCTAAGGCAAAGTCTAAGTTAAAGCACTTGGAGAGGGAGGCTAAGGTCAGTGGGGAGAAGATGGCATTGTAACACCCCGAAATGTACCCTAGTAGTTTTCGGACTTGTTTAGGGTATATTATAAGCTAAATGGAATTTTTCCGAAATAAAACGAGAGACCCGGAATTAATATTAGAGACAAGGGTAAAGTGGTCATTTACCACTTGAGGACATAAAAGGCATAAAAGCATAAGATTATATGTAATTATGGAATTTGAGGAAAGATTAGGGGCTAAATTAGAATATGGAATAAATTGATTGCAAAAAGAGAAGAACTGGGACCTAAATGCAAAAATGAAAAGTTAAAACCAAAATGGGTTTTATTTGAAGGCGAACATGGCCTTAACTCAAAAGAGGATAATATCAATTAGTACTCTCAATTTTTTGAGAGACAGTAGAAGAGAGGGGAGAGGAAAAGAGAGAAGAGAAGAAGAGGAAGAGGAAGAGAAGAAGAAGAGAAGCTAAGATAAAAAAAGGTATGGAATTATGACTATGAGTATGGATCTTTGGTTTTGTATGGTTAATTGATTGCCCCAAATCTAGGGTTTGTTAAGTTTCATCTAACCAAGATGTATTGAAATTAGGGTAGGTAAAACTCTAAATGGCACAAGAAAAGTATGGAATCTTCCTTTTGAGGAGGGATTCATGGTTAAATAGCAAGTGATTGAGTTATAATTGGTTTATGTATGGGTTATAACCCATATTATAGTTGTTTTGAGAGGAATTCATGATAGGTTTTTGGTATAAGAATAGTATAGAGTTGATTTAGGTATCAATATATGGAAAAATGGAAGAAAAATACATTACAGGCATTTTTGGGACTTGTCTCAGTCACCTTTGGACTGTGCCACAGTACTGATATCGAGCCAGAACTACCGATGCGGGTGCGGTACACCTGCTGTTTTGATCAGTGTTCGTATTTTGGCCATAACTTGCTCATTTCTGATCCGATTTGGGTGATTCCAGTTGGAGAATAACCCTTAGCACCTTATCTTTTAAGGAGTACAAAGAACAAGTGTCAAATATGGAGTCAAGACACTGGAAAATGAGTATTACAAACTGTCCCCAGTGTAATATCGGTAAATTGACTAGTTTGGCATGAAAATGCCATAACTTTAGTTTAGATGATCCGATTTGAATGATTCCAATTTCTAAGTAAAGTAGATTCATAGAGGAATAAGAATGCATAATATGATATGAATATAGGGATTATATGATATGAATATATGATAAACATACCTAAATGAATAGATAGAACATGCTAAGAACAAATGATAGAAATGCGTAAATGCTAAGAAGATAGAAAGTAAAAGATGACAAAGCACGATGTGAGTACAAGTACATGAATGATAGGTACATATATGAATATATGAATGAGTAAGCATACATGATAGGAATATAAAAAGTACAGAGACAAGCTAAATCATGATAGAAGCATAAAGGGATATGATCGTAAATGATATAAAGATATATATGAATATATGAATCTGGGGTACGACCATTCATGATATATGATAGGATTACATATATGATCACGAAGACAAAACTAAATGATAGCAAAGATATGAATATATGTATTATAAATATGAAACCGTAATATGAATCTACGAGATATGAGAAACGAATCTGATTAAAGTAATGATAGTATATATTGCATAGCGATCCTTGATAATAATAGTTATTCATGCTTATGAAATATGCAATGTGATATGAAAATATCTGGATTGTCTGCTTCAGAACACAGTAGAGGATAGATAAGCATGCCTATAGGGACACCGATTGCTGCGACAAACGAGATACGAGATACGGTCTCGAGGCCCAGTTTACGTTCGATGACATAATCCGTTTGGATCACGGGTGGCCCCGAAAGAGTCTTTACATGAATCACGTGGCATAGGTCACTATCGTGCGGTGATGATACCTTGATTTATATACGAGATAGAGATCAGCGTGTATGCGGTGATAGTACCTTCGGTACATACGGATAGAGATCAGCGTGCCGATGCGGTGATAGTACCTTGGTACATACGGTTATTTCAGAGTATCGACTACAAGGTATTTGCAGACATGAAACCTAAAAGAAATGTATATGACAGTATATGAAAAGTACATAGTACATGAAAAACATATGAAAAGTACTCTGGTATGAAAACACGATTATATGAAACATATGAAAGTACGGTATATGAAAACACGATTATCACAGCATATGAAAATTTTAGTATATGAAAGCACGATAAATGAATATCATATGAAAGTATAGTATATGACAGTATAAGATGAAATGAAAGTATATGACAACATATGCAAGTACATGAAAGAGAAAGTCATATGAAAAGTATAACAGGAAGACAGTATATGAAATGAACAGTACATGAATATAGATATATGAAAATAGTACATGAACAGTACATGAATATAGTATATGGAAAGTACAAAGTATAGTACTCGAAAAGGATATGAACAAGAAAAGTACAGAAAGTATACGAAAGCACAAAGTATATGATAGAATAAGAACGTACAAATGTATATGAAGTATATGAATAGTACAAGATGACAGTATATGAAAAGTATAAGATGAAAGCATATAACATGAAAGCATATAACATGAAAGTATATGATAGTACAAGTATGAAAATGAAAGTAAAAGTATAGCATGAAGTGTGGCCCACCACATGAAATAAGACATGATATAGACACAGTCTAAGAAATGATATAAGTAATAGTACATGTAATGCAATAAGTCATAAAACGGAAAGATGAGAAGTATAGGAATATGTAAAGTATAGAAACAGGAATACAGTAAAAGTATAGATAAAAGATATGCCAAAGACATAGAACATATACCGGAAGAGATTGACATGGACAATAAGAATGTAAAGATGATAAGTAATTAAAGTTATACGACTATGTATAGATAGATGAAAAGCGTATGTATAAGCTTGTAATGATCGCCGTGGTGGTTGTCAGTACTTATGTTCCCAGCTAAGCGTAAAACATACGGGTGTTCAATCGTGTGAGTCTGACGAAGATAAGGATTGAGGACGGGACATCCACATCGTGAAGCGGGCCATCTCAAAGATAGGTGCTCATCGGTAGCCCCTTCATGATCTAGTGTTTTTATTAAATTGTACATGTATAAGTAAATGGGATTTCTGTATATGTGTATAGATTTTTGGACACCACTCGGTGGTAGTTCTTTTGTATATGTAAATGATTTTGTTATTACGAAATTATTTGTATACTGCAGTGCAGTGCAGTACGGCTACACGAGAAAGAACGGGTGATAAGGGGTCGATTATATAGTATAGATAAATAGCCAGCCTCGGACTTCGAGTTCGGATGCTTGATCGGGTTGGGCCAAGGGATCAAACCGAGCGTGATGAAAGCGTAGATGGAGAAGGAAAGGGATGACGACATGAGGCTGGGTGGCCCGCCAGTGGCGATCGCGAAAGCGGCCTTTATGAGGCAAGGCGGAGGAGGGACGGTTAGGATCCAAGCCACTGGTGGCTACGAAGGAGGGTAGGGCGAGGCGGAGCTGAATTGCACCTTGGGGTGGCGGGACATCTTTCGTGTTAGAGATCGGGCGACCAGATGGGGTGTCCTCCCTCCATTCTCGGGAAGGTAGGAGACAGGCTATGGAAGAGTACGGAAGGCTTTGAGTGTTCTTTGCCTATAGTTTATGAGAGTGTTGTGTGTTAGACACAACATCGTGGAACCTCGAGGAGATACGAAATGTTATGCTTGACCCGTTGCCTCCACGAGTTCTTTGTGAATATTTGGGTACCTCCTTGTCCAAGTAGTTGTCGAGGCCACAGCGATCAAAGCACCTCCGAGCAAAACGGCCAAGGAACCCATGGAAGCTGCTAACGTTGGACCAAAGCAGACTCTAACCCTTATTTTTTCGTTCTCATTTTGTAATTTTTCTTTTTGTAAAGGGGCCTTGTTCGGCCGCCATCACTTATGCACTCTCTGGACGCCATTGGCGCTTTAATGAAATACACCTTTTTTTGTTTGCTACTACTATTGCTTATTTTTTATTTCTCATCCCGACGCCATTGGCGCTCTTATAGTTTCTAGTTTACTTAAGCCATTGATTCCTTTTCGTTTGTGCGACCACCCCAGTGATTCTTAGTTAGGATAGTGGCTTCAAGATAACAGCGTTAAGTTAGGAGGCGCAAAGATTTGCCTTGTGCTAGACAAGGCACCATCTTTGGGCATGATTTGTAGCCAACAGAGACGAGACCACCATAGATCTTGGTTGCGTACTAGCAAGATGGAGGCCTTGTCTGGTTTCTCTTTTTGGAAGTGCCCATAGGCTAAGAGCCTTGTTTGGTCTTTTGAGAGTGCTAGTAGGTTAAGAGTCACATCTGGTCTTTTGAAAGTGTTAGCAGGCTAATAGCCACATTTGGTCTTTTGAAAGTGCCAGTAGGCTAAGAGTCACATCTGGTCTTTTGAAAGTACCAATAGGCTAAGAGCCACATCTGTTCTTTTGAGTGTTGATTTAGAGCACATCCCGGTCTTTTGAGAGTGCTAACGGTGGCTAAGAGCTACATTTGGCTGCCTTTGAAAGTGCTTACCTTGAGCTGATTAATAGATAAGATTAAAAAATTTAAGAATATGTAAGTTTTAAATAATATTATTTATATTTGATTCTCTTTGAGGTTTCCATTAAGCAGCATTAAGATTTTAAATGATGTGTAATTAATTTCTATAATCTACATATCAATTTATGAGAGAGATCATGAGTTGGATCCTCGAGTTAAGCTAATTTCTCTTGCCCATTGAAACACAAATTTGATAAAATAAATAAATTTTCTTTCTAATCTATGATGAGCTAGCTCCTTTTATAACTAACTTGAATCTTAAAAAATCAAGTGGAAACAAAAACTCACGAGGAATTAAAGAAATCTTAGAACAATACAAAAAGAACATAACTACGTTATCCGGAAGCCTAAAAAATCTAATAAGAAACCTAATCCTAAAGAGTTAATAAAAAAACCTAATAAAACTTAGAATAATTAAATCTTCTGACGGTCGAGTCGAAAAGTGTTTGAAGTTGCCAAGAAAATAGAGGCCGTCAGATGCTTAAGAGCATCTCCAGCAGTCATCTAAAAATTGAAGCATCTAAAGCTATATTTTTGCTCCCAAAAGTCACTTTTTGAGATTTAGCTAAAGTTTTAGCTAGAGCATCTCCAACAGTGAGCATCTAAAGTTTTATCTATCCTAAATCTATTCCAATTTTACCCTTTCTCTTCCTTAATAATTACATCATGTACCCTTCATTCATTTATATCACTCCATACACTATAAATTTTGTTGTTGAGGGCAAAATGAAATTTTCCATCATTCGAACACTTATTGCCAGTGAATAGTTTTTAGCAATATTTAGGCAAATATTGCTAGAAACTGGCTCCTGTAATCTTTCTTAGTCATTATTGCTCCTTTCTTTGGGTACGGTTTCAAATTTAGCATCTATATTTAGCTTTTTGCTCCACTGCTAGAGATGCTCTAATTAGGGCATATGCATACCAAAGAACCTAACCCAATATTTACAAAATAGAAGCAAAAATATTCCCTCTCTGCTTACATGAACATGTTGACTTATATTACTTAAATACGTCATCTCACGTTCTCCTATATATATATGAACCACAGGAAGTGCCATACATAGCCAAACAACAATAGACCCATATCCCAAAAGCCTCTCAATACCTCAAAATCTTCTTTGTTCTAGATTTTCTCTCTCCCCCACCACCCCACTTTCCTTGGCAGCTGAATCCTTGAAGCCCTTTGGCGTTCTCCAACTTCTTCATTCATGTTCACGGTGGCACTGCATTTTACTTGCTTTAGATGCAAGGAGAGTTGTTGAGCAAGGAGAAGAAAGGAAGGTTTCTTCTATGGGCGAGTCTAATTCCTTCTCTTTTGAGGTTCCACACCACCTTAACCTCCCCAGTGATAAAGGCCGTACGGCGATCAATATCAATGGGGCTCTTCATATTCATCTTCCCGGGTGAAGACCAGAATGCTAGAGAAGTGCATCCCAAGTCAAGTTGGGCATTAGATATTCGTAAATTATGCAGAAATTCCAACTCTTTATCGGGGAGAGATTTGCCTATCTACTTTTGAAATTTGAGGATTTATGAGTTTGATAGTTTGATTAAGTGCATCGTAGACAATGCATATTGTATACTTGTTGGTTTAAATTAAACAAAAAAATGAGTTTCTATTTGTATTGATAATTATATTAGCAAATGGCAATAAGTCTTCCTGTGGTGGGAGCTTGATAAAATAATTTGATAATTGAAAATATCTTAATAACTTAATTCAAATCATGAAATGTATTAAACAAATTTAGTAAAATAACTTAAACGATATAACTTAAAATAAAAAATTGCTTTAAATAATAAGTACTGAATTTTATCAAACACTTTTTGTGATGCCCCGACACAGGGTGGGTTGACAACGATCAACAGTGAATATTAGGCGTCGGATGATCCGATGTTCACATTGGTTAATCCCATTCACAAGGACTCTTTTTTTTTTTTTTTTCTTGCAAACATACAACTTCCCATATTATTATACAAGAGTTTGATATACAACTCTTTTTACAAACAAAATATATCAAAGCAGTTGTCCCGATATATTTTACAAACATAGTATTCAAGGCCCGCAGCAGGCCCTCTTCACACTCTGACTCGAAGGAGTGCAGTCTACCGTATACTGAAAGGGTGATCCCACGACGGGATGAGCAAAACCCATGAGATATATCTCCTACAAGGGCTACTCCTCACCTAAGTGCACATACGATATAGGATTACACAATCACACACACGAATGCCTACATCTCATGAATAAGATCGACGATCGCGTGATCTGGAATCTCTTGATTCCCTCACACATATATGAAGTGTGAAAAAGCGAATCATGGGCGTTAGTCAATGACCCACATTTTTCCCAAAACAAAATCTTTTGTTTTATTTTTTTTTTATTAGGAGTCTTCAAAAATATAGTGTGGGCCAGTCTCAGTGGGGACTGGTGACCTTGAAGTCTTGTGGACAATCTTCGATACACTGGTCGATCTCTCAGAAATCTTGTGGACAATCTCAAACTATTTCTTCTACGACTTAGGAATAGGCTCCAATATATATATATATATATATATATATATATGCTCTCTTTCTATATATATATAGTGGAGCAGTCTTCAATCATTGCATTCTTGATGTGCCATCGAACCCCGAACACGAGGTCGATCATTTCCATGCACTCCACACCCATGTCATGCGATGCCCGTGCATAAATGCAATGCAGTATATTGCATGTCATTTCATGCTACATATGCAGCTATGTGTCACATACGACATAATCTACGTTACATGTCAAGTGGCCTGAATAAATTATGTCTAATGCATATAATTATTTCGTTTGTCTACTATATCCTGAATTTCAAACATTAACATATTATTCAATTTACAGTAATAACACACATTAGCCATTCTCGGCCATAAATTCGGCTAGACTTGGCATCGAAAAAATCTAGACTTAGTCCAGAAATTCTAGATTTTGTAAATATTACACAAAAATTCAACATGGAATTCCACAGCAGATCCATCACATAACCTTAAGCATTCGGATACAACTGGTTTCCAAAAATAGAAGTTCGAGAGCTAGGCGATCGTTCCTCAACTATCAGTGACCCTGGCCAGCTGCTCATTACGGTTTGGATGAGCACTTCATTTTATTAAATTCTAGACTCAATGAGCTTTCGTAGAGTCCAAGAACCCACAAATTGGAGTTTGGACGGGAAATTTATGGTCGTCCGAAGTTGGCATTGCTGATTCTTAGAGGTGGTGCATAAATTCGGGCATACCCTCGTTTTCCATTATGCCCAGATTCGTTCAGTTCCGAGACGTCGTGCTAGGCCTCGATGGTCCCGGGAACTCATATACTCGGTCCATGACCGTCCCACAACCAAAAACAGGCTACACAATGAAATAATTCGCCCCGAAATTGGGAGAAATTGTAAGGCCCCTATAAGGCCCCTAGGCTTGAAATGAACCGGCGTAGGAATAAACCTACCTCTTGTAGCTCAGTTTCGAGTTCTTCGCATCCAAGTTTGCTCACTGTGCGACACCCTTCCTTTTCCTCTTTCCTTTCCGTCTCTTCCTTTTCTTTCTTCCTTATTTTTCTTCTCTTTTCTTCTTCCTTTCCATTTTTCTTTTCTCCCTATTTCTGTTTTTTTTTTCTCTCTTATTCTGGTTTCCTCTCCTCTCTCCTCTCTCCCCACGCACACCTTCCCTTCCCCCTTTTGCTTTACTTTTTCCCTCTTTCTCTATTTCCCCCCACCGAACTCCTTTTTGCTTCCCACTTAAATTGATGTTACATTGTTTGGTAGTGTGACACATAATCGCATGTGTCACCCACACCCGATTCATGCCTAACATCTAGGTGATATGTCACCCATGCACTATGCCTAAGTGGCACATGCCACACCTGGTTCTTCATGATGCCATGTGGCATGCCACGGGTCGTCATGTCATTGGTCTATTTCGCCTCGAAATACTTGAAATTCTGACCTTCTCGGAATCCAACGCAATTCTACTGGATAACTAGATTTCGCAAGACGAATTCAACGGTGAAGTGGGTTTCGTCATCCGAGGTCTAAAAAGATTTTCAGGTTTACAACCTATACCATAACGATAATTGATTATTTTGCGAAAAATTTCAAATTTACCTGGGTTTTCGCATTCTTCCCCCCCTTAAAAATTTGATCTGAAATTCACACACATATACACATAATCACATGCACATGTATCAGTCATTACTATCAAATGATTAAACAACGTACCGTCATCCTCAAATAGGAAAGGATAATTGGCACGCATCGTGTCCTCACGTTCCCATGTCGCCTCCTCCACTCCTTTGTGCTGCCACAACACCTTCACTAGCCTCATGGTCTTGCGTCACAAAACCTGCTCTCGGTTGTCCATAATACGTACTAGTCCCTCCTCGAAGGTCCCATCTGTATCAACTATCAGCTCGCCCCAATCCACTACATGAGTCGGATCTAGAGTGTAATTCCAAAGCATGGAGACATGGAACACCTCATGGACACTTAACAAACTAGGTGGTAACACCAATGATATCTGTTATGCCACCCTCTTGAGTATCTCATGAAAAGGGTCGATAAATCTCGACAACAACACCCCTTTGCGAATCGACCACTCCCTCTTAGGCATCACCTTCAGAAAGACATGGTCACCTGCCTTAAACTCCTAAATTCGGCGTTTTGTCAGCGTAACTCTTCTATCGACTCTAGCGGTGAAGGCGTCTTCGTATCAAGTCGCTTATTTGAGGTGTCTCCCGATCAAATGGACTGTGGTGGGAGGCTCTCCTGAGTCAGTGAGTGGAGATCGACACGGTCTCCCATATAGGATACCATTTGTATACTTGTCTGATAACTATTGTTGTAGGCGAACTCTATCAAGGGAAAATGCTCCTCCTAGCTACCCTTGAGATCCAGGACGCATACTCGCAGCATGTCCTCTAACACCTGTATGGTCATCTCCAATTGACCATCATTTTGTGTATGAAATGCAGTACTCATCATCAACTGCGTACCCATGGCCCTTTGGAAGCTCTTCCAAAAGTGAGTCGTAAACCTAGGATCTCTGTCCGATACCATATATACTGGCACTCCATGTAGCCGGACTATCTCTCGTATATACAGGCTGCAGAATTCCTCTAGTGTGAAGGTCATCCACACAACTAGAAAATGTGCCGACTTAGTGAGTCGATCCACTATCACCCATATTGCATTGTGCTTCCGTACCGTATGTGGCAAGTGAGTCACAAAGTCCATCGTGACATGTTCACTTCCGCTCTTGCTACTACGATGGTTGGGCAGCCACAGATTAGCCTCTAGTGCTCCTTTTACCTGTGGCATGCGAGACACCATGTCGGGTAAATCCCGTGTCTCTTCATCAGCTCTAATATCTTGTGATGAAGATCATGAGTACATATTCGTGCCATGCGGATGCCTTCTCGAAGCTAGAAGACGTGGGAACTCCACACCAAGGATCTCCTCTCTCAAATCAATCAAGCCCAGGGGAGGCCTTAACCCATTCCTTGCTGCCAAAAGGCGCATACATTGTGAATGACTGACCCTCATCACACGTACCTAGCGCGCCACATCACACGATGGACTGCTCACGCATTCTATCTTTGGGACTCAATCACTCTACTCAGTAAGGAAGGCGTAGCCACAGGCTCTAACGATCGCCAGGCACAGTCCTTTATCACTGCGATCCTAAAGCACATCCCACCGAGTCTCGAGCATACGCCACTTTCATGGGAAGCTACACTTGTGATTACTCCCCATGACTTCAAGCGGCGCATCGTGACTACATTTTGCCTTACTAGGGTGGTAATGCAAAGTGAAGTCATAATCCTCTAAATACTCCATCCATCTAAAACTCATGTTGAGTCTGGCGTGTAAATATGTGCCGGACTTTTGTGGTTTAAACACCTCAAGCGCTCTTGTACAAATAGTGGCACTAAATCTTTAAGGGAAAGACTATGGCCACCAGCTCCATGTCATGTGTGGGGTAGTTAAAACTGTGGTTCTTCAAGCGCTGCAGAACCGCCGCCACGACCCTCTCGGATTACATCAAAACACACCACAGGTTCGTCTTTGAGAAACATCATGATACAATGTACATCGGTTCCCTTTTCGGGACGGTCGAGGGAATAAAGGAGTTAAATTGACCTCTTTTTCAATTCTGGAATGCGCTCACACAAGTCATCCACTCAAATTTGACCCCTTTCAGTCGGCCTCACGTCGTAAGTGCGACTAGTCGGAGAAGTCCTCAATGAGCCTCGTAATACGGTGCCGATCGAGCGCATATCTCAAAGATTGACCGGTCTCTCGACTCATCTTGCTTCAACCTTTTAAGTCCTGAGGCACCGAAGGCGACAACACATGCCCAAAAATATCCACCTCGATAAACCCAAGCTTCGCCTTCTTGAACCGCATATAGTAATGCTCTTTGAGGGCCTGGAGAACAATCCTCAAATGATCCTCATGCTCCTCCTCTGACTGGGAGTAGATCAAGATGTCATCAATAAAGGCCACCACAAACTGAACTAGATTGGAACACCCTATGCATGAGGTCCATGAATGTCGCTAGTGCATTTGTTAATCCAAAAGGCATCACTATGAACTTGAAATGCCCATACGGCGTCATGAACGTTGTCTTAGGGATGTCTGCCTCCCTAACCCTCAGCGGTGATACTTAGATGCGAGAAGGTCTATCTTGGAGTAGACTCATGCCCCTCTCCAGGCGATCAAAACGAGATCATCAATCCTTGGTAAGGGATGCGGTGTAATCGTAACCTGTTGACTTTCGGTAGTCGATAGTCGAAGGGTTTTATCCTTATTCTTTGACGAGCCGAAGTGCCCCCGAGGTGAAGTGTTGAGTCTAATGAACCCCTTCGTCCCGACAATTCTATTTGTTGGACCTTGAGTTCCTACAACTCAACTAGTGTCATCCTATGTGGAGTCATAGAAATAGACGTCGTGCAAGGATGTAACTCGATGCAAAAGTCTACATCCCTCGGTGAGGGTAATCGGTCTTATGCGGAAAACATCTCGTACTACGCCAAACTACATGGTAGACTTACATCCTGTCTCACCTCATCCTCCAGGGTAAGGCGTGCTAGTCAACCCCTGTTGTCAGTACGGCGGAGTCGTCTGCGGTCTGGGGTGAAGCATCGTACTTATCCCACAAATCTGACACATAATCTATCTCGTGTGTAGGCAGTAACTCTTCTACGATCCGCAATCGATGGCGACGGTGTCGCGGGCCTTTGTCCATCAGGATGACATCAAACTCGGTCATGTCCATGACTCACGAAATCCAACGTGATAGTCCCGGTCTCTAACCTGATTGTGACATATCAGCGACACTCTGCTTTAGTTTCGAGATGAGAGCTCACATACAACGGCTTCTCTAAGGTCTCAACCTCTAAACCCAACTCCTCCACACATGAGGCAACAATAAATGAATGCGATGCACCATAATCAAATAATATCTTTTCCCATAGGCGAGATAACAAAAACTTATACCACAATATGATGGCGCTCTGAGCTCGGTCTGTGGTACTATGGCATAAACACTCCCCTAGGTCTCTGAAGTGCCAACCTGTGGCCCCTAACCTCTGCCTAGATCCATACTCTGGCCTCTCTATTTGTCTGAGTGAGAAGGCACTTAGCGGTACCACTACGCTGGCGGGTCCCTACGGCCCATCTGGGGTAAGAAGGAACAAACGATGCAATGGTGCCCACTTAGTGCTTGAGGTGTGGTGTCCCATAACTCTAGGATCCTTGCCTCTTGGGGTAATCATGTCTCACATGTCCAGGCTGCTGATAATGGTATCATATAATCGGCCTTGCCTAGCTAACACCTGCTTACGGCCTTGGCCGCGATAGTCGTGTACATGCTAGACATCCTCGAGTAGAAGTCATAGCTTCTTGCCGAGCTTCGGCGGATAGTCTTCTTCCTCTTTTCATTAGCACCCGCATCTCGAATTCTCCGAGCATCATCAATCTCTCTCTCTATGGCCATAGTCGTGCTGACTACATAGTCTATATCCTATAGGAGAAGTCACACAATCTTGCCTTGGATGGAAAATTTCCTAACCTTGGTCATATCTGTGGCCACATGATCATCCCCGAAATGTGCTAACTTTGTGAACTTAGCCACGTATTTGACTCAACCTGAGAAACTCCTGAGCCTTGGCATACTTAGCCGATGCCTGGAAAACCTTGCTCATAAAGAGCTCTCGAAAATCTGCCCATGTCATGGCTGGGAATCCCTAGAGGTTTTCACACACAATCGCATACACAGGATTCACCCTCTAGTGAAATGTAAGTAAGCGGTTCAGGTGTCACATAAGAGGTAATCTCCATAGCCTCGAAACTCTCTCTACTGGAACCAATGGTCGGCCACCAGGAGTCCTCCCTGCGAGCGTGGGAGGATGATGTGCTCTAAACCTTTAGAGGTCACTCGACCCTTCCTTGTAGCCCGGTACATAAGTATGTGCAAGGGGGGTAATCGAGGCGCCCATCACCTCCACAAATGCCTGCTAATCAAAGCCCGGTGGTCGACCTCTTGCCGGGTGTACGACCTCTGCGTTCGCGCCCTCGACTTACCATCTACTGAGTTAGATAGCAATTTGAGATTCTCTCGTTTATCACATTAGTGGTGCATAATGCCAAACATAATAAATAACCATTCCCTGTAATCATGCTTATTCATTTCAGAACCCTGGGTTACATTTGCTAACCTTAGTGTTCTTCGATTTCTATACACATTCTATCATTGCATATATTCACATAACCACAATCGTCTCGTGGAACATATTAGAACACAAAAAGCGATCAATGCCTGCGATGCCATGTTTGTTCTACACCCATGCCCACTAATCCTAGGTATTTGTGTACCTAACTCTCGATATTCAGCTATGACAAGCTAATATCCGAAAATACTAGTGGATACCCCCACCTGAGCTCCTAGGTAAGTGTTAACCTAAGCTCTGATACCAAGCTGTGACGCCCTAACCTAGGGGTCCGGTTGACAATTCGTCAACCTGCGAAATATTCGTGGGCATCGGATGATCAATGTCTGCGGTCAGTAAACACGAGGACTCATTTCTTTATTTTTCTTACAAAACATACAACTTCCCATATTATTATACAAAGTTTGATATACAACTCTTTACAAACCAAAATATCAAAATAGATCGTCCCGATATATTTTACAAACATAGTGTTCAGAGCCCGCAACCACCCTCTTCCCGCTCCACGACCTCGAAGAATTATGCGTCCTCTTAATGTACACGAAGGGTGATCCCACGACGGGGTGAGCAAAGCCCAGTAGATATATCTAATATAAGGGTTACTCCTCACCTAAGTGCACATGCAATGCCAGTTACACAATTACACACCTGAATGCCTACATGTCATGAATAAGATTCGACCTATCATGACCCAATCTCGAGTCCTCACTGATTCCCTCACACATGCATATGCAAAGTGTGAAAACCGTCATAGGAGTTCCATCCATGACCCCTTTTTCCAAAACAAAATCTTTTTGTTTTATTTTTTTTATTGGACAATCTCTGAAATATAGTGTGGACAATCTACGTCCCAGTACTTTTGTGGTCGGCACCTTAACTTGTCACGCTCGATACCACTCAGCTTGTGAGCTCTTTCACTTAACTTGTGGCGCCCCTGACTCGGCGCCAGTGTCAAGTGAGTGTCATATTTTCTTTCTTTCCTTTAATAATAAACTGTAGCTTATTCATTCATATACTATTGAACAGTTTACTTGAAATATATTATGTGACGCCCCAAATCCCGGGGGTCCGTTGACAACCCGTCAACCTGCGGAATACTCGTAGATGTCGGGTAACCCGACACCACTCATGAAAATCGGGTAAAGTCTCTTTTTATGCAGGAGCTCTACCCAAGACAACTTTGCAGCAGTTTACACTTGACCACAGGGTCACGTGCGAGTAAAAAAGACCACTTGGGTCCATGCATCAATACTCTGAAATATATATCTTATATTACATGGTTTAAAGTTAATAAATCACTGTAATTCAAACATATATTAAAATTTAAGATTCTATACATGTTATCTAAAATGAATACCAAAAGCCACAATCGGCTTTCTTCTAAAACGGCCTGCAGTGAGCGTGTCATATACACTCCCACATACGAAATAATGATCCCTCGATAGGGTTAGCAAAGCCCAGTAGTGATAATTTCCTACATGGATTACTCCCCACCCAACCAGCGCACCCATAATCTTGATCGCATGTCCCCGGAGCCTTTGATCGACTTCTGACGAGCAGAGCTACCCAAAGTCGGTAGGGTCAATGACGGACGGGGTGAGTGGAAGCTCAACCTTGATAGGGGGCCACGAGTCCGTTTTAAGGCCCGAGCATTTGGCCTATATCTAAAGTGCGGCATCACTTCATCCACGTCGTCTCATTCAGATGTGACGTGTGTGAAGTATTTGCCCAGCGTGCTCTACTCAATATGCCATCATTGGGATATTCCTTTCGATGTTAGGCGGAGTTATAGAGGATACCATCCTCCATGCTTAGGAGACGCTAAGATGAACTTGGGGCACTCTTTTCTTATTGATGGCTTATGCAAGCGGTAAGGGTGCTTACAGATGACAATGGCGTGGTTACACCCCATCGAGCAATACCGGTTAAGAGGACAAGCAGGTGCTACCCACGGCACGAGGACCTACGATTCGAGGTCATGAGCCCTCGGACGGGGCGAGCTTCATGAATATCGGACACTTTGGACTCTGGGACCCTAGGAGGACATTGGGCGGTCCTCTACTCACCACTACGCACCACCACGGCGGCCCTCGGGGCGACTCCCTCAGTCCACCCACGATTTAGGGCCGGTGCTCGCCGCTGCGAGCGCTTTGATGTGCAGGATGAGACCCGGGGAGCAGAGTCCCCTCACCCACGGGATATGGAGGCGCCGGCGTTGATATGCGTCTTTGTGTTGTGACCCGGATACTATTCTTCAACGGCGTGATCGCTCCGGGCGTGTTGCCCGACTTCATAAGCCCATACCAGCCCGCGCGCGCCGCCTGATGACTTTGCCGTCGCTGAGGAGTTCCCTGCACCTTCTTACATTTATTTCATTGCGGTGGGGACACGCGTTTTGTTTGGAGGTGGGTGGTGCTCGATTTCTTAGATTAGTTTTGTGTTTATTTGTGTTGTAGTTATTTTCATTTATGCATGTTAGTTTACATTTCTGTTTAGTTTCATTTACGCTTGCTCATCTTAGGATGTTGAGTTTTGTTTTTAGTCATGTTTGTGTTTTAGGTAGATCATATACATGTGTAGTGGTGTCGTGGTTAGGTAGTTTGTGTGTGTGATGCCATGCTTGAGAGTAGGGGATCACTTTTGAGTCGAATCCACTATTGTCATGGAGGAAAGGATTCATTGGATGTTCGAATGCTCGGGAATTAGGTCGAATAGGTGGGGAGGCATAGTGAATCACCTCCGGTTATTCAGAAACTATTTCTCAAAGACTATCACACTCACACAAATGATCTCTAGGGGTATGCCTGATTGCCCGAGCGACTACGAAGGTTCAACAAACCACAGGATTCTCTAAACACCAAGAGATGGGACAGTGAATAAAGGGGATTGCCTTCGAGCCCCCAAGGGAATTAAAAAAAAAAGAAAAAAAGAAAAAGAAAAATAGAAGTAGAATAAGTGGGATCTTCCAATCGAATCCAGGGCCTTGCAGTCAGGGGCCTTTCAAAGTGATGCCTGAGCAATGTAGAAGTCATTGACTTCTTTATTACGAGGGGGCCAGAGAGAAGATGGAAGTTTCCCGACTTAGGGCCCATAGGTTTAGTTAGTGTTCGGGTGACTTTAGAGGGAACTAAATGCGGTGCCACTTAACCAGGCGGTGAAGTCACCCGGCTAATCCCAGTACATGAACATAACATAAACTTACGGGCACTAGTTTGTTCAATGTTTTGAGTAGGTGTATTAAAAATTGAAAACAGTGCGTTCCGATCCTTTCGTAGTTAGATTTTCCCAATTAGGCGAGTTGAACTCAAGTTTGGGGGCGTCGAAACCTAAGTGTACACTAGAGGTCATTTATTTAACGCACATAGGGTCCTTGGGAAAGGTTATTGGAATACTTGGAGAAATTTGAGGCACTAGTGACTTCAGGTTCAACTTAGTTTTTCGAAGTCGAACACCTTTGCGAATCCTGTGAACTTCAAATAAAACGACAGCGGTGTGAGTCGGTCCGATTTGATCCTCCATCAATCGACATGTGCATCAACATCTTCGTATTAGACTATAGTATGTAGGGTGTGTGTGCCCCGTCGATTCTTGCTTGAGGACAAGCGAAGCTAAATTGAAGTGTGATGAGTGGCTGAAATATTCAGGTCATACCCGCGTCTGTCTTACGTTTTTGGCGTTATTTTATATTTAAATACGTATTGTTTGTAGCCCGATATCTGATTTGTGCGATTGGTGTGAATGCAGGTGAAAAGGGTAACTTTTGGAAGCATTTTGGAGCGAAGGAGCGGTGCATAAGATCATTTGGGCGTTCATAGCGATCGGCCGTCGCGGCGTCCCATCACGGCGTTGAAGCGTCGTGACGTTGGAGTCGACATATATAGAAATCCAATGGCGGCAGCGTCGTGGCGTCTTGCGTTGTGGCGTCTGACATCGCGGCGTCCGGCCACGAGTATTCTTCTCGATCATTAAAAGCAAAAGGGACGAATTTAAGGGGATCGAAGATCGGGGGATCGTGCGAACTAGAACATAATCAGCAGTGACGTGATCTTGAAGAAAGAGCCCGTGATTTGTATTTTCTCTTTTGGAAACGATGAAATCTTGATGTTTTACATATTACATATTGGTATTCTCTTATTCAGTATGTTCTAGATTTATACCTAGGGTGTTGTTGAACCCTGTCACATTTGCATGGATTAAAGATTAGTATTTTAAATTATTAAGTTGTTTATAATTTGTTCGCATCTGCTTTATATCTGTGAATCATTTGCATGGCAATATGCGGCGACATTAGCGTGACCTCTTGGAGATCCGAGATTCGAGATGAGATACCCGGGGATCCCAGTAAAGCGACCGGTTGGTCGATAAATAGGAAATATTCCGATCAGAAGGTGGCAATTAAGGTTAGAACATTTAAGCGTTTTGGAGTATCGAGTTGGGGTAAAGATACATAACTACACTAGCGAGATGGCGGATACCTCGAGGAAGTGTTGTGCCAAGATCACCTATGCCATCGATAAATCATAAATAAGTGAATAATATCATCTTTAAGAAATAATCCATCGAAAGTGGCAGGGGAGACATATGCTAGTCTCCATTACATAGTAATTAATTGGTCCGAGTTAGTTTAGTTTACATTCGATTGGTACTCTTTCTGACATATCCGGATAATATTCACAAGCCCATCTTTGTATTCAACACACCTATCCCCATGGATCGATAGTCGTACCATAAGTACACTATATTACTTGGGGCGACGCGTGCACTTGCGCACATAGGCGTGCGGGTTATACACTGCGCTTTCGACTATCCTTTATCTACTACTACTATTACTATTATTATTATTATTATTTATTTTTTTGCTTTTTTAAGAGATAAATAATTTTATTGATTCAAGCTATGATATATACATAGAATGCCCATGTGACTAGAATACCCATGATTCTAGTTTTATAGAAAAAATCATAAAGGATAAAAACAAATTCGAGGTCGAACACGTAATCATTTGGTTAAGCACATACATTTGATAGTTGGGCTACAGTTTAGTCATACTTGGTAAACAAGTAGAATACCCATGATTCTAGTTTTATAGTATATTGATGACCATTGATTTGATTTCTTATAGCGGATCGATATACTTTGTTTAATTTGATCCACTTTAACATAAATAAATGTCGTACCATGGCTGACAAACAAATGTTACATCAAGGCGGCTTGATAACCACCGTCTCTGAGACTACGAAAGCCACATGTTGCACTAAGACCATGACTAAAGCATAAAAAAACAAAAAACAAAAAAACAAATGAAAACCTTGATATTATGGGATAAATCACTTTGTGGGGAAGAAAATGATGAATAGATGTAGAGTGGTCATTGTAGGCGAGAATGACATAAATCACCCCTTCTTACATAAATGAAAAGTTGCGAGAAAAAGCGAAAGAAAGAAGGTGAGGTTTTCTTCAACAAAGCCTTTTTGTTTATTATCATTGTGTTGTTCTTGTTATCAAACATCATTTTCCTTATTTTTTCCACAGTATCCATTTTTATTTTTATTCAGCCCATCAAATATAAAATGATGATATATAATACGAGAATTATTAGAAAGAAATTAAATATAACATAAACTATAATAGACAAAAAAAATTTGGTCTTTTTTAAAGAAAATAATTTTGTAATTTTTAAAAATAAAAAAAAGAGTATATAAACTGAAAGAGAAAAATTGTTTGTTTTGATAGTGATTCAAGAGATGTTGCACCACATGGTGTGACATTGTCATAAGTGCTGTAGCCAGTTCTACTATGTTATGCGACATGCTGCATCAATTTTTTATAGATCTATTGAAATAATGTAATTCGAAGAAATATGAAATCACATACATAGGAAAAGCAGATTAGTCGACAGTTGAAAGCGATAGCTACATCAGCGAAGTCGACGGAAATGTAAGGTATTTCACTATATATCAATTAGGATTTAAGTTGGTGCTTAGAGTGGAGACAAGGCTCCTCCTTTCTCTGAGTCTTCTCCTAATTATCATAGAGAACATAGAAATAAGCTCCCCTTGGCTGCATAACTCTAGACTCCTAAGTGCCCAAATCACTCTGTGCTGCCGAGTAACAAGCGGCTTCTCTCTTGCTAGCTCCTCTAGAAAGTCTCCTTCGTGTGTTCTCTCACCTCTAAAGTGAAATGTCTCTACATCTATTTAAGCAGCCCCTTAGAGATATTCTCTCAATATTATGTGGATTTATGTTCCTAATATGTCTCAACAAGCCAGCTGGATATTTTGATTTCCTTCCATACTTATCATAGCAGAATATCTTCATTCCTTGGAAATATAAAAAAATAATATCTAATCTCTCTAATTTGATTCGTGCAATATTGTCCAATATTCTCCTCTAACCTTCCTTGTTCATCACACTGAATATTGACTCTTTATTTGCATAATATTGGCTCCCAATCGGTTGGCTAGCATTGTAAGTTGTGTCACCTGACATGATGCACCCAAACTTGTGTGACATCAAGTTCTCTTCTTGTATATGATTGATTTTGCCTAAGATTATGACATAAAATATCTCTAACAATCTCCTCGTAGCATTTCTTTGGGAAAATAGTAATATAGGAGAAGCATGTTTTGGAAAGACTATTTAGATAACATTGACATTTAAATAGCGATTGAAGAGATAAAAACCCATGATGTATCAAGCCCAGAATATGCAAACCATGATGTCATTAGTCGAAACCGAATATCCATGGCAAAAAAATCTGAAGAAGCGAGCTTCTCCGTATCTCCCCCCTTCTTTTTGCCATATAAGGCAAAAAAAAAAAAAGGCATACCTGCTCATTCGATCTGGAGATGCATGATCAAGTATCTTATAGTTGGTAGGCGGGGCATTCTGAGGAATAGAGGTAGACCTTGAAGGTCCCGACCTTGATTGGAACATATATGATACCCAGTGATTTAACTATCAAGGCCCATTATCTCTAAACATGGCCCACTTCCTCCCCTCCCCTAGTCATGGACTTGCTTAAATAGTCGAAAGAACACACACGGTCCGAGAGGATTTGGAGTGCTTCAAAATGAGATGCATAAAATCTTGAGTGAAGATATTGTATTTGTCTTTGAGAGTGGGAATGTGTTTAATCTCTATCACTTTATCTCAATCAAGCTTTTGATAAGTGATGTTTGATATCTTAGTCGTGAATCTTTGAGTGGATTTTAAGAAATTAAATGCATTGATGTTCTCAAATTACTGTATCATACTAAATGATGCACCATCTTATGAGACACCATAATCTTTCAACCTATTTGTAATCCAAATGAGTCGGGAACAACTCCTACTAGTGGCTATGTACTTTGCTATTGCATCATAATAAGCTAACAATAGAGTCATGAGAGTGCCATAGTTCAAATTCTATGGTTTCATTGACATTGCATCTTTAGATCTAGGCACCAAGTCTTAAACATCATTCCTTGTGACGCTGACTCTTCGGCCTGTAATCGACCATTAAACATTCTTTGGCTCTGTTTTTTAGGTGTAGCATATGTGCCCAATCATCTCTCTATAGTTGACTTTGGAATTCCTTCGTGTCTAAACACTAGATTTAGGATCTCCAATAATGTCAGAGGCTGAATGATTCTTCTGAACTCGTTTGGAAGGCTCATGAACTAGATATCAGTGGTTAGATTAGTCTCAAGATCTCCTTGTTGGATGGATTAGTCACAATACGGTGGATCATCTTCTGTGACAAGGCTCGTGCTGATGCTAGGTGATGCAACATGTCCTGAGACACACTTATTGTTTTTGTAATACCAATTGAGTATGCGGAATTCAACATATGAATCATCTGACCTTGTTGGAGTAGATTTTGATCCTGTCATCGACCACCACATTAAGTTCATGATTGCGTGGATTCTTTTGTTGTAAACTATGTAGGCTATTTGTTTAGGGAACTCCATCCTAGAAATATTCCTTCTCGCTTTTGAGATGGAATTTGCCCCTTTTCTTTGTCATTGAGGATAAAACAGGTACTACCAAACTCATGAAAGTACTTTAGGTTGAGTTTCTTACCTCTCCACATTTCATAAGGTGTCATAGTTGTTCCTAGGCGAAGGTAGACCATGTTCAAAGTATAACATGTTGTGTTCTTTGACCCAAAACTTGACTGGAACATTTTTTGTTTTGAGCATAATTCGAGCAATTTCTAGTAGTGCTTTAGTCTTCCCTTCTTCCACCCCATTCTGTTGAGGTGTCCTAGGAACACATAATTCATGGTCTATCCTATGTTTATTATAGAACTTAGTGAAGTGAGAGTTTTCAAACTCCTTCCCATGATCACTTCGGATCATGATCGCCTTCTTTAGTTGTATGTTCTTTTCATGCATAAACTTTAGAAACAATATCTTAAATGCATTAAATGTGTTGGATTTCTCTTTAAGAAATCTTACCCATGAGAATCTTGAGTAGTCATCAACACAGACAAACACATACCTTTTTCTCCCTTAGCTTTCAACTTACATTGGTCCCATTTGTTCCACGTGACAGAGTTTTAGGACCCTTATGGTAGAAGGATGTTGCATCATCCTATGAGACATTTGAATTTGTTTCTGATCGACATTGGCGCTCACTTTTTGAGGTCGTCTCCATCTTTAGATTCCCAATAGCATTGGGTACGCGATAGGTTTCCTTCGAGGCTCTTGTGAATGATGTGGCCAAGTCTTCTATGCCAGATATCTAAGAGGTTTAACAAGGTGGTGCAACAAGTTCCTGAACAAGTCAACAAATAGCAATTGTCTAATGATCTTTTTCCTTCCATAACACAAGCATTTGTACTGTCAGTGACTGAACATTTGTCTTTAGTAAATTGGACAAATAAATTTTGATCACACAATTGACTAATGTTGATGAAATTTACCTTTAACCCATTCACAAGAAGAACATTTTCCAATTTAGGCATATCTAGAACTTTGGAGGCCATTGTCAATCCGATACCTTTAGCATCATCACTTAGATGTCTGCGTACTCTAGATTCGCGAGGTTGGAGATTGGTCGAATTATTTATTACGTCGTATTGGGCTTCACTATCAAAGTACCATTTTTTCTTAACATTCACCTTGAGAGATGTGCAAGCCACCATGCACCTTTCATATCTTTTAACCACCCAAATTTGTTTTGTTTAAGGGTGTTATTGTTGTTGTCTCACCTTCTGATGCATCAAGAAGTTAGAACATTCCCTCTGGATATGTCCTCACTTCTTACAATAATAGTATTTGAGTTTTTGTCTTCTTAATGAATAATTCTTCCTACCACCTTTGTGACGATAATTTCTGCTTGTTGTAACAACATATGTACGGGTAGTAGGTTTAATTTTAGCTTTCTTTTGCGAAGCTTAGACCTTTATGGTCTTTTTTTGTTCTTCCCATCAATAGAATCTTATTTAGGGCCATGTTACCAGAATTCATCATTCGCATAGTTTTCTTAATCTGTTCCAATTCGTTCAAAGACTCTTCCTTTTAATTCTTCAACTTATTGACTTGTTTGACGAGCTCCTTTTCTACGACATAGTTTGAGAGATTTTCTTAGCGATATCTGGCACATTATTGACACTCTCCATCAGCTTCTCATACATGATTTTATAGAAGTGGGCCATCTCTTTGTCGGATATTTCTTCATCATCGCCGCTTTCCACATCAGTTGTCTCGCATCCCACACATATTCTACATTATGGTTTGCAATTGATTCAGCTTCCACTTATGGGAGATCAAAAGAAGCTAGATTAGTTTTTGCTATACGAGAAATGAGGAACATAACCAATATAGGGAACAAGGGAATACTGGACCATATATGCTTTTATGCCATGACAATCTTACTCGAATTATGGGGACCTACACATATTAATATTGCATACTAGGTCCTGACCAAGCATGATGAGCTTTCCTTGCAATTTTCAAGATGTCCTACTTGAGAATGCACCCATCAAGTTCGTGACTCCGGACGAGCCCTTATCGACAGTCCCGCCTCCAGACTCAAAAAAAGGTCATAAATTAAATTGCTTTGTCTACAAAGGACCCCCCATATATATGTATTTATTATGGCAAGAACCCTGCCATTATACTACCGAAAGTCTTAGTAAATACATACACTTTATTCCTTTCGCATAGCATTGATATCCTTCTTTCTACTACTCTTCTAGTAAAGACAGGAAATCCTCAAAGCTTCTTGGGTTGCGGAAAAAGCAATTTCAACTTGCAAGAATTCGTCAACATACTAGACTTATCCGTTTCTAGTTGACTAGAGAGGACAAGAGTGATTCCGTTGAGCCTAGCCGATTGCAAATTTCAGCTTGCCTCGTCTTGCTCTATGTCTCAGTTGCTCTTTAGTTAGGAATAGTGGTCTGATAAGATGAACATCCCAAATGTAGTATTCCCAGTCTGTTTTCTCTATTAACAATAGGTCCCTTGGTTGTTGAACAACAATCCTTATACCCTATTCATATAAATAAATGAGAGGAGAATACAAACCGTGCTAAAGGAAAGAATCATGTTGCCCCTTTTAGATAGGTTCAAATCATGAAAACACAAACTACGACTCCCTTTGACTAGTGCATTACAATAAGAAGAATTGCAAGGCTAAGGCAATCATTGATATGCTACCAACCACCGTACTACTCGAAAGTCGAGCTCTTTGGCTTGACTTACTTTAGAGAAGAATGTGGTGCAACATTTGATGGAGCAAGTGTAGTCATTAAGGCAGGTGACTCATAGGTTGATGGATCAACTTGTGGACTAGATGCAGAAATTGTCAGATCGCTCGAGCATTGAACAATTGTGGAAAGACTGACTGGTGCCACTAATTCATTGTAGATGTTCTCTCCTTCATTTCATGCTTCAAACTCATCATCACTCAATGCGTTAGAACATTTAGATTGAATATGTCCATACCCTTCACATTTCATGCACTAGATCATTAAGTATCTAATCTTTGCATCAAGATTAGCCCTCAGATTCACATTTTTATTTTATAGAAGCATTTGGGTGAGGCATAATCATATTTGTGTGTTGAGGGAAGGTAACTTTCATTCGCTCGTTCAGGTTCTTCATTACCCAAACAACACTTTCTGAATACTTAATTTAGATAATCCATGGATCTCACTCAATAACTTAGAGTGACCTACTCTGATACCAATTGAAGAGAAAAACTGTTTGTTATGACAGTGATTCAAGAGATGTTACACCAAATGGTGGTGTTGAAACCAGTTCTACTATGTTATGCAACATGCTACATCAATTTGTGATAGATCTACTGAAATAATGTAATTCAAAGATATATGAAATCACATGCATAAACTCACACACACACGAAAAACTAGAGATTGGTTACGCAGTTCGGCAATTGCTTGTGTTAGGTAAGGTGCGAGCCGGATGTAGATTATTTCACTATATATCAGTTAGGATTACAAGTTGGTCTTAAGTGAGACAGAGCTCCTCGGCTTTCTCACGGTCGTCTTCTCCACAATTATCGCATAGAGAGAAACATGAAATAAACTCCCTTATTTCCCGTAGTCTTTTGGACTCCTAAATTGCCCGATCACTTTAATCTCTGTCGGGTAACCATTGCACATAATCGAGGATTAGGGACGTGCACATGGCTAGCTACTCTTGCATGCAACTCCTTTAGAAATCTCATGGTCACGATTTCTCTCACCTCCCGAAACATCTCTATAGCTTTTAAGCGGCCCCTTGGAATGTTCTCCAATGATACGTGGTTTTTATGTTTCCTAATATGTCTCAACAATCCAATTGGAATACTGATTTCCTTTCATGCTTATCATAGTAGAATATCTTCATTACTTGAAATCTCGAGAAAATATATGATCTCTCTAATTTGATTCGTACAATATTACCCAAATATTCTCCTCCTAACTTCCTTATTCATCGCCAGTGTGACTCTTTATTTGCAGAATGTTGGCTCCAAATCTGTTGGCTAAAAATGGTAAGTTGTGTCACACAGCATGATGCACCAACTTGTGCGACATTAGTTATGACATCGGGTTCCTATTGTTAAGGTATGCAATTTATTTTGCATAAGATTATGACAAGAAATATCTCCAACATAAAATTTTTTGAGTAAAAATATAATAATATTATTTTGGTTAAAAAAATTCAACATGAGAAATTAAGGGTTTATATGGGCTTATTTGTTTACAGTTTTTGAAAATTGTTTTTGTTCTAAAAAATAAGAAGAACAGAAAACACAGAGAAGACATTGGTTCATAGTGTTTTTTTGTTATGAAATACATGAGAACTTAGAAATCACTAAATATAGAAACGATAACAATTTTAGAAAGCAGCAAATAGTATTCGCGTGTTTTCAAAAATTGTGCAAATAACAGTTTAGCATGAACCAAACATACCTTTGTTTACAATTTTATGAAACTCTTTTTTTCTTTTTTTCTTTTTTTCTTTTTTTTTTCTTTTTTAAGCGAGAACAAGAAAAATACGAGCTGTATGATTAGTTCGAGTTTTGTTTTGTTCTAAAAAATACGAAGCACATATAAAACACTAAATTTGGGGAATAAGAATGAGTTTTCTATGTTTTCAAAAACTATTATCAAAAATAATTTTAAAAAACATGCCCTAATCTTTTGTTTTTATGAATAAAAAATAAAACTTTATTTGTAAATCTATTGACTATGCATTACAACGATTAATCTTCCATTTTTATGAATAAAAAATAAAACTTTATTTGTACATCTATTTACTTTGCATTACAACGATTGCATTATATCTTTCTAGTACTCTTCTTAGGGACTAAAGCCCCACGCATCCTGTTCACCCATCCGACAATTACCCTTTACCACTTGAGGCAAGCCTCAAAGACAAGTCATCCATCTTGTTATTTATTGCTTTTTGTGCTTCATATTCCATGTTCAAACTTTTTACCCCTTAAATACCCATTAGCTAAAAGTTTAGCTGCAGTTCTTATCCGATCTAAGAGCCACAGTGTTTTGCCTCCCCTGCTTTGGCACTTATTTTCACATAAGTGTTTTCTATGTCCCTATTTCACGTTATGGTTCAAAGTCGCGGTATCGATCATGATTATGACGATTAGACGTATCGATCTGCAATATCGGCCGATCACATAAAATAAGATGATTAAAATATTTAAAAATTATTAAAATATTATATAAGTAAAAAAAATATATATAATTAAGTAAGCTAAAAATTTATTATTATTAATTTATTTATAATATATTACCATATTAATTTAATATTAATACAATTAGTTAATTAATCGATCAATACGCGAGGTTTAAATTATGCGAATCAAAACGATGTCATTTTGGGTAGGAGGGTTCAAAGCGGCGTCGTTTTCATTATCATAAATTTTTTTAAATTTAGATATAAATAAACGACGCCGCTTTTGGATCATGAGGTCCAAAACGCGCTGCTTTGATTTATAGTTAAAAAAAAAATTAAACGAAACAACACTAGTTTTGTCCCTACAAGACTAAACGACGCTGCTTTTTTCTTTGCGTGGGCTACAAAAATGGCTGATATTTCTCTTCTCGGCCAGATGAAATGAAGAAGGGGGAAGAAGAAGGAGGGAGAAGAAGAAGAGCAAACCTACGGCGTTTTGGAGATCTCTATTCGAGCCTGAGCGAAGCCGCGAAGTTCACGACGACGAGTCGACGATCAACCAACGAGCGGTTACGATGAGTCTATGACCCAACGAGCTAGCGACGGCAAGCCAACGACCACGAGGTAAGTTAGGTTTTGCTTTTGAATTTTGGTAGGGTATGTTGTGTTTGATTCTTGAGATTTCGATTTCGAATCATAGATCCGGCTGAGGTTTTTTGTAGTTTGGTTTTGCAGGGGTTCAAAGAATCAAACTGACATTTATAGTTTTTTTCCTCGGTTCCGATTTCAAATCACAATCGGGTCTTTGGCTTTCGTGAGGAATCTCTCAAAAGAAAATGTTTTGGTCTTCGTTTCGGGACTTCATACCAAGGAGAATCGATCTGAGTTGACCGAAAGTTACGATGACTCGGGCCGAGTCCAATCGGTAGTTTTGGCCGATTTTCTCCGAGTTTAACTGCTTTTACCGAAGTTTCAAACCTGATCCACCCGAGTCTCAGATTCGCATCGCATCGGACTGCGGAGGCCCGAGTTTCCGCATAAATCGGCCGAGTCGACGGACGGCCAATTTTTTTGAACCCTGTTTCACATGGAAGCTGATTTAAGAATTTCATATCTTACCAGCTAAACTTATTCAACTGCATTTCATCTCTCAATTTTATATCACATCATTTGAGACATATATTTTCTTCTCTTTGAATATGCATTCTTCAACCAAGTAAATACTGAAAAACTCATTTTCAGGCAGACGTAAAAAAGCTTGAAATTTGGAGGTTCTTGAATATTGCGATTTTGAAACTGTCTAACCGATCCTAAAGATCTCTACTTGAACTCAAAATAAAATGTTAGAATTTCCATTGATTCAAGTTTCAAACTTACATTTCACTTGATAATTAACCATCTTGTTTCTGAATTACCATCCCATATATGCAATAAACTTTTTGTTGGTGCAGTTATCATGGATTATATACATTCTTTCTGTTTGTTTCCAATGGGCAGCAGATAGAGTTTTGAGATGCAAAAATAATGTTTTTTCTCCAAAAAGGGGTATGTCAGCATAAAACAAATAAAGCCGCTTTCAATTGCTCTGTTCCTGCACTTGTTTTATGTTGCCATGTACACAAAGGGCGCAGTTCTTAGATCCCAATCAGTGAAATCTAAGAAACTCTGCCCTACCAGTAAACCACAAATTTGACAGAGAAACCGCCATGGTTTTGTTGCATAAAATGACAAACCAACCACTACAAACACTTATTCAAATAGTTTAACACATTTGGAGATCGCAACATTGGGAAATATATATATCTTCAGTGTTTGATTGCTTCAATAAAGGTTTTGAAATTATTGTAAGAAGAACCACCTTCAATCACACTGTTTCTAGCCATTTCCTTCAGCTTCTCTGCATTTGCTTTTATACCATGATCTGAAACTAATTTTTCAATCTTCTCCTTAATTTCATGCCTTAACATGAATCCATTTTCATCTGGGTTTAACCCCAAGCCCACCTTCCATCTGTCACAAATGTAACCCTCGTTAAGGAACTGATCTCCGAAGTTGGGCCAGCATAGGAAGGGGATTCCCATGGCTAAGCCGTCCATGGTTGAGTTCCATCCACAATGGGATATGAAACAAGCAACAGAAGGGTGTGCTAAAACCTT
This sequence comes from Tetrastigma voinierianum, assembly GCA_016808115.1. Taxonomy (NCBI): domain Eukaryota; kingdom Viridiplantae; phylum Streptophyta; class Magnoliopsida; order Vitales; family Vitaceae; genus Tetrastigma; species Tetrastigma voinierianum. The sequence continues at coordinate 156,376 of JAEQBH010006780.1, forward strand.
TCTTGGGGTGCCCATGAAACAATCTTTCCTCGCTCAGCTACCCTTCTATGAAACCATCTGGGGAATTCAGCAACTGATCCGTCTGATCGAACAACCCATAAAAACGGCCGGGTCAATTAGTTCGACCAAAGTGCTGTTCATTGAATTGGCGCTGGGTTAAGATTGCCATGCTGCCAAAGGCAAACATAAAATGACTGATCCAACAGGTTGTTGATCGAGCCATTGATCTCGTTGGAATCCTTAGGCCAGAAGTTTCCAGCTGCATAGCGACTCAGATGATTGGCATGGAAGAAGCACGTCAATTGGCAATATGTTGGGAAACAATTCACAAGCATACGAGTCAAGTTCATACAGAGCTGCAAAGAATCCACTTGGAAAAATCCATAGATTGAATCATTGAAAGATCTATCCGGAAAAGCAGTTGTTGTACTTTTAGATAACCTGGGCAGCTCCAGGGCAATCTGTTGCTGCTCAAGGCAGGGATTTCCTTTGACACGCAGATCAACTCATCAGTAAGAGGAGATCCTGTGTATATATTTGAATTCATCAAATTTATTTCATTTAGAAATATGATATAAATTAAAAAGTTGGAAGCCCCAATAACATACATACCATCAGGCATCAGTACTATTTATGATTCCGGCTTCAATTAGCTTCGGAATGTGGAGTGCCCAAGCCAAGATTCCTGGTCCCATAGAAGAAAACGGGAAACCTATGGATTTATATTCGGCCACCCTATTGGCCACCGCCCCAGTGATATGTCAGCAATAAGTTATCTTCATTCTCACCATCATCATTCGAGTTAATGCTGACCTTCTCAATCAAATCCTTCAAATGACCGCGGGCATGACTCTTTCAATACTTCGTTAACTGGGCCATATATCTCTCCCTCCCTCACCTACATCCAGACCATCGGGGGATAGAGGCCAGCCGGACCCGACCGACTCCCACCTCAGCCTCGGCCCGCGAATTGCCTGGCAGCGCAGCCTACCGACTCTTTTCATGAATGAAGTCGGAGTTAACAAAGGTGACCTTAATCCCATGATCGGCAATCCGGTGTGCTAACCTTACAAGAGGAGCACATCCTGTGATGGGAATGGCATTATCAGCACATGAGCCTGAGCTTCGCCCCAATCTTCTCCTTTTGCTCTTATTTGAAGCTGATTCTATTTATTAGCCTGAGCTCTACATCCGATTTCCAATATCCGGAACTCACATTCTGTGACTTGTGCCATGGCACTTTACATTATCCATCCATACACTGTCTCGCTCTTGTGCTATTATTATTATCATTGTTTTCGATTTTTTTACGGTTAAACCATTTATTATAATAAACTGTCTCCACTTTTACTTAAAGTCGAGACCCTTTCCTTTTATATATCTTATATTTTTTAAACTTTGAACGTTCTTCAATAGGTATTATTATTATTATTATTTATTTATTTATTTATCAAACATCCTTTTCCAGGGGTGGCTCAAGACAATTTCAAAAATTTAAATGATACATCTACCCAGGCCTTCATGTTTAGTGTTAATATTTTTTATTTAAATTTAATTTTTCTTGCTTTTTGAGTTGCAAAAGTATTAATTAACGTTTTATATTCAAGTTTTGCTACCTTTTCTTTTTCAATTGATAGTATCACTAATCCAGTTAATCTTTCTTGTGACATAGTCGATCTTAAGTAAGATTTTATCAATTTTAATTTTGAAAAGCTTCTTTCCGCAGAAGCAACTGTTACAGGAATTGTTAATAATATTCTATAAGCAATGCATGCATTTGGAAAAGAATCTAACCTTTTTATATAATTTAGTATCTCAATTGGCGTATTTTCTTTCGTTTGTAAAATTTCTTTTAAAACATTTAGTTCTAAAAATAAATCTAAGCCATCAATATCTGGAAAATTTTCGTGTTTTAAGAAACATTCGAGATCCAAACAATATTGTTTTAAACTATCATTGGTCAATGATTTTAATTTTCTAAGTTAAATAAAAAACTAAAATATTTTCAGATTTCTTGTAATTGTTCAAATCTATTTTTTAGTGAAGAAATAGCTTGATCAATTATATATGTAAAATAATCAATTCTAAAAGATTCTTCAATAGATTGTGTTACCTCATCATCGACATTTTCATCAAATTGTTTTTTTCTACGAACTCTACGTTTTTCACGAAATATAGGTTCTATACCCATTTCACATGCAATCTCTTTAGATGAAATCATAGCATTTGTAAATCCACTTTCCCTATATTTTTCAAAAAAAGAAATGAGACCTTTTAATTGATTTATAGCAATATCAATATGCATGTCTTTTGATTGTAAATATTTACTAACTAAGTTGACGGAAAATAAAATATCATACCAAATAGTCATGCCCAATAAGAATTCAAAATTCTCAATCTCATATGTTGCTAAACAATTAGTTTCAATTTTTGTTTTAGGATCTTCACTAGTTTCCGCTAATTGCAATAATGCACTTTATTCTTGGAGCTTGAAATCTTATTGCTTTTAATACTTTCAACACGACTCTTCCAACGTGTTTGTGATAATGGCTTAAGAGTTAAAACCTGGAATATTATCTTGTAAAATTTTTCCATCGCTTTGTGGAAGATGAAAATAATGAATATACATGTTGTACTATTCCAAAAAATGATATAGCCTTAGGACAAGAGTTAGCCATATCACAAAAAGTACTAGATTTAAATTATGACAACCACATTTAAGGGTGTAAAATGCTCTGCGATTTATATCAGTGAAATTCTTTTGTACACCCCGATGTTTTCCTTTTATATTAGACCCATTATCATATCCTTGTCCCCGTACATCATTAATATCTAGTTCAAGATTATTTATTACATCTATAAGTTTATCAAATAAACCTTTTTCCACTGTGATCATCTACTTTAATAAACTCTAAAAAATATTCTTCTATTTTTATTGGACTTATTGTAATATCTACGCATCGTAATATGAGAGACATTTGTTCTTGATGACTTGCATCGGGAGTACAATCAAGTATGATTGAATAATATTTTACTTCTTTAACTTTTTTAATAATATTGCTTTTTACTTCATTTCCTTAACAAACTTATCAATTCATTTTGTATGTTATGTCCAAGATAATGCTATGAATTCTATCTTGTTGAATACTTCATGAACGTGTTCTGCATTATCTGATCAAATTCCGCAATCATTTCCAATTAAACTTATAAAAATTGCCATTATTTTCTTGATATATCTTTTCATTTTTTCCTAAAGCTAAATTATTTTTTACCAAGATTCTTTACAATGGCAATAATTTACTAATACATTTTGCCAATATTCTTTTCTCTATTAATTTGTTCTTGGATACTGATCAATTGTTTTATTTAGCTGCAATCTTGTTTCTTAATTCAACTAAATATTCATATTAGTTATATGCTCATTAGTTATTTCATGATTTTTAAGCTTAACAATCTACACATTTCTCCAATCTTTTGTTCCTTCATTAGCTAGTTTACTTGTAGAATAATTCATTGAATAACTTGCAACAAAAACAAATATTTTATCCAAATCGCTTGAATATACAAGTTAGCCATCTTCTATCAAGTGTTTCCCCATTTGTTAATTCTGCGAATATAATGTGTAGTGGAAATGTCTAGAGTGTTCATCCCTTAGGAAAATCTAAATTATTATATCTAATTGACCATTTTCTACTAATAAACTTCTTAATTCTCAGATCAATATTTTTCCATTGACTTGGATCATAAATATTTATATGACCATAAATCACTTGTTTCATTAAGATTTTGATTGTCTTCTATTTCATTATCTTTTATTTCACTATTTTCTTTTTCAATATTTTCTATTTCATTATCCTCATTTTATTATCTTATTTCAATATTTTCTACTTCAATATTTTTTATTTCTTTATCTTCTATTTCATTATCTTTATTTCAATATTTTCTATTCTTAATATTTTATTATTTTATTCTTCTATTTCATTATCTACTTGTTTATTTTCAAATTTTCATCTAAATTTTTTGTTACATTATTTTTCTTACTAGTAACAAATTTATCAAGAGATCCTTTTGAGAGATTCTATTAGTTGATCTATTTTTTCTTTTTTTAATTTTTCGCATCCACTTGGTTGTCTTCTAGGTGTCATATTATTAATATATTATAACTATATAACAACAAAACAAACACAAATAAACACAATGACAATATATAGTATAAATAAAAATATATAACAAAAAAATTTAAATTTATGAAACAATGTAACCTGGCTCAAAACAATAAACTCAAGTTGGAAGAAGGATTGGAGCTGGAATGACGCCGAGTCGGGACCACAATGACTTGGCAAAAAAAATAAAAAATTTGATCTGTGATATTGTGAGTGAGGCCGTGAGTCAGTTCTCTGAGACTCAGAGCACCGTGGAGAGAGACAGAGGGGAAAGAGTTAGCGAGTAAGTTTTTGTTTCGCTTGATAAGTGAGGGAGAAAAGAAAAAAATGTTTGTGTTATTACTACCGCTTAATCGAGAGAGAGAGAACAAATTTAGACTATTAGTCTATTCTCATATTTGATTTTACCGAGAGAGGGGCTGAGTGTTAAAGGGGTGATTTGACTTTTGATATTTTGAGGCTGATATGACTTTTCGCTTTTTTTTTTAATTATTATTGTTCATTTTTTTTTAGATATTTAATGTTGAAATTGGATTATGGGCCTAAAATAATTGATTGGGCTTAGGCTTTTAGGGGGTGCTCATAATTAGATGACGGGATTACAAATCTCCATCCCGCCCCATAGTTCGAGATTTTTTTTTTTGAAGCATCCGCACTGCCCCAGGTTGAGACTCGTTCCATCCTGCCCCAAAATTTGGACTCGACTTGACCAGATCGGTGATTTTCGGGGTCGGAGAAAACTGCCTCCGGACGGAACTAGATGAGATTTTTTTCAATTTACTTTCTTCAAACCGGCCAAGTTAGTTAATGTCGAAACCTTTTGTTGTACCATTTATCATTCCTTAGTTATGTATCTTTCAAACTCAAATAGGGCCAATTTTGTTTTGTCAATAGTGAATACCGCAAACGAGTTCCATTACCTTGTCAAAAACTTTGAAGTGCAGAAAAGGATAGAAATGTTAAACAGAACGGGACCGAGTTGTGTGCTTAATTTGGTTCTTTGTATCCTTCATAATGCCTATTTGAGCCTTGGTTCTTTGTTTTTTCACAAGCTGGGCTTTGTTCACCGAGTGAAAGCTAACCATAATAGCAACACTATATTTTGTAAACAATTACTTAAAATATTAAGAAATAGCTAAAGATGACCACAACATTGGTAGCAGCAATTACTACTTAAGCAATTGCTAAAATTAGGCAGCTTAATATAACAAAAAAAATACAACTAATAACAACCATGATAATAATCAATTCAAAGGTCCGTCCCGAAACAGCAACGAAAATCCAAACCCAATTAATTATCTCTTCTACAACTCCTCCCTTTTCTTCCTCCACTGTAGAAGGACAACCTAAGATGAAAACGTGTTAATCATGTAGACATAAATTTCTAAGATGAAAGAGTAATAAAAAAACAAAATATTACCTTATAAAATTTAATACTCCCATTCCAAATTTAGTTGGCCAACTATAGTTGGAAGAATATTTGGATCTTGTGACACCTCTGAAAATTGTAATTGAACCATATTGTTATTAAATTGAATGAATAAAATAAGTAAAAGTGAAATTAAAATTTACAAGATTTGTATACTAACCTGATTCATTATCAAGGTCTTGGAACCAATTCTTCAATTTCAATAGGTTCGTTTAAGCTTCTCAACCAATCTTATAGACATATGAGAACTTCAATGTAATAAGTGTTAAAGAACTCCTAAATTTATCTAAAGTTCTCCCTGCTAAATGTAGATTCGAGGCCACAAAGAGATGCTTGATAGCAAATACATCCCTTGCTACATTTGCCAAAGAAGGATACTCTAACCTCGTTTACCTTCCACCAAACTTAGAAGATCAAAATCAATCTATTTTTTTTTCAAGTTTGTCCTCCAAGTACCTATCCAATCCTCTTCCAAAGCCGCAACTTTGTTCTTTCTCCAATTCAACAAAAAATCATCAACATAAGTATCACTCACCATCAAAGAAATCACTATTTTTCTTTCAACACGTAGAAGAGAAATCATCTTCTTTTGATTCATCTTCATTTAAATTCTATAATCATCCATCATCTCATTTAAAGTATTTATAACCTCTTTCACCAACACCCAGCCAATTCCTCTCCATAATGCCTGTACTTAACCTTGAGATATTTGAGCTTATATCTAGGATCCAACACTAACGCTACAAAAGCATAAGATTTGTTGGACTCAAGAGAACCCCCAATATTTATGTTGAATTTATGCCTCATTTCCATACTCCATTTCGTACACCATATTGATTCTCTACTATTTTCACAGCCAATTTCTTTCAAAATTCGAATAATCTCAGGAAAATAAACACTAGAGGTAGAATATGATGAGCCAGAAAATTTACAAGTTACCTCATAAAAAGTTTTCAAGAAACGCGCCAAAATTTTGGCCTTTGTCTAGTCTCTCTGGGCCAAGTACCGGCCCGAACTAAACCTTCAAAACCTTTGTCTTTTGTCCTCCAACTTATCAAATGCTTTTTTGATATTTTATAGCAAGCCAGCATCAAATAAGTTGAATTCCATCTTGTAGGACAATCTAATTGCAATGAAGATCCATATGTCAAGTTTGCTTCTTCAACACATAACTTAAACATATCTAATCTTTTAGGACTGCTCCTCACATATTTCACCACACCTCTAATTTTTTGAATAGCACCCTCAACTACTGCAATGCCATCTCTGACAATTAAGTTTAGGATATGAGCACAACATCTCATATGAAAATGCTCGCCTCTCAAAGGTACAACACTTTTCTTCACAAGCCTTTTTTTCAATTGTTCAATCCGTTAAATATCATTATTTGATGCATTGTCAATAGTAATGTACATCAACTTTCCCTAAACCCCATTCATTCATGCAAACTCAATAGCATTTCCAATATTAACTCGTATGCCTTTAATTACACAAAACTAAAAGCCTTTATGCATATTCCATCGAGAATGAAATGAACATCAAACATATATAAGACAAATTTGAATGCTAGTCCAAGTGTCTTTAGTCAATGAAACTCTACAAACAATGAGATGATATGCTATCAAATAATTTCTTTTCCTTCACAAACAAAGAAAACAATCCCTCAATATGCCTAGATGGAATTTTAAATTGAGGCACACTAATCTCACAAAACTCCTAAACCCATCCCTCTCTCAACAAAACGTAAAAGGCAATTCATCTTTTATGATAATTTTCACTAAAGCCTTCCCTAACTAGTTGTTGATCAAACGCCAACAAGTTAATTTGTTATCCTCGAACTAGTACTTTAGTGAAACTCAACAAAGATTGTGACTTGTCTTTACCTTTGTGAGCTTCTATTAATTCTTTTTGTGTGGAATTTCCTACAAGTCTCTCTCAAGTGTTTCCATAAAACCAAGTACCTTTGATCACTTTTTACAAATAATCTTTCCTACACTATATATACAAGTCATTTCTACACATTTAATCAACCAATATCTCATAATTTTCCAAACAAAGAGATTTATACTTTCTTTTATGAGCTGAGGTTCAGATGTACTCTTGACTTTCTTTTTACAATTGGAGTTGAAGAACTCCGCTGTAATAATGAGGGTTCGTGAAAGGATGATGACCTGGATTTTTACCACAAGATTTTGATCATTTGAGATGTGATCATCTTCAATTTGTCAGATTTTCGTTTACCGTCGGATTGTGCCATCCGTGATTGCCATTAATTAATATATATGTTAAGCATAATACATATAAATAGTTCAAACAAGCAAGTTCTTACAAACCGATCAAACATTCAGCCCACTCATTCGGCCTAATCCAATAACACCACAACCAATACTCAACAACCGACTAAAAACACATAATAACAATAATTAATCACTCAATTCTCGGGCTAAAACAAACCAAAGCGCTGGTGCATTCGTACACGGAGGCAACTCATGCGCGACTCGACAAGGGCCGACTTAACTGGAACACTACCCGAACGGGCGTGGAGGTGGCCCGGAACTCGCTTCGGAATAAAGAATAGGTGCGCCGGAATTGGATGGGCAAGAGCGAAAATGCTTCGAGGAAGGGATGACGCCGATGGAGATGGTGTTTAAAAGAGTGGGTTTCATTTTTTGGTAAACTGTGAAAGAGGAAGAACCCGAAGAACCTAAGTGAGAGAGGGAGCTCTAAGGGTTTCAGGGTTATAAACTTAGAATGGGTTTGTGGTTTTGTGCCCGCTTCTCGCAAAACGAGCCATAATTTGTTGACCTAACTACCCAAAAACTTCCTTTTATCTTTTGTAATAGCCATGAGAGCTAAATGAACCATAAAGTCGAATTGCATTAGGCTAGAATAAGTTGTCAATTGTAAATTTACAACCTTATCAGCTCTACACAATATCAACCATTTTTACTTGGCCCTTTCTTTTCATTGCATCCTATTTAATTACAAAGTAATTTTTTATATCTATAAGCAAAAAAATTGCAAAATGTGGGGGGCCAAGACCTCAGATGCAATAGTAGAGCCAGAAATATTTATAGGGTGAAAGGATTTGAAATAATCATAATATAAATTAACAATTTTAAATTTTAATCAATTCATATTAACTTGATGTAAAAACCCGATTCAATCACTCAATTTAATATAATTCACAATTCATATTTAATATATTTTAATTAGTACTAATTAATTCATGCAATTGTGTTAGAGCGTTAGTCATTTGTACTCCCACCCCCGATGCCTATATACATAATTGTAGTTCCAATATATTAGAATTGAGATATGAATTTTATTTTTATTATTATCAAATTCTAAAATGAATACATAATTTTGTAAAAATATTTGATGTGTTATTTGAGTTAAGCCTACAAGTCTCAACTTTGTGAAATAAAATAATAAGTATATAGTGACTCTAAGTGCATAAAACAAAGTTTAATAGTTTTGAAGGCATAAATTAATTTTGGTAAATTAAACCACTTTAATAATTGAAATTATGTTATATATATATATATATATATATATATATATATATATATATATATATATATATATATATATATATATATATATATATATATATATATATTCCTTGCCTAGTTTCTTTGTTTTTCTAGACTCAGACTGGCCCTGATGGATATTGCTTAAGATCCTAATCGTCTCTAAAAGAAAAATTACTGACGGGAAAAGTCAAAGTCAATCTGATTTTTCCTGCCCTGCCTCTTTTTTGACAAGACTTGGTCGGCCTGGGAATCTCGAGTCCTGTGGAGTGTACTTCTACTTTTTTGTACATGAGTTATTTATAAATGTTTAAAATTTGGGGCCTTTCGGCCCAGCCCAAAGCCCAGGCTTTTATATCCATTGTCGGCCACTCCTATCCTTTTCCTCTTTTCCTTTTAATTTTCTAGTCCGTATCCTTTATTTTTTATTCAACGTATTAGATATAAATGATGATATATAATACATAATTATTAGAAAAGAAATTAAATATAACATAAACTATAATACACCAAAAAAGATTCTTTGCCTTTTTTAAAGAAGATATATTTTTTTAATTTTAAAAATAAAAAAGTATATAAACATTTTGAGTAAAATATAATAATTATTTTAGTTCAAAAAACAAATACTTCAAAAGAGAAATTAAGTGTATGTTTGTTTACATTTTTAAACCTGCTTTTTATTCTAAAACAAGAAAGATAAGAAAATAAGGAGAATATGATTACTTCACGCTTTTTTGTTCTAAAATATGAAGTAGATAGAAGACACTAAAATTATGTGTTATTTGTGTTTTTAAATATGTTCTCAAGAATAATTTTCAAAAAGATAAACCAAATATACCCTAATCTTCTGTTTTTATGAATAAAAAATAAAACTTTATTTTCCTTAATTCACTTTTTTATTATAAATTTTTTTTGGCTGTCAAATTTTTTATATTATTATTATTATTTCTAATTTTACAAGTCCTGTATATTTGTTATATATTAGACATGACTTTCTGAATTTTTTATATTTAATATATGAATATGAAACTTTTTTTGTTGTTGAATTATATATTTTAAATTAATATCATTGACGATCTTAATATAAATTTGGAAGTAATATATTCATTCAGTTCAATATCATACTTCTTTGCAAAAATAAAATATTCAAAGAACATTAAATTTTAGATAACATTGCCACCAAGGATGGAAATATTGGTTACGACGGATATATCGGTACTTGGATTTTACGGATATATCATAAATATATCGGAGGATATTTTTACCTAAATATCGATATATTGGAAATTAACAAAAATACTTTAAAATTCATGGAAATACTTTCTAAAAGTATAAAAATGACATTAATAATCAACTATATACATTGAAATTACATTACAATAAGCTTTTAAAATCAAATGATCAATGTGGCAATACTATAAATAAAATATGGTGTTTCTGATAATATTGATTATAGGATCGAACATGTCATGTATAATGTTTTGACTTGTATCCAATTAATTTCTTGATGAATAAGAATCGATTTATCTACATGCCAAGCTTCAAATATTAACTAACATTTATTAATATATTATTAATGAAATGTTAATTTATTAATATATTATTACTAAATTAACTAATTTAAATATGAAAGTATCATATAAACTATCACAAAGAAAAAAATTAGAGTGAAATGAAGATTGATATGGGTGAGATAATTTTGTGATCAAATGAAATTATTTTAGAGGTATTTACAGATTTTTTTTTTTTTGGTCAAAAATAGCCGCCGGAATGTCAAAAATCTTTGTAATTTAACATAAATAGTTTGATTTAATTTTTTGTGCAAATATGACCGTTAGATATTTTTTAAACTATTGAGATCAATCCATAATCATTGGATCAAGTTAGGGTTTCAAATATAACCGTTTGGATATATCTTCGATATATCATCAATATATCCTGATATATCCCGATATATTTCCGATATATCCTCGATATTTTTCGATACATCTCCGATATTTTATTGAAAAATTAAATTAACGTGCACGTGTGCCACATACGCCATATTTCCATGATATATCGGTCCAAACCTATATATCGGCGATATATCGTTGATATTACTAATTTTTTTATCAATTTTTCTCCCAAACGATTATCGATTATGATATCGTGTCGAACATTATCGATATTCGATATATCAGCGATATATCAGATATTTTTAACCCTAATTGCCACTGGGTTGTGATGAAGATAATCCTGAAAAAATCAATACATCATATCAATAAACACACACATATATATATATATATATATATATATATATATATATATATATTTTTTTAAAATAATGTTTATTAGCCTGATCTTCTTCCCTTCTACTTCTTGGATTTCCCGTACACTATCTGAAGCTGCAGTCTGGCTCATGTGTTATGGCACTCACTTTTATAGGTTAATTTTTATTTGCTTAAAATTAACATTTTAATTATATCAAGAAAGCAATTTGTTTAACTTTATTTTATAACATAAAAAATATTTATTTAATATATGTATAACATCTTAACATATTAATAAAAATAAATAAAAATGATAAAATTATTATGATAAAAAAAATATTATTATCATTGTTAAAAATAATTATTATTTATCTATTTTATATAATTAAAATAAAATATATAAAATTAATAATTAAAAAATATGGATTGTTCTTTAAAATATCCTATTATTCTTTTAAAATATTCTTTGTGGTCTTTAAAGATTTGAGAATATTTTCTCTTAAAGATTTTAAAATATTTAAAGAAGATTTCCAAATATAGATTTTTTTTTCTTTAAAACATGTCTTTTCTTTATTTAGAAGAAAATTTAAAAATTCATAAATAAGTCACATGCCAAGAAAAAAATGTAACAAATTGCTTTGAGAAAAGCCAAAAAACAAACGCCCTTAATCATTTTACTTCAATAGAAAACTCTAATAGTTATATGACATTCAAATCACAACTTTACAGGTAGAAACCTAATTGATTCTTTAAACTTGAAATGAATTTCATTCTAATATTTTTCAAGGACAATTTCATAAAAAGAATAATGTTTGATCGATTTGAATAATGGGCTTATTGCGCCAAAACACGGTACTTAAATGTGCTCAAGAAGGGATTAAGAAGCAAACCTAGTACCAGTTATGGGCCCCTTAATGACATCCCCAAAATATAGGCCCAAAACAAAGGTCCAATTTACCCCTTCAAAAGGCTTCAAGAATAATCAAAGAATTGTGATTAAAGGAAATGCCCAATCTCACTCAATTAGAAAGTAGGATATTTCCTAATTATCGCCACACTATCCCTTATTAGTCGGTTTACGATAAGGAAAGTTATCACCACCTTATTAATCGGTTAACAATAAGGAAAAGAAAATCCTCACCTAATGGGAGAAATATTTGTATCATCATTCAATTAGGAAAGTTATCATGATCATCCATTATAAATACCAGACCACCCCATCGGTGAAAGGTACGCAGAAAAACTCATTCCTTAAGCAGTAGATCTTCTCGTCCACCGGAAAGAACTGACTTAGGCATCGGAGAGGCAACGGGTGAGCCCCTTCCGGTCCTTTTTGTTTCTCGTTTTTGCAGAGGAACCCGATCGCCTAGAGTCAAGAGACCTACCCAGCACTCCTACTCAAGCTCCACCCCATTTTCTGCTGAGCATCATCGGGCCAGGTCACACTGTGGGAACGACAGTTCCTTTACAAATAAAGCTGATCTCTCAGTGACTAATGGTATCAACTCGGAACATAAGCAGGAGCCACACCAATCCTCCAAGGATGCAAGACCAGCCAGGCAACGTGGACAGCCGACCTCCCAGAGGCACGCTAGAAACTGTACATGTCAACACGGATGAGGTGGAGGCGCTCCAGATCACCATTAACCAACACTTACGAGAGAGTCGGAAAGAACTCACCGTGATAAATACAACGCCTCAGAGATGCGCGACGGCCCGAAAAAGGCCAAAACCCTGTTACCCGAGAAGCAACACCCCGACCTCATCGAGCGTATAGAGAAGGAGAAACTAGTCACACCAGGGAGCATGGTCCTTACCAACCCCCTGGAGAGGATCGCAACGAGGAGAGGCATGGCAGGAACAACAAAGGCAATGGGCCTATCCTTTATTAGTAGGAGATAGAGGAGCAGTCGTGGGAGCAGAGGTTCAGGGACATCCAACGAGAACTTAGCCATATGAAGGAAGCAGTAAAGGGTCGAGCTCCAGTCTCTATGGACGCCCTGGTGCAACAAACCGAATCCCCATTCATAGCCGGGTGCTGCACTTCCTTCTTCCAACAAAGTTCAGAATGCCGTAGATCGAGACGTTCGACGGAACGAAAGACCCCATAGAACACCTTAATACATACAAAAATCAGATGGAACTGCACGGATATCAAGACCCCATACGATGCAGAGCCTTCGCTATCACACTAAAGGGCCCAACATTGGCCTGGTTTAACAGACTCCCGCCGTCTTCCATCTCATCGCGTTCATGTGAACTTTCATCGATTCGCCTCCCACTTTATCTGAAAGCAAGGACATGGCTGTGAAGCCGAAAGTATCACCTTCTGACTATAAAGCAGAGCTCTGAGGAAAGCCTGAGGTCATATGTTCAAAGGTTTAACGCGGAGTCTCTGAAGGTAGATATTCCCGACGAGAAGTTTTCCATTACTACTTTCATTGCAAGGCTGGGGGTGTAGTCCAAAGACCTAATGTTCTCTATCTCAAAGAACCCTCAGGTAAGCATGGCCGAGGTCCTCGCCAAAACAAAGAAGTATATAAATGGTGAAGAAGCCCTCTTATCCAAGCAAAGAAGCTCTTCTACTCAAAAGGAAAAGAACAGGGGCGACAAAAAACAGGAACGAAGCCTCATAAGGTGCGCACAGTGGACAACCTAAGGAGGAGTAGAGAAAATGGAGAGCAGTCCCTAAAAAGACGAGGGAACGTTAGAGATCGCTTGGGACCACACCTCACCGAGCTAACAAAGGGTGACCATCTCAAGAATACACCCCCGACAAATTTTTAGTGTCGCAGTCCCACTGGCACAACATGAAAGGTTTCTGAGATGGCCATCCTAGATGAAGTCAGACCCCACTAACAGAGACGATACCAAATACTGTGAGTTCCACAGGGGTCATGGATACCAAACAGATGATTGCATCCAGCTAAGAAAGGAAATTGAATATTTGATCCGACGTGGGCATCTCAGCAGTTACATGGCCTTAGAAGGCTAGGAACAAGTCAAGCCACCACCACCTCGTCAACCAACCCCAGTTCAGCATTAGCCACCTTTAGGAAAAATCCATGTGATATCCGGAGGGTTAGTAGGAGGTGGAGAGTCCAACTCAGCCAGGAAGGCCCACTTGCGCAGCATCAGATCGGGGGAAACCTTAGAAGTACAAACCGTATCCAAACTTCCTCGGCTGAATAATACCATAACCTTTCGCACTTCGACATGGAAGGTCACAACATCCCGCATGATGACCCACTGCGGATAAAAGCCAAGGTGAGCCAATAAAACGATCCACGGGATCCTTGTTGACAACGGAAGCTCGGCCGACATCATCTTCGCATCGCCGACAAAAATGAGAATTGGAAGCGGAGAAGCTAGAGCCGCCAACGCCGCCACGGGTTCTCGTGGAGAAAGAGCACGCCCCGGGCCTGGTGATAACTGCTCACTTCGAGACCCCAATGCCGTGCCACAACAATGCTGGACATTTCTCATAATAGATGCCCCATCGGCCTATAACATGTTACTGGGTAGGCCCTCTCTCAATGCCATAGGGGTCGTTCCTTCCGCTTATCACATGGTTATCAAATTTCCAACTACAAATGGAGTAGGAATGGTTTGAGGAAACCAGCGCATAGCCAAGGAATGTTACTCAACATCAATGAAACAAAACACGGTTGACAACATCTACATGGACGAGCTCGACATGCGAGATGAGGTAAGCACCCGACCGGGCGCCCTGTAAGAATTAGAGCCTATAATAGCCTTGGCGACCACCAAACATCTGCCTACATAGGGTCTAAATCCATGAAGGCATCAAACCCTCTCATCCGCTTTCGAGTAACATGGAGGTAATTCTCCCCGAAACAGAAGACATTGTAACACCTCAAAATATACCTCAGTCGCTCACATGTTTAGGTATTTTTATGGTAATTTGAATGTTTCCGCGGAGTTAAATGCGAAACATGGAAACGAGAGACCCGGAAAGTTACAAAACTTAAGGACATAATTGTAATTTATCCAAAAAGGGCCAAGAAGAATAATAGGAATTGTTGTGCAATTCCTAAAGATTAGAGACAAAATACAATAAAAGGGAAATTGAAAGCCAAAATAGTTTAAGAGTCAAGGACTAAGTTGCAAGTAAACTAACCTAAAAATGGGTTTTTGGAGGGCCAAACATGGCCTTAATAAATCCATGATTTAAAGACCAAAAATTGGTCTCATTTGGGGAAGGGGAGCAAACCGTGAAGAGAAGAAGAGAAGAGGAAGAGGAAGAAGAGAAGAGGAAGAAGGAGGAATCAAGCCAAGGTATGGAACTTTGGATTTTTGTATGGAAACTGAACCTAAGCATGGATCTATGGGATTTTAAAGGTTTTGTATGGTTAATAGCTTGTTTCCAAAAGCTAGGGTTTTGATAGAATTGCATCCTAACCTTGGAATTCATGAAAATAGGGTTGGTAAAACCCCATATGGCACAAGATGGTTATGGAATCCTTCCTTTGATGATGGATTCATGTTAAATTGCAAATAAATAAGTTAGGGTTTAGAACAAACCTTAACAAATCTTTGTATTTGGTTTGTGTATGGGTTATAACCCATATTAGAATGGTTTTTGAAGTGATTCATGAAAGAATTTGGAAGAAAGATATCCATTGAAAGATGATTCGAAAGCATCATTGGAGTAAGGCATGAATTTGAAATGATTTTGAAGTGTATATGAAGTATAGATTTGAGCTTGGGGATGGAAAAGTGCATGAAAAATGAGAGAAAATACACACTCGGGCACTTTTCTAGAGACTTGTACCGCACACTTTGTGTTCGCCATTTTTGGCCAACGGTACCTAAGATATTCAGGGTGTACCCCATACCTCTCGGCTCTCGCTTCCCGCCACTCAGATTTGGTCATAACTTGCCTATTTCTATCCGATTGAGTAATTCGCGTCAATTAAAATAGACTTCAAGGAAAATCAAACCTAAAGAAATAGGTATCGTCAATTTCATTTAAGTGGCCCAAAATTCACTCAAAGGCCATGCAAGCAAAATTTCGACATTTGAACATAGAGTAGTCCGGGTTGTTTCTCGACGTGAACTTGAGTTTCGGGTGTTCAATTGGTGATTCCAATTGGAATAGAACCCTTAGCACCTAGCTTTAAAAGAGTACAAAGAGATAGTGTCAAATATGGAGCAAGACCCTAAAAAATTAGTAGTACAAATCGTTCCTCGTGGTAATCCGTAAACTGATCATTTGGCATTAAAATGCCATAACTTTATTTTGATGATCCAATTGAATAATTCCAATTTCTAATTAAAATAGATTCATTGAGGGACAAGAATATGTGAATGAGTATTTATGAATGAGTAGACATTAATGAGTATTCGTGAATGAATACGTGAATGAGTATACATGAATGAGTATACGTGAATGAATAGGTGAATGAGTATTTATGAATGAGTAGACATGAATGAGTATTCGTGAATGAATACGTGAATGAGTATTTATGAATGAGTATACATGAATGAGTTTACGTGAATGAATACGTGAATGAGTATTTATGAATGAGTAGATATGGAATGAGTATTCGTGGAATGAATACGGAATGAGTATTTATGAATGAGTATGCTACAAATGAGTATACGGAATGAATATGTGGAATAAGTATATGAAATGAGCACATGAATGAGTATGTGAATGAATATATGAATGAGCATATGAAATGAGTACGTGAATGAGTTTATGAAATAAGTACATAGATTGAGTATATCTTTGAAAAGATAATACGAAAGTGATTGTGGAATTGAAATGTGATATTTGAAAACCGAATGATAATGAATGATGATAAAGACGGGATTCATTGAACGGAATCCGTCATAAATGTGAATTAATTGATATATCGAATGAACCGCCTGACGGGATGCACAAAACGGCATCCGTCATGAAGGCACCTCGAAATTTTCCAATGTCCCACTTGGCGGGATGCACCAATCGGCATCCGTCATGATGGCGTATGGCATTGAAGAAATGTCCCACTTGGCGGGATGCACTAATCGGCATCCGTCTTGATGGCGTATGACATTTAATTGATACCACGCGGTCGGGATGCACAAAACGGCATCCGCATGCACGGGAGACCGAATAATTGATACCACGCGTTCCGGGATGCACCAAACGGCATCCGGCAGACGGGAGACCGACAATTGATACCACGTATCGGATGCACCAAACGGCATCCCGGCATGATGGAGGCCGAATAATTGATACCACGCGGTCGGGATGCACCAGAACGGCATCCCGCATGACGGGAGCCGCATGACGGGAGACCGGTCATGATACCACGGTCGGGTGCACCAAACGACATCCGCCGCGATGGGAGACCGCACCGCACAGAGTAATACCACATGTCGGATGCACCAAACGCGCATATCCGCCATGATGGAGACCGAATTATAAAAATGTGAAGGCACATTACCGAATGATAATAAGGGCGAGATTCATTAAACGGAATCCGTCATAAATGTGAATTGAATAGTCAAAGTGAAATGACTAACATTGACGAGTGTAAATGAGATTTTTATATTTATGCTTAAATCTCATAAATTGAATTGTGAATTGAATTATTGCATTGAAAATGTATGTTGTGATATGATAAATGATATGTAAAATGAAAGCATGCGAAAATGAATAGCATGAGTATATGTGTGTATAAAGGCATTATTTTGTTAAATGTGAGTGTTATGGATCTTTTGAAATTGTAAGTGGTTATGGGAGTGCCCGAAAAGAAGTGTTTTTGGGTAATTAAAAAGTTTAAAATGGAATAACATAAACAAAATGTTTTGGGAAGATAATTGAAAATGTCGGAGTAAACCGGGCTCCAGCTTGGATCCACCAATCGGGTCAAGTCGGGGATTCGGGTCACGACACTTTTGAAAACAAAAATTAATAAAACGAAACAAAATGTTTTGATTGAAAATGTCGGAGTAAACCGGCTCTAGCTTGATCCACCAATCTGTCAAGTTTGGGATTCGTCGCGACACTTTGAAAATAAAATTTAATAAAACGAAACAAAAATGTTTTGATTGAAAATGTCGGAGTAAAACCGGCTCAGCCTTGGATCCGCCAACGAGGTCAAGCCTGGGGATTTGGGTCGACACTTTTTTGAAAATAAAATTTAATATAATCGAACAAAATGTTTTTAAACGGGCATCCCAAATCATGAAACGAATCAAAGGAGTTGATTAATGACTTCGGTCGTGATAGTGATAAGAGTCTAATATGTATTGGTATTAGTCTAATTTGACCCTGTATGTAATTGATATGACTTGATCTGTTCCGATTTGCCATTGTAGATGTATAAGTTGTTTTGAATATGATCTGACATGCCATACATGTAGAAGATATGAATTGAAACTTGTAGAAGACATGACACATGAAAGTGATACAACCGTGAAAATGATATGGAATCTAAAAAGAATAAAATGTACATGTATAAGTAATTGTATAAGTAATTGGGACTTAGCATATGTGTAGATATTTTAATGGATACCACTCCGGTGGTAGTTCCTTTGTATATGTAAATGACTCTTTGGTTATTACAAAAATTATTCAGATACCCATAAGTATAAGTTAAACTCAAAAAAAAAAAAAAAAAGTAAAGAGTCCAAATTATATGTTTTCGCACCTAAAACCCGCTCGATTCGCCAATTGGTCGGACCGGGAATCGGGCGTGACGTGACATGGGGCTGGGTCGAACGGCAAAGGATTACCCACGTTGAACGTCAATCCCTCCTTTAAGTTTGCTTACAAAAGAGAAGGAGTTTTGCCCCAGAAAGATAGAAGGTGATTAATGAAGAGGTCGACAAGCTCCTCCAAGCAAAGGCAATCAGAGAAGTGGAATACCTAGAATGGTTGGCTAACGTTGTTCTCGTCAAAAAAGCAAACGAAAAGTGGTGGCTTTCTATTGATTTCACAGACATTAACAGGGCCTGCCCAAAGTATATTTTCCCCTACCTTGATTGATTCATAAGCATGCCACGCCTGATCATGAACTCCTGGCCCATAGACGCCTCTCCGGGCTACAAACTATATCGCATGGACCCCAACAACCAAGAGAATACCTCATTCTACCGGGTCGTGAACCTATCAAGCATCGAGTGATGCCCTTTGAACTGAAGAACGCAGGAGCCACCTACCAAAGGTTGGTGAACAAGATGTTCCATAAACAAATTGGAGCATCTATGGAAGTATATATAGATGACATGTTGGTAAAATCAGTAAAAGCCGAGCTCCACATAACCCATTTAGCTGAGGCGTTCCAGGTCCTGAAAAGCTACAATATGAAGTTAAACCCAACCAAATGGCGTCTGAGTTCCACTGGAAGTTTCTTGGGTTTTATAGTCAATAAAATTGAGGAATAGAGGCAAACCCATATAAGATAAAGGCTGTGCTTGATATTCTGCCTCCTCAAACATCAAAGACATTCAATGCCCGGGACAGAGAATAGCCGAGCCGAGCCAAGCCTCGCATCTAAGGCCAGGACAAATGTTAGCCTTCTTTCAGGTTCGAAAAAGGCCTCAAAGGATGCACACCGCCAAGAGGCATTCACGGCACTAAACCTACCTGAGCTCTCCCCCCGTTCTAGTAAGCCCTTTCGAGGGAGAACTCCTCACTCTCTACCTGGCCGTTTCAGACTTCTCAACTAGTGCTACCCTGGTCAGAGAACGGAACAGAGTACAACAGCCGATCAACTATTATAGCCGAGCTCTAAGAGGAGCAGAGGAGAGGTATCCAAAGATGGAGAAGCTGATCCTCGCGTTGGTAACTACATCTAGAAAACTCCGACCTTACTTCCAAGCTCATACTGTCGAAGTTCCAACCGAATATCCGATGAAGCAAATACTGCATAAACCAGAAACATCAGAAGGCTAATAAACGGACTATAGAGTCGAGTGAGTTCGAAGATCGTGCACAAACCAAGGACAAGTGATGTGCCAGCGTGATCCTGGTAGACTTCATCATGGAATTTACCCCAACGGCGTCTACGGAAGCAACCCAACTGACACCCGACCTCCCCATCTAGAGATTATCTGTGGACGGGGCCGCCAATGCTCAAGGAAGCGGTGCAGGTTTGATCCTAACCTCTCCAGACAGGATAGATGTGGAATACGCCCTCCGATTCGATTCCAAGCCTCCAATAATGAGGCCGAGTATGAGGCTGTCATAGCTGGACTTAACCTCGCCCACTCCATGGAAGCAGATCAACTGGAAGTGAGCAAATGTAATTCCCAATTGGTGGTGAACAGATAGGAAGACTCAGACGAGGGGCCAGAGGAGTAAGATGATCCTGTATCTCAAGAAGGCGAGAGGAATCGCTTAGGAAAATCTCATATACGAGTGCGTGTGTCAAACATACCAAGAATCAGAGAATTTCAGCCGATGCCTGAAGAAAACAGGCAATAGTTTGGCCAAGAAGACCTGGGCGTAATTAATACCCGCTGAGCACCTCCCGTAACCCCCGCAAGCCTCGATAATGAGAAGTATCCCCTATGATACCCGAATCGAAATGGGATGGACCCCATCTAGGATTACTCGTGGATGGTACACCAAGTGACCCAAAGGAGGCATCCAAACTCAGAGCGAGGTCGGCAAGATTCACCGTTCATCGGGGGACCCTTTATAACGAGGGCTTCTACGCCATTCTTAAGCAAGCAGAGGGTGCGAAGACGCCAACTACATACTTAGGGAGGTACACGAGGGCATATGTGGCAACCACATCAAAGCTCGGACCTTAGCAGGGAAAACCTTAAGGCAGGGGTACTACTGGCCCACAATGCTCAAAGACGCGACAGAACTGGTTAGAAAATGAAAAGCTTGTTAGGAGCATGCCAAGATATCTCATCTCCCATTTGAGCCGCTAACGTCGGTTGCAAGCCCCTAGCCTTTTCAACAATGGAGGCTAGACATATTGGGACCCCTACCCATTGGTAAGGGCTAATGCAAATTTACCACATGGGTCAGCATCAGACTTCAATGGGCGAGGCTGAACCCCAGCAACAATCATGCAGAATGTATGGGTACGCAACTGCCTAGCGCTCTATATGCATATTCGGGATCCCGAGGTCCCTGTCTCGATAACGAAACGCTCCACAATCCTAAGTTCAGTGGATTTCTCGCCGAGCTTTGGACCAGAACTACTACTCGTCCCTCAAACTTCATCCGCAATCCACGTAAGTGCAAGAGGTCACTATAAGGACTCTAAAGGTAGTGTTGAAAACCAAATTGGAAGATCTTAAAGGAAAATGGGTAGAGTACCTCCCCGAGGTATTATGGGCATACAAAACTACGCGCAAGTCATCAACTTAGGAAACCCCTCGTCATGGTCTTCGCATCAAGCAAAGAGGATCCAAATGAGTTCTGGATTAAAATCACCAAGGATTGAACTAGCAAATATCGAACACAACGAGGTCCTTCGCCCAAACCTGGATCTCTTAGAAGAAAAACGTGACCAGGTCCTGAAGCGTATGGAGAACTATCACTAGAAGACAGCGAGATATTATGACCAAAGGGTCAGGCCTAGGAGTTACAAGCCAGGCGACCTGGTTCTAAAAAAACTTTTGCCAGCAAGGAAGGACCCTGCACATGGGAAGCTGGGACCTAATTGGGAAGGGCCCTACATCGTATCTCGCATAATTCGACCTGGCAACTATGAACTCCAAACGGAAGAAGGAAAAGCCCTGCCCCACTCATGGAACGATGAACACCTCAAATGCTTCTACCAATAAAACCTCGGAACGTAGCCTGTAATAAAAGATCCACCGTCTTGATTTCTAATAACACTCTATAGGTCTATTTTTAAGTTGCTTAATATTACGGTGGGCCAAACAATAAGTTATAATGATAAAGCCAGGAGCTCGGCTCAAAAGGGTCTACGTGCAAGAAACGCATGATTCACAAAAGATTGTTCTTTATTTCAAAGTAGCTACAGTTAAACACAAAGAATTACATTCAACGAAGCCGTTCCTAGTATCTCGGAGACAAGCGGCACAAACAGTTCTCTACTCCTCAGAAAGAAAATAAACCCACAGGGAAAAAGAAGAGAAAAGAGAAAGCAAGGAGCTTCCTCGAGCTAACAAAGCTCCTTAAAGTCACACAACACAAATACGAATTTCACATGTGGGAGGTTACAACTCCTCAAAGAATTACAAAATCTTTCTTTGCATCTCAAAAATTATAGTTAGCCAAACCGTTCTTCACATAAGCCAACACCTGGTCAAGGCAAAAACTATAAGAAAGGGAAAGAGAAAGAGAAGGAGAGAGAAAGAGAAGGAGAAAGAGAAAGAAAAGAACAAAGAGGAAAGAAAAAAAAAATGGTGAAAGCGGTACTTAAAAGTTTTTTAAAGCACATCGCTCCCTCCGAATACGTTCCCTAGCACAGTTCCCTCAATGGGCATATCTAGGGAACAACATAACTCCCATAAGGGAGGGACTAGGGAAAAACACAACTCCTACAAGTGGTAGACCATCGGCACTAAACACCGGCCCGTGATCATCGGACAGACCCCATGTAGTGATGACCAAACCTTGACACTCCATCATGTGCAGACTCCGACTCTGCCAAAGAAAGGACGAAGTTTTGAAAGCATAGTCCTACCACAGAGGGACCACTATTTATAAGGAAGCTAGGACGCTTGGGAAGCCGCGCAATCCGTCCCAATTCTCCATAGATCCGCATTAAAGCCACACGCGCTTTTCCAAGGGAAGGAAGACGAAAGTGGCCCTGGGAACCCCAGAGCCAACATTCAAATTTTTAGAGCATAAATGCTCGTAGAGGTCTGAGCCTGGAGCCCAATAGCCTGGGCTTTGCAGAGCTTAACAACTCAGAAGGCCTTAGCGCCAGTGCCCGGGGTGACTGGCTAGGAGCTTAACAAATTGTGAATACCAAAGAAATTACGGTTCCACGTGAGTCAGAGCCCGGAAGAAATACCAGAAATTAATAGCTCGTAGCGCCTTAGCGCCCAAGCCCAATATTTCCGCTGTAGCTAATACCAGAAGGCCTTAGTGCCCAAGAGCCCAAGAGGGGTCGCTTCTTCTGCTTTTAACAGCCAGAAGGCTCTGGCGCCTGGAGCTCAAGAGCTCGCCACAAAGCGATAGTTCGTGAAGGCTCTTTAGCGCCTCAGGAGCCTCAGAGCTCGCTCAGAGTTTAATAGCTCTCAGAAGGCCTGACGCCTCAGAGCCCAAGAGTTTCATTTTCAAAGCTTAACATTTTAGGAAGGCTTTAGCACTCTGGGAGACCGTGATGAAGCCAGAGCGATTAGGCCGTGAAGGCCTTAGTGCCCGTGAATCAAGTAACTCGCTCACATTTATCAGCCTAGGAAGGCTCTTAACGCCGGGGAGCCTGAAAGAGTTTCAAATTTTAGAGCTTAATAGCTCAAGAAGGCCTCGCCTAAGAGCCCAAGAGGGGCACAAGCCATAAGAGCTTAATGTATCAGAAGGCCAAAGAGCCACGAAGCCATGTAGCTCAAGAGCCCAGCAGCTCATACTGCAGAGCATAATTGCTCAAAGAAGACCTCGCAGCCTGGGGACCAAGCCGCACAAATTGACAAAACAATAAAAGGAGCGATGAAATTAATCGGTGAATCTTAATGAATTGACGAAAAGCCAAGGTCAGAAGCAATACAAAAATCCATGGCTCCGTGCCAGGATATAGCAAGGTTAAAATAAAAGGCCTAAGCGCCTGAAGTCGGGCCTCGACTTGCGGAAGTAGAAGAGTCAAAAGGCAGAACCCCAATGGGCGCAGGCGTATGAGCCGGGCCTCCTAAGAACTCGAAGATCACTGTGCAAGGAGCTACCCATCATACCTGAAAGCACCTCGACGCCCCATCAACCTCAGCCTTAGAAGCAGATTCTTCTACCTCCTCATCGGAAAGATGGATGTCAACTCTGTGTTCGGAAAGCTCGAAGCCCCGAGCCGAAGGTTGAACACCGTGAGGTCTATCGCGCCAGCCCGTTTTCAGCCCGCTATCACTTCGCCTTCGGCCAGCTGTGAGCCTCGGCCTTTGCAAGGTCCATTCAAAGCTTGTCGAGCTCCTCCGCTGCCACACCTGAGTTCCCAAATTTCAAGAGCCTCTTGGCGAGCCCGCTCCAATGTTGATATCTTGGCCCATAGTCACCCTCGACGCTCAGAACTCCTCGCCACCACCATCTTCAACGACCACTGGTCCCGGGCCTCCTTTCTTATCCCCGACCGCGCCTCGCCACCGGGGCTACGCTTCAAGTCGACCCCGTGCTTCACGAGCTTCCTTAGTCAAGTCCCTTATCCGGGCTTGGGGCGACAACCTCTTGAGGTCGTGAAAGCAACCTTAGCCTTGTAATACTCGCGCCTGGCCGCCCCTGCATATCGCCCTCGTCAAGCCTCAAGTAGCCACCCGCTAAAAACAAAAAGTCAATGCAACGAACCTAAAACAACAAAGAAAAGATCGACGAAAACACTGATGCATAGAAGGCGGTTCGGGGCTGTAAGAGAGCCAAAGCCTCCTCGATGGACAGGGCCTCCACCTTCCTGAGGTCGGAGTCGAGAAGGATGGAGGAAATAGCCCCAGCAACGAGCTCCACATGAGAAAGCATAGAGTCCTCACTCCCTGCAACCTCAAAGCGATCACGATCCTCTCTCACACCTCATTCCCAGATTGCAGAGGGGGCGCAGCTCGTGATGTGGGACTCCAAACTAAAGAGGAAGAACCTCCTGGGTTGGGGCCTAACCCCCCCCCCCCTCCGAAGAATCTCCACCACAACTGTTGAAGGCGAGGAAGAGGCTCCCACCTTAGGATCCACCCCGAGTAGGGGGCGACCTGCCAGGCCTAAGCTTCGATTCACACCTCTTCTCACAAGACTCCAAAGGCACCCCGGCTCTCTGCGGTAGGCTCTGGCAATAAGGGGCCCAAACAAAAGGTGAGGGAGGACTCGGGAGACAGGAGGCTTCATGATGAAAGGGAGAAGATCTCGTAAAAGGAATTCAAGTGCCTGCACGATAGTTCGGGATATCCGACCGATGAGCTGAATAGCACGTGGAGCGCACCCGACTGTGTTCCGCTCACCTCGTCTTCAGGATCGAGATCGGCCGAAAGCACCTAAAGACTGCCATCAAGGCAATATTAGAAATATCCTATGTACTTTGGAAACCAGGACAAAACCAGGTAAAGTGAAGGAGAGCTCACGTAGGATCTCGGGTAGGTCCAGACGGCGTGAAGTCCGCTAAGGTGTTCTCCCACAAAGGATTGTACTCCCAATGACGACCACTAACAAAGAAATAACGTTCCTTCTAGTACTTGTGTGAAGATGGAAGGTCCACAATAATAAACTTAGCACTAGAGTGCTTGGAGATATAAAGAAAGCCTTCAGCGGCCTCCTTTACGCTGAAGAAGTCTAAGAGTTGTGGCTATATTGAACGCCCCAGCCCTCATTCCTAAAAAATGACCACACCCCACCGTATCACCCCAGGTTGGGGAGCCGAGAAGGGCAGACATTGAAATGCTGCAACCCTTTTATAAAGGGATGCAAAGGAAACGGAGGCCATTCTCGAATCCGCCACCCAAAAAAAAAGCACACCATCTGGGCGTTTGACGTAGGTGGTCGCGACGTCGGGCACCAAACTTGGATCCCAAACGGGGGTCCATACCGGGCCGCAAAGATCTCACCATATAAAGGTTCGACCCGACTGGGGCCCATAACCTCAGCATTCTATATGGCAGCCCTCAAATATTCAAAGCCACTAGGATATCGAATTTCATTAATTTTGCCCTTGCCCTTACCCAAGGGGAAAGGAGGCTCCTCCGGGGCAACCCGATGAACCACAATAGCCAAACTGTCGGACTTGCCACCAGTCCGCCCTGAACTAGACACCTCAGAAGGATTACTCCCTATGCACAAAATAGAAGAGCGACTAGGACCCATGGATATATGCAGGGCTAAATAAGAAAAAAAGGAAATCGAGGAAATTAACCCTAACTCGAAAGTGTTTTGCAGCCTCGCAAGACTTCGAAACCAAAAAGACAAAAGAGAGGAAAAGACGTACCAAGACCAGAAACAAGACGAGGGACACCAACCCCAAGCCAGATATTAGGGACCATCAAAAGTAGTCCTGAACAATAGTCGGATAAAATTCAGGAAAATGGAAGCCCAAACTTGCAGAGGCAAAGAAGCTTCAAGAACAGGAGAACAAAGTGCAAATGGTCAGGGGATGTTTTTAAGGAAGCTAAGAGCCACAACCAAAGTATACGTGAAAATCGAGAGGCCATCATTATCACAAGACGCCGATCTAATTTCCATTGAAGCCCTAATCAAACCCTTCCTGAGTATCCACGTGGGAATCACACTTGATCCGAGAAATGGTACAGCCCTTGCCTACGCTCGCTTTAGTCAAAGGCTGGGGGGGTAAGTGATCGGGTTTGAAATATCAGCGCAGCCTAAAACACGCAGCCCAAAGGCCAAAGCTCAAGAAGGGATTAAGAAGGTGCCTAGTACTACTATGGGCCCCTTTGATATCCCCAAATATAGGCCCAAACAAAGGCCCAATTCACTCATTTCGTAAAGGTCAGGCAATGTAATCAAAGAATTCAGACAGCGGAAAAAAATACCCAATCTCCAATTAATTAGGAAAGTAGGATATTTCTAATTATTGCCCATAAATTGACCTTTATTAATTAAGCTTATTTACAACAAAATTATCAATTATCCCTTATTAATCGCAATAATAAGGAAAGAAAACCCTCACCCAATGGGAGAAATACCCGCATCATCATTCAACTAGAAAGCTATCATGATCATCCATTATAAATACCGTGTCACCCCATCTATGAAAGGTACGACAAAAATTCATTCTCAAGGGGTCAATATTCTTCCACCGTAAAGAATTGACTTAGGCATTGGAGAGGCAATGAGCAAGCCCACGCCGCCCTTTTGGCTTTCTCGGCTACGAGGAACCCGACGTCCAGTCGCCCGGACTGGCCCACAATTCCAGGCGCCCACCGGGGCCCGACAGAAAAGCATCATCAATGCTAAAATAAAAACCTTGAAATGTATTCTAAATTAAGATTTTTTTGACTATTATCATGTAATTTAATCAAAATATTTTTAAATATATATTTGATAAAATTCAAAATTTTAAAAAATCACTTATAATCTTTTATAAAAATTCTAGAAATAATATTTTTGTAAAAAGAAAAAACTTAAAATATTTTTACTAAAAATAGTTTGACTTAAATACTTTGATTTCATTGAAATTAAAAATAGTTAACATTAATTCGGTTTTCATGTTCAAATTATAATTTCTTTATACAAAATAGAATTAATGATTTTTTTGAATTAAAATAGAGTTAATAAGTTTAAAAATTAACTTGAGAATAGTCAAATTTCATATATTTTATTTATTAAATATTTTTTGGAGAGAAAAATAATTTTATTTTCAATTCAGGATACATCCATATAAACTAGAATCAAAATTACTAAAATCATGGAGGCTAAAATCATAGCGATGAAACAACATCTGCTTAATAACATAAATTAATCAACTCAAAGCCTATACATTTGATAATCGAAAGCATGTACACATTCGATATTAATATTGTGACTGAATACATATGACTTCGGGTCAGACTACGTTGATCTAATTACTATTGATTTGATTTATTGTCTTTAATCAAATATAATTTACTTATCTGAATTGCCCTCGCACAAATAAACACGCGATGACAACAAACAAATGTCATATCCAAACGACACAATCACAAGCCACACCAAGATGACGGCAACCACGCCGCATCAAGACGACAACAACCATGACGCACCAAGGCAACAACAACCACAAGTCGCACCAAGAGGAAGACTAATCACGAAAAACAAATGCAAAACCTAGATTTATATAGAGTAATCACTTTATTGATAAGAAAATAATGGAACAATATGTAAAGGGGTGATTTCAGGCCAAAAATGGCAACAAAAAATCATCCTTTACTTAAGAAAAAAAGGCTAGTAGAGAAAAAGTTTATAGAAAATGAGGATATAGTAATTTTCTTATCATTAAATATTAAGTAATTATAAACGATAGTTCAAAAAGAGTAATTATAAAAGATAAAAGTTTTACAAAATTGGTTTAATTTAAATTTAATCAAGAAACTACATAAATGAAAATTTGATAAATAAAACCTAATTTTCAAACCTTCAAACTAAACATATATTTATTTTTATTAAAAATAAAATATCTTTATTTAACTACATCCTTTCTCCCCAATAGAATATGTGAAAATAACGTTTGAATAAAATTCCAAATATATCTCAAATTAAGAATTTTTCCTTATTATCATCAATTTTAATCTAAAAGTATATTTTTAAATAGATATTTGATCAAATTCAACAAGTTATTTATAATAATGAAAAAATCACTTAAAATATTTTTACAAAATTCTTCGAATTTGATTTTTTTTTAAAAGAAATACTTAAAAGAATTTTACTAAAAATTGTTTGATTTAAATACTGTGATTTCATTTAAATTTAAAATAATTACCATTAATTCAGATTTCATGTTCAAAATTACAATTAAATTTCTAATCTAAAAATAGAATTAATCAGCTTTAAAATTAATTTGGGAATGGTCTAATTGTAATAATATAATTTATTTTATTTATTAACTATTAACAATTATAAATGATAAAGAGAAACTTTTCAAACTTATTTTTCAAGCCGTCAAACTAAATATATTTTTATATTTATTAAAAATATGATTTCTCTATTTGACTACATACTTTTGTATTTTATCAAATATCTATTTTTTTTAAGAAAATATTTTTAGATATAAAATTACGGGATAATAAGTCGAAAAAATCTTAATTTTCAGGGTTTTTTATTTAAACTTTTTGAGTGTCCTTTCAAAAATATTACAATGGAATCTATTTCAAGTTTAACAACAATTGAAGCAATTCGGGATCCAAGAGATTTAGGTTTTCTAGTTGTAAAGTCGTTTTCTGAATGTGAGACACTTATTAAACTTTTCTATAAAGCAAAATGACTAAATTGTCTTTTAAAAGCTAAATTAAATATTATTTTCTACTATCACATGTATCTGCTCAAATATGATCTAATGAATGAATTTTATTCCCACATTTGCATTTAAAGGCGATTGACCAATACGTGCAAATGGTCTTTAACATAAGGACTTAGGCCTCTTTAGTTCATGTTTTTTAAACTTGTCTTTTATTTTTAAAAACAAGAAGAACAAGGAAAACAGAGAAAACACGTTTGTTTCTCAGATTTATTTTTCTAAAAACACAATGAACACTAAACTCCAAGAATAAGAGCAATTTTCGTATAACGCCAAAATTAAGGTTTTATGCTAGTAAAACCATTCTCAAGAACAATTTAAAAAAAAATAAACCAAACATGGCCTTATATTTCATGTTTTCGATAATGTTATTTTAATATTTTAAAGTGCATGGGGTTGAAAATGCATTGTTCCTTTATTTTTTTTATTCAACGCATCAGATATAAAATGATGATATATAATAGATAATTATTAGAAACAAAAATTAAATATAACATTAACTATAATAGAAAAGGTGTCTTTGCCTTGTTGGAGATATTTCTTTTCATAATCTTGAAAGCAGCATAAATCACATATTACAACAACAAAATTTGATGTCACAAATTATGGTCGCGACAAGTCGGGTGCATCAAGTCAGACATAACTTACCATATTAAGCAAAATCCAATTTTGGAGCAAATATTCTGGCAGATCAAAATAATATTCATTAGACAAATAAGAAGAGTAGGGAGTGCTATCGGGGGAAATATCATGATCAAATTTGTCAGATTGGATCTTATTTGGTGAGATTTCTATGGGAGGAAGATATTGCATTAAGATGGATACGGGATGAAATCAGAATCTTCCAACTGACTTGTTAAGACAGATTAGGAAACATGAAACCACAAAATATTGAGAGAAGATCTCCTAAATGTTGTTATAAAAGAGAAAGGTACTATTCATGGGGAAAAGGATTCACACATGGTTGAGATTGGTTTTAAGAAGTTCACTAGGTGGAGAAGCTAATACGAGTACTACTCTTATTCTTAATGATGAGCAGTGTTGAAACTCCTTGTTGAGAAGAAATGATTGGGTGTGTAAGAGTCGAGATGTGTTTATAGGGAAATAAGGGGGCTTATTTCTATGTTTCACTATGAGAGAGTTAGGAGAAGAAGACTGTGAGAAAGGGGGAGCTTTGTCTCATCTAAGACCAACATGTAACCTAATCGATATATAGTGGAATCCTTTGCATATGGGTTCATTCTTGCTGACGTAATCTTTTTTTGAATCGCATGACCCATCTTTTGTCTCCTTATGTGTGGTGGTTTATTTTCTTACATCCTATTGTTTTATTTTCATGATTCATCATTGATATGTATCTTGGTAGACCTTAGTCTTGACAGTGTTGCATCATTTGATGCAACAACTAGTAGAACGTCTTTCTTACATACATATTATTCTCTTTCAATTGGTATCATAGCGGGTCACTCTAAGTTATTTAGTGAGATCCGTGGATTATCTAACTATTTGTCGTAGAGTGTCATTTGCAAGAAGAATCTTAACAAAGAATGAAAGGTACCTTCCTCAATACACAAATATGATTTCTCTGCCCAACTCTCTTAAATGCTTCATTAAATAAGGAAAATCAAGGAGCTAAGCTTGATGCAAAGAACAGATACCTAAGGATCCAGTGTATGAAATGTGGAGGGTATGGACATATCCAAGCTTAATGTGTTAACACATCGAGTGATGATGAGTCTGAAACATGTAATGAGGAAGAAGACTTATGTAACGAATCAGTGGCACCGTCAATCTTTCTACAGCAGAACAGTGCTTGAGCGATCTGATAATTTCTGCATCTAGTCCACTAGTTGATCCATCAACCTATGAGTCACCTTCTTATTGGATCACACTTGCTCCATTAGATGCTGCGAACATTCATATCACTGATGCGTGATATTGATGAGTGAAATCTTGATCGGAGATTTGACACCCACCCACAAACACGTATTAGAAGATGATGAATTGCATATACAGAGAGCTACTCCGCCAAATCTCTAATTGTGTAGAGAAAATGAGCCTCACAAACAAGTCCATGTGTTGAAGAATGAAAAGGAAGAGTCTTTAAATGAATTGGAACAAATTAAGAAAACTATGCGGATGATGAATTCTAGTACCACAACCCTAGATTATATTCTGTTGATTGGAAAGACAACAAAAGACCACGAAGGCCTAGGGTTCAAGGGAGAAAGTTTAGAAACTAAATCTCATGCCCCCTAAAATTTTG
This sequence comes from Tetrastigma voinierianum, assembly GCA_016808115.1. NCBI lineage: Eukaryota > Viridiplantae > Streptophyta > Magnoliopsida > Vitales > Vitaceae > Tetrastigma > Tetrastigma voinierianum. Next base: position 188,096 of record JAEQBH010006780.1, read on the forward strand.
TCCAAACATGCAAAACCCACTATCCCAATGGCAGTAGGAAGAACAGTCATCAAGGAGATAAAATCTCCAATGTTATTATTGCAAAAAGTTAGGACAAATCCGGAGGGAATGTTCTCACTTCTTAATGCATCAAAAGGTGAGACAACGTTGACACCCTAAACAAAAACATATTTAGGTCGTAAAAAGGAATGAAGTTTCTTGGTGGCCTGCACATCTCCCAAGGTGAATGTCAAGCAAAAATGGTACTTTGATAGTAGAAGCTCGAGGCACATGATAAGTAATAAAGAATTTCTGACCAATCTACAACCTTGTAATCTAGAGTCTATGACATTCGGTGATGGTGCTAAAGGTAATATGATTAGTAGTGGCCTCCTAAAAGCTCCAGGATGCCTAAATTAGAAAATGTTCTTCTTATGAATGGGCTAAAGGTTAATTTTATTAGCATTAGTCAATTGTGTGATAAGAATTTATTTGTCAAATTTCCTAAAGACAAATGCTCAATCATTGATAGTACTAACACATGTTATGAAAGGAAAAAGATCATCAGACAATTGCTATCGATTGACTTGTTTAGAAACTTGTTGCACCACCTTGTTAAACAACTCATGTATTTGGCATCAAAGACTAGATCACATCAATCATAAGAGCCTTAATGAGATTGTTGCAGTCAATGTCGTTCTTGGAATTCCAAAGATGAAGAGTGATCTTGAAAAAGTGTGTGCTCCATGTCAAATCGAGAAATAAATCCGAATGTCTCACAAGATGATGTAACATCCTTCTATCACAATGGTCTTAGAACTCCTTCACATGGACCTAATGGGACCAATGTAGGTTGAAAGTATAGGAGGGAAAAGGTATGTGTTTGTATGTGTTGATGACTACTTAAGATTCTCATGGGTAAGCTTTCTTAGAGAGAAATTCGAAACATTTAATGCCTTTAAGATATTTGTAATAAAGTTGATGTGTGAAAAGAACAAACAACTCAAGAAGACTATCGGGATAAGGCGTGATCATGAGAAGGAGTTTGAAAACTATCTCTTCACTAAGTTCTACAGTAAACATGGGATAAATCATGAATTCTCTACTCTTATGGCACCAACATAATGGGGTGGAAGAAGGGAAGAACAAAGCACTACGAGAAATGGCTCGGGTCATGCTCAAAGGGAAAAACGTTTAAGCGATAAAGTTTTGGGTTGAAATAACCAGACATAACATGTTATACGTTGAATAAGGTTTGCCTTCACATAGGAACAACTATGACACCTTATGAAATCTAAAGAGGTAAGAAATCCAACCTAAAGTTCTTTCATGAGTTTTCTAGTACCTGTTTTATCCTCAATGACAAGGAGCAAAGGAGTAAATTTGATGCCAAAAGTGATGAAGGCATATTTCTAGGTTATTTCCTAAACAGTCAAGCCTACAGAGTCTATAATTAAAGGACCAACTTAGTCATGGAATCTGCTAATGTGGTAGTTGATGATCAGGGATCAAAATCTACTCCAATAAGATCAGACTATTCAGATGTTGAATTACTCATACTCAACTGTTACAATAAAAATAGCTCTCATACAGTAATGAGACTAGTCAAAATGATAATGTCTTAATAGATGATGCATCACCTAGTAGCAGCACCAGCTTTGTCACAGAAGGTGATCCACCATTTGTTGACTCATCCCACACCGGTAAGAGATCTTGAGGCCCGATGTGACCATTGATATCTTGGATTACCGTAGGCCATAGCGTCATTGAAGAATAATTGACCTTTGAAATTATTTAAGATCCTAAAGCTGGTGTTTAAACACAAGGGAATTCCAAAATCAACTATAAAGAGATGATTGGGTACATGCAACACCTCAAAAACAGAGCCAAAGAATGTCTGTTGGTTGATTGCTATGTAGAAAAAGTTGGGGCAATTCACAAGGAATGAAGTTTGGGACTTGGTGCTTAGACCTAAAGATGAAAATGTCAACAGAACCACATAATTTGAACTATGGTACACTCATGACTCCACTGCCAGCTTAAAGGGTTGTTGTGATGCAGAAGCGACGGCGTGAAGAAATCTATAATTGTTGGTAGTAGCTGTTCCCAGCTCATTTGGATTAAAACATGTTGAAAGATTATGGTGTCTCACAAGATGGTGCACCATTTGGTATGACGTTGTATTGTGACAACCTTAATGCCATCAATATCTCCAAAAATCTAGTGCAACATTCAAGGACCATCCATATCAACATTAGACATCACTTCATCAGAAGCTTAGTTGAAGATAGAGTGATAGAGATCAAGCATATTCCCATTGAAAGACAATATGATCTTCATAAGATCTTGATGCCATCGTTTTGGCTTACCTAGATCCTCTCTAGAATTTGTGTGTTCAACCGATTGTTTAAGCAGATCCATGACCAGGGAGACAAAGTGGAATTACGTGTCTAGTGATAATGGACCTTGATAGCTGAACTAATGAAGAAGTGCTTCACAAGGTGTTCCATCATCTACTAGACTAAGGTCTACCTTTGCCCCTTCTACAACTGCTCCTTAACCCATTATTAGTGGTGATACCAAACCAGTGCATCTCTCTAATAAGGATAAGTATGTATGCTATTTTTTTGGTCTTCTATGGAAAAAAGAAGGGGGAGATATAGTAAAGCTCGTTTCTTTATGTTTTCTTCGCTTGATGGATATATAGCTTTGGACTAATGGTATGGTATGACATCATGGGTTGCATAGTCTTTGGTTGATACAACATGTTGATACTTGCCTTACTGATGGCTCTTCAAATGTAGATTTGCATATCTTGTTAGTCTCTCCAAAACATGCTTCTCTTATACTATTTATTTTTGCCATAGAAATGCCAAAGGGGGAGCTTGTTGGATATATTTATTGTCATAATGGGTCGATGTGCAGCTATTGTATGCAGATTAGTGCATCAGGCGTGACATAACTTGCACCATATTAAGCCAAATCCAATTTTGGAGGAAATATTTTTTAGACCAGGAGTCAATATTCACTGTGACAGATAAGGAAGAGTAGGAAGTGCTATTGGGTGGATTAAATCTGGAAGATTGGGTCTTATTTGGTGAGATTTCTATGAGAGGAAGATATTGCATTAAGATGGATATGGTACGAAATTAGAATATTCCAGTTGTCTTGTTGAGACTAATTAGGAAATATGAAAAACTCTGAATATTGAGAAGATCTCCTAGATATTTGTTATAAAGGGGAAGAGTCGTTCATGGAGAAGGGGATTCACACCACGAAGGAGATGGTTTTTAAGAGAAAATTTGTTGTTCACGGGGTGGAGAGGTGATATAGATCACTACGCTCTTATTCTTGATGATGAGTAGTGTTGAAACTCCCTGTTGAGAAGGAGTGGTTGGTTGATAATGAGGTCGAAAGTGTTTATGGGGAACTAAGGGGAACTTATTTCTATGTTGCAGTATGAAAGAGTTAGGGGAAGACAGTTGTGAGAAAGGGGGGAGCCTTGTCTCACTAAGACGACTTATGTAATCCTAATTGATATATAAATGGAGTCTTTGCAACCTTGCGTATTTAAACACTGCGAACCACGCGTGACTTATCTTTTGTCTCCTTATGTGTGTGGTTTATTTTCTTACATCTCCTATAGTTTATTTTTTGTGATTAATTATATATATATATATATATATACTTATATATATATATATTTATAACTTGGTAGACCTCAGTCTTGACAATGTTGCATCATTTGATGCAACAACTAGTAGAACATCTTCCTTGACAGACATATTATTCTCTTTCACATACCACACCCTAACTAATCCCTATAAGAACCAGGAAGGACCATAAGGGCGGTGAAGCTCTATCCTGAACATAGCGCATTCCCTGAGGAAGCTGGCGGTCGTGTACGGTAAATTGAGGCGGAATCAGCAAAATTTATATTCCTAAGTTCCTCCCTACTGGTAGTCGACTGCTGCAGTATAGTGATCTAAATTCGAACACGAGGATGGGTTTTTTCTTCGTCTGAATGACTAATAGTGAGAGAAGCCCGAAGTGGCGAATTAAATTTTGATTTTAAGGTTTGGTAAAAGCAGGGGTTTTGGGTGTTGTGGCCCGAAGCTAAAGCAAGAAAAATGTAAAATGAACCCCCCTTGAAGTGTTAGGCCAGTTTAGGAGTTTTAAGGTAACCACATGTCCCCGGGGTATTTTTCCTCGAGTTGGGGAGGATGACATATAGTCATTTCTGAGGCAGGATCTTCATTAGCTTTAAAGAAACTAAACCCTATGATTTTCCTTTTGAAACATAGCATTTAAATGGGCATAAATGTCCTAGCAGTGAAACACATCTCAAAAACCCTACTCCACGATAACTAGCAGGACTGATAAGCGGGCCTCGTGGATCTAGTGAAGTATCCAAATGAACGAAAACATGAATACACACATTAAAGAGCATGCTTAAGAGATTTTAACTAAGTGAGAAAGCGAGGAACCTGAGCAACCATAAATACGTGTTAAAAAGCAGGGGCAGAGTGAGTTGCCTCACCCTAATGACAATGGCCGTCCTCTTCAAGGAGGAGAGGGATCTGTGGGAGTATCCTGAGATGTCATCCCCTCGGAGAGTGTTTGGCTGTAGAAAAATGGAAAAGAAAGGAAAGAAAAGGAAAGGAAGGCTGTAGGAAACGCACTCCAGCTTCTCTATATCCAGAAGTCAAGTCTATCTTTTGATTTGTCTGGCCAGAGACTTATATAGATGCTCAGTGTAAGGGAAGTTTAAAACCAAATCAACCAAAATCGGAAGGTTATTACAGGGGCCAAAATGGAAAAAACCAAAAGCAAAAGTAAACGGGGTGTAGCGTGAAGCGAGCGGGCGGCGGGAGGAGCAGTCTTTGGAGCTAGGAGCGATTAACTCGCCGGGAGAAGCTTTCTGGTGATGTTTCTTCATTTGCTCTTAACCATACATTCTTTGATGCAATGTTAGAGTTTGACTTGAATTCTTAGTGCTTGGATCGACTCAGCAATTTTGGCCTCTTGTTCTTTCATGAAAACTGCAAAATTTGCCACAATCGATCATTAAAATAGTAGGGGCCAAGTAATGTAAATCGGGTTAATTAGCATGATTAGTACCTAGCACTGGAAACCTATAATAAATGAGGTTCAAAATAGCACTTTTTGGGCATAATCACACCCCCAACCTACATTGCTAGTCCTTAGCAATGAAAGAAAGAAAGAAAGAAAGAGCATACAACGATAACAAAATAATGTTCACAAAAATTATATTTCAAGGTTGTGAATGAGTAATGCTACCTAACCCTAAGTAAGAATCATCAAAGCCGTGTCCAATAACTATCATGAGGAAGATGAATGCACATAAAATTGAGTGTCAAAAGAGCTTCCTTCTCGATGACTCAACCAGAAACTTCCACGAAATCTAAGTGTTTATTTGATTGGCTCGCGCAATAAGAAAGCTGTCATGCACTCTCCCCAACCTAGATACTACCACGACCTAGCATGCTAACCAACCTAAATAGATCAGGACCCACCTCTTGTTCACAATTCTTTTTTGCGTTGTAGGGTGCAATGCTTGAAGTCGACCTCACCAAGTCATGTAGCAGGGGATCTGCAGGTGACTCTGACGATTAAGGCTTAGGGCACGAGTCATAGGATCTTTCGACCACAAACTCTTCGAGTTTCTGGACTTTGAATGATTTGAGACTCCAGCACCTACAACACTCGCTCACCGCATCCACCCATATGGCGAACACTAAGTCGGTGACTCCCAACCCGAGTGAAGGTTTAGACATAGGGCTTTAAGGCTTCGCCATATACCTGGACGTGCTCGGGTTTCAAGGCAAGCATTGCAATTTTATTCTTTTTTCTTTTCTTTTTCTTTTTCTTTTTGTTCACTTTTTCTTGTTCTCGTTTTTCTTCTTTTTCTTTTTCTACAGGGGTCCTTAACTTTATTAAGGTTGTCGGCTGGCCCAGGAGTGAGTTGTCTGAAGTAAAGGAGGGTGCACAGGTTTTTCGGTCTATCAGTGAAATCTAATGTGCTTTGTGTGTGGTTAGCTAAAGGTGGAAGAAAAGGTCGAAATCAATAAAATTCAACTAATCATTCACTCGACTAAGCATGGAACGTCCCAACATCAATAGGGTGTGGACACGACTTCAATTTTTCAAACCACGAGGTTAAGTGAAACCGAAAAATTTTGATTACAAAAAATGGGTCCGATTTTGAAAAAGTAAGGCATTTAGTATAGCAGCTTTATAGAAGGAACCTGACAAGCCCTTTAAACATCACAAAATGGGCTTGAACAAAAATGATAATAAAACATAAATACAAAATCCATGCTTTACTAACTCTCTGACAGAACATCTCCCGATTAATCAAGAAATGGGGCTCTCGGAATGGAAAATTAGAGAAGGAAGTGTTACCTCTATGATGAGATATGATCATTGCTGGATAGGAAGCCTTAAGCTTTCCGCCGACACCTTATTCCTCCGTTTGGGCTTGAATAAACAAGTTAGGAGAAGAAAGAGAGGAAAAAAAGTGACCAATTGGACCATTTTAAATTACACTTTCATGTGACTCTCAAAAATGTTCTTTCTGTATATTTGGATTCTACACTCTCTAAGATTTCAACGGTACAAAGTACCTAAAACCGAAGTTCGGATAAAAAAGTTATGGCGAAACAAAATTGGAGGTCAAAGCGTAGGCATGTCGAAAAATTTTAAGCTAACAGCGAGAGGTACCCGCTAAGCTTCTTGAAAATTTCGCTAGCTAGCGAAAGAATGGCATTTACGCTAAGTTTGCGAAAATTTCACTATGTCTAATAGCGAATTTTTTTTTTTTTTTTTTTTGAAAATTCAAATAAAATAATTAATAATTAAAAATAAAAATAAAATAATAAAAATAAAAAATAAAAACATTTTTTTCCAAAATTTATATATATATATATATATATATATATATATATATATATATATATATATATATATATATATATATATATAAACGATTTTTTTTTTTTCAAATTTTTTTTTAATATATAATAAAAAAAAGTAAAAAAAATAAAATAAAAATAAAAATATTTTTTCTTTTTTTTACGAGAAATAAAATAATATATAAAAAAGAAAAACAACGTTTATATATATATATATATATATATATATATATATATATATATATATATATATATATATATATATATATATATATATATATATATATTTTGAAAATAAAAAAAAATAATATATACGAAAAAACAACGGTTTTTGATAGATATATATATATAAAATATAAGGAATAAAATAAAAATAAAACAAAAGAAGCGCATTGCACTATTTAGATCATAATTGGAAAATTTGTTGATTTAGCTAGGAATTTATTTATCTTTGATCCATTCATTAAACCTTTGTTCTAGCGAAAATTTTCATTAAACTTCTCACGGGATTTTCGCTAAGCTAGTGAAAATTCTATCTATATGAAAATTTCATTTGCTAGAATTCTTGAAATTTTCGCTATAGTTGCGAAAAATTCCTGTCTTCATTTCTGCTTTCCAATTTCTTCAATAAGCTCCAAAATTTCACTAAAACTGCAAAAATTAATGCAAGAAAAATTAAGAAAAATTGCAGAAGAGTAAAAATTAATCTAAAAACATAAATTAACTAAAATTAGATAAAACCTAAGAAGAAAAATTAGCAAAATCAAAATAAAATACTATAAAGCAAGATAAGACAAGAAAATTAAAGCGAAGTGGGGAGGCTTAGAATGGGGATTAGGTGCTCCAAACTAGAAACAGGCACGAACCAGCCCTTTGTGCCATGCGATGTGGCGGTGCCATTTCTTTGATGTAGTGGCAAAAATCGGCTGATGGCCACTAGCTCTTGAAGTTACGCATGGCGTACGATCTGGGTTGGACTTAGCTTTGGGGCTGCGAGGTTTGAGTTTCTTTGCGGGTGTTAGTTGTGAGTGCGGTGAAAGGTAGAATATATCATTGGTCATTTGAAAGGCTCTTGCAGCGTTGGTATTTGGTGTCTTGAAGGCAGGTGGCGTGGTGTCCAAATCTGGGGTTTGGTTGAATGACATTCTTTTGAGGCACTTCCATTTGCTTTTGTTTTGTGCCTCCTCGAGTCGACAAAGGAAATGATTTCTTCTTGGTTCTCCCTTGGAAAAACAACATCACACATATTTGAGGATTCATCTAATCCTTCAGATAATTCAATAAAATCCTCTATAAGCTCCTGGTGTGGCTGTTGTTCACACTGCTCCTCTGCCATTATGTCACTTTGACAATCCTCCTCACGGTGGACATTATTTGCGATCAATGGGTCTTGATGGAATCTTCACGGGTTGTCCGTTTATGCTCGAAAATCAATGTTTATCCCATCTAATCTTTGGTCCGGGAATTCTCCTCGGTGTATGGATTTTTCTTTCGATTGGGCATTTAATTCCTTTTGTTCTACCACGGCATCCTTGCTAGTTTGGTAAGTGCAGAATTGCTTGCTTTCGATTGGGAGATTAGGCTTTTGTGATGGTTGGGAGTGAGACAAAAGAAGCATACTGTGGATGTGGAGGAGGTGCATAAGTTGGGGTAACACTGTAGGAGGGTGTACCCATCCATTGGTCTCTATAGTCCCTCATAGACCTATTTGGATTTGGATTTCTCCCCAAGGGTTGCTGATTTTGCCATGCAAGGTTCCTATAGTCCCTCATTGTCATGTAAGTTCTAGGGTTACCATCACATTTGTATTGCTCTTCATATGGGGTTCCATTTTCTCTCAGTCGAGACCACTTTGGAAATGCGATCTTGCGGTAGAAATAGACCCTTGTAAACAACACGAAAACGATCACCTGTGCTTGTTTTTTTTTTTTTTTTTTTTTTATATGAAATGAAAATAAAAAATGACAATGAAATATAAAAGAAATTCACCAAAACTTGTGATGAGGATCACAAGTGTTCCACAACTCCTCACTTGCACTAAGGCACCATCCCCGGCAACGGCGCCATTTGATTCGTGCCACGGTAGGGTGATGCGGAATCAACAAAATTTATATTCCTAAGTTCCTCCCTCTTTGCGAAGTGAGTCGACTCTTTGCGGTATATTGAATCTAAGTCGGAACACGGGGATGGGTTTTCTTCGTACAAATGACTAATAGTGAAGGCAAATTGGCGAATTAAATTTGGATTTTAGGTTTGGTAAAAACGAGGTTTTAGATTGTTCAGTAAAAAATTAAGCGAAAAAATGTAAATAGAACCCCTTGAAGTGTTAGGCCCTTTGGTTTTGGGTTTTAAGGTAACCACATGTCCTAGGGTATTTTCCTCGAGTTGGGGGATGACATATAGTCATTTTCCCGAACCGGATCTTCATTTAGCTTTAAAAACTAAAGCCCTATGATTTTCCCTTTTGAAACATAGCATTTAAATGGCGCAAATGTCCACTAACGGTGAAAACACATCTCTAAAACCCTACTCCCACGATAACTAGCGGGAGACAACTAGCGAGCCTCGATGGATCGGTGAAAGTATCCAATGAACCAAAAGCTTGCCAAATACATTAAAGAGAGCATGCTTAAGAGATTTTAACCTAAGTGAGAAGCGGGAACCACAGACAACCATAAATACGTGCGTTAAAAGCGGGGCAGTGAGTTACCTCCACGCTAATATGGCCGTCCTCTTCAAGGAGGAAGAGGTCTAGCGAACATCCTGAGTTGTCATCCTCGGAGGTGTTTAACGTAGAAAAATGGAAAAGAAAGGAAAGAAAAGGGAAAGGCTGCGGGAAAGCGCATCGGCTTCTCTATATCCAGTCAAGTCCTATCTTTGATTTGTACAAAGGCGAGACTTATATAGATGCTCGAGTGTAAGGAAGTTACAAAAAAACTAAAATCGGAAGGTTATTACGAGGGGGTAAAATGGAAAAAACCAAAAGCAAAAAGCAAACGGTGTAGCGTGGCGAGCAGTGACAAGAGCAGTCTTGGGGCCCGAGCAGTGCTCGCGAGGAAAGCTTTCTGCGGTGGTGTTTTTCTTCACATTTTACTCTTCTTTCTCCCGATCTTTGGCTGCAATGTTGGGTTTGACTTGAATTCTCGTGCTTGGATCGACTCAGCAATTTTGGCATAATTAGCTCGCAAAGCTTGCAAAATTTGCCCTGAATGAGATCATTAAAATAGTAGGAATGTAATGTGCAAATCGGGTTAATTAGCATGATTAGTACACAAAAGCAACAAAACTGTATAAGTAAATAGGGTTCGAATACTTATTTTTTTGGCGCTAATCGGCTTCTTGCACTATATATAGGCGCAAGCTTGTATATAAAATAGTATGCCTATGTGCGCAAGTGCACGCGTCGCCTCAAGTAATATACTTGTATATAAAATAGTATACTATGTGCGCAAGTGCACGCGTCGCCTCAAGTAATATAGTGTGAAAAGTAAGAGTATCGTCCCATAGAGAATTGGTTTACTAAGTATCGACTCTAATCTAGTTTAGGCTCTATTTGGATTATAGAAATTTTTTGAAAGACTCAAATTATACTTAACTAGCATGCAAATTCTAAACTACATTCGATAAAATGAAAAGCCTTGGCATGGAATTTCACCTAAACAATCATATATGAACCTCCTAACTTGATCAACTTAATGTTTATATATTTTCATATGAAGATGACAATTTCACTAATGTATATGTGAATCTCTCTCAAGCATCCACACACTACCCCTAGGATTTAGGTATTTTGCATCTCTACTCAACCCTAAAACCCTAGGAATGCAATAAACCAAGAAATCCTAATACCACACCTAACCTCTTTTATATCCCTATCTCATGATAGTTAGATGATAAATCATTCATGGTCTAGCTTAATCATCACTTCACAGTCTCAAATCATGCAAATATTAGTCAAATACCCATAAGCATTAAAATTAAATGAAATACTCAACACACATGTGAAAATAATACATCAATCAATATAAATTAGGAGAATTCATACATTCAAGTCTTGGCTACATCTAAACCCTAAGATAGTAAACTAAAACATCTCTAAGTGGAAGAAAACCACCAAAAGAAAGGAAAACAAAGGGGGAAAGCTCGTTTCTCATGCCCTAAAATGATCCCCCATTGGTACTCCTCGAATTTGGGCTTTAAATGGGCAAAAAACCAGCAAATATGGGTGTTGGGCCGAACATCCACACTGTAGCGTGGTAAATCTCACGCTACAGTATTAACACTATTCATAGCATGCCATGTTTTTCTTTTTTTGCTTCCCGATGTCATAAATTTCTCGTTCGAACTCCAAATTGAGCAATCTTAGTCTCGTTGGAAAGCTTAGAGAGTGTAGAATATGGATATGGCCAAAAAGAACACTTTATATTTGATGGTAAAGACTGAATCCACAAAGTGTACGAACTGGTCAGCTTTTCTCTTCTTCCTTCAAGTTCTAAAAGCCATAATTTGATCATTTGAAGTCCAAATTAAGTGATAAGGCCTTATTCTGAAAGTTTGAGAAGTCTACTATCCATACATACAAAGGTTGGATCCATGTGAGGTCATTATATTGCTGAATGTTGAATTTGCTAATTTTTGGACTTTTTTGCTTCATTTTCACTCCGCTCCACCCCATGGTTGACTTGATCATATAATTGAACATTTAGAGCATTAGAGTACTTATTTATATCGTAAAACTACTAAAAACTAAACAAAACATGGAGAAAAAAAATGAGTATTTAAGATACTCATAGAAATACAACCATAGAAATGAGGAAAAGAGTGTAGATGAAACTCGTTTCTTCTCTTTCAAATCTTCACTCTTTTTCAGAGCTAAGAAATCATTCCCAAGAGAGATTTGCCTTTGGGTGTTTTCCACCCAAAGGGTCTTCCTTTGCAGCCAAGAAACCCCTCTTTGCCTCCTGGACTCCTTCTTCAAATCCCTAATTTCCTTCTCTTATAAAGCCAAAACCAAGAGAGAGAGGAGATGGGCTTTGGAAAAACATGGGCCTCGACATCCATGTTGTAGGGTGACGATTTAATGTTGCAAAGTGGAAAAAAATGGGAGCTACTGGAATGAGCCAAACATAACCATGTTGTAGCTTGAGTGTGCTCACGCTAAAGAGTGAGGGCACTCACACTAAAGCATGAGTAACTCACGCTTAATCCGAAAATTCGTCATTTCATTTCTTCTTCACTTCCCTATGTCGTATCTTGCTCATTTGGACTTTGAATCACGCGATCTTGGTGTCTGTAGAAAGCTCTTAGAGTCTAGAATGTGCCCATATCAATGAGGGAGCCATGGAAGGACATCCCATAGATGAAATTATCACATGTTTGTTGCAGCTACATGGTGACTTTGCCGATTTTTCATCTATTTTGCTCATTTTCTCTCAATGGTTGGCCTAATCACAAAATTGAATAAAGAGAGCAACATGACACTTATTTATCTCATAAAACTACTAAAACCTAAGCAAAACCTGGGGATAAAATAAGAATTTAAGATACTCATCACACATCTAAACTTAAATATTTGTTTGTCCTCTATCAAAGCAAAAACACACATATATACAAAACACTAACATAGATATGGGTAGAGAATGGTGCTAGCAACAAGCTCAGAGAATACCGTGACAAAGTTCTATGGAAACAATATAGCCTACATGAGATCCTGACACATTTAAAATCTTTAAAGACAAGGCATTTATGGGCATGGTGATTAAGGCTAGCTTTGCCCTCAATTTCTCAATGAATCCTTCCTAAAGAAACTAAGTGAAAATGGTTTATACTAAATCTCAAATGTAGACAAAAGTTCCAAGACATTTTTAAGCCAAACTCGACTCGGTCATTTTGAAAGAGATTAACAACGAAATAAGTGAGAACACACCTTTTATTCAATACACAAAACTAAAAATAGGATACAATGCTAAAGCGCTCTAGAAAATACTCATGTAGCGAGGATCGTTGATGACTCTCCCACCCCGGTTGGTTAAGGAGCATACTTAGAAATTATTAAGTTCCCCTTGAACTTCACCCCAGATACTGACTAAACCCAAACACCTACTTGTGAAACATAACCATCCTTTATCCCATGTAACAGATAGTGAAGTAAATGACTCTCTATCAGTTGGCTTAGGGCATTAGGCTTTGAAAAGCCCCTCAATTGTGCCCAAGATTCTGACTAGAACAACTCACTTATATCTCTATTTTTATTTCTTTTTCACATTTTTTTCTTTTCTACTTTTTTTTTTTTGATTTTGCAATTGTGGGGCACTATGGAAGTTAAAAACTCACAAGGTAAGTTTAGTTGAGGAGAAAGAGGTAAGTATAGGTGTACAAATGAGATCTATTGTATTGATATTGCATGAGTTCTATGAAGTTGTTCATGAAAAACAAGAAGGCTCTGACCCAGTACTCCATGACCCTTAGATACACTCTATCTTAGATCACATAAATGTGATGGTATCCTAAGTTTATTTCGTAGAATAAAGTCTTTGAAGCACAATGTCAAAGCATTTCCAAACAGTTATTAAGCACCAAACCAACTCATATGAGACACAAAACAACCAAAAGAAAGAAAGAAAGAAAAACCACATGCAAAGACGAGTTCAACAAACTAGCCGACTAACCAAACTAAACTAAACACAAACATAGGTAACACACAAGACAATAAGAAATCTAAAAAAGCTGAGTCTACCCACAATTTGTCCCCCAAACTTGAACAAAAACATTTTCCTTCAATAAATAGACATGAAACAAGGAGGGAAAGAGTGGACTGCCAAGTGATCATCCCATTTCTCTTGCCTTAGAACCAACTTTAGGACTTCCAAAAACCTGAAAATAACAACTAAAAACAAAACAAAATAGGATCAAACAAGAAAAATTAACTAAAAACAAACATCAAAGGTAACTAACAATAGAAAATGGAAAGAAACTTATTAAACTTGGGTTACCTCCTAAGAAACCACTCCGTTTTTTTAAGTCCAGAAACGACTCTACCCTTCTGGTGCTTGAGGATTCACTTGGCTATCATTCTCCTAGGAAGAGTAATAATTTTCAGCTGATAGATTAGACATCCTCTTCAATGATTTGATCAATATGTCACAATGGAGAGTTCCTTGATCTCATGCCATGGTATGGGCTCTTCCACCTCCCCAAAATATATAGTGCAAATATTCCTTGGTAACTCTTCACGCACAAATGCAAGGTCATCTCTGGAATTGTTTCAACTTCTTCATTCTTCTCTTCAGGTTAGAAGATGTACTCCTTTTCATTCTTCATTTGCTCAATTAAATCTTCATCCAACCTCTTAAACGCACCCCTCTTTTCATTGCCTCTTCCATTTCTCCCCCACTTCTCAAGGTAACATCCTCATAACTTTCAAATCTTCTTCTTGCGGATTCTCTTCTATGGTGCTAAGCAAATTTCCTTGTAAGAGTGACTTTTTAACCTTTAGTTTAGCATCATCCATGACTTTAGCCTGAGCATTAACCATATCCTCTATACTTAGATTTTCTCCTTGTGGAAGTTGGGGTTGGTTGAGCTTGTGCAAATGGATTCTCCATTAGACAATCTAGCACTCATATGAGGCCCATTACAATACCTACACACAGGGAGGTATGCTTGAACATCAACACAGCCTCAAACTGAAGCGTATGAAATTGTGCATTTGAAGAAGTTGTTTGGTAGAAAATTCACTTGAGCTAATAAATTGGCAATAGTTGCTTGAGTAGCTGAATCGGTAAAGAAGCATCCATAATGAAACTAAGATCGTACAAAACAATACAAATCCGAGTAAAATAGAAAATGGAAATAAAAACAAACCTAGAAATAAATCCAAGAAGTAGGAACTACTTGGTATCAATATTAGTAAACCTTAATCTCGAGCAGCGGCGTAAAAGCGATAGACTCGATTTGTGCTATGTAAAATATGTACGCCTATGTGCACGCGTCACCTCAAGTAATAAAATGGAAGTATGAGTATCGTCCCACGAGGATTATGTTGTATTACTAGATTAGAATAGTCCCAACTTTATTTAAGATTGACTTACAAATAATGAAGTTGAAATGGAAAACAAACTAAACTAAAGAAATCCTAAACTAAAGTCTCTAATATGCAAAGAGAAAATGTAATTACAAGAAAGTCTAAGATTTTGATTTCATCTAACAAATTCCTATAATGAGAAGTCTGCCAGCAATCTTATTGATGCCTAAATCATATAATAGCGAATTTTACCTAAGCACGTACTATACTTTACGAGAAGCAATAACAATCTACTCTTAAGAAAAAATGTTATATTGTATCACCCCTCAAACCGTCTTAACCAATAATGCATTAAACAATGGAAATCAAACTAGCCACATGTAACCCACAAATATCTCTATTTTATGGTGAAACATGACATTCCATTCATGGTTTAGCCTAATTATTGTTTCTCAACTTCAAATTAGGTCACAAATCATTTTCATGGTGATCAATCATCAATAAGCATCAGAAATTGAATAGAACATTCAATATATAGTATTCAAGGTTCAAAGATATACAAATTAAAGCACAACATATGATTATTGTCAAAGTACATCAAAAACCCTAGAAAATGGGATTAGCTAGTGAGAGGAGAAATACAACCATAGAAAATGAGGAAAAGCAAGAAAATAGGATAAAAGTGTAGATGAAACTCATTTCTTATCTTCAAATCTTTCTCTTCTACAAGGCTAAGAATCGATTTTCCCAAGAGAGATTTGCCTTTAGGTGTTTCCACCCAAAGTGTCTTCCCACTTTTTGCAACCCGAGAAACCCCTCTTTGCACCTCCATGGATTCCCTCCTTCAAATCCCTTATTTCCTTCTCTTATAAAGCCAAAACCAAGGGAGATAGGAGATGGGCTTTGGAAAAACATGGGCCTTGACATCCACACTGTTGCGTGATGGATCTAATGTTGCAGCATGGCAAAGAATGGGACGTGCCAGATGAGACAAGAAGTATAATAATGACACTGTAGCATGGTGGACTCACGCAAAGTGTGAGTGTGCTCACGCTAAAGATATTGGTGACCAACTCACGCTAAAGTGTGGTGGACTCATGCTACAAAGTGTGAAACCGCTCACCAAGCGTGTGAAACGCCACATCACGCAGAAGCTTGTGAGAGTGCTCACGCAAAATCCGTGAGAGCGCTCATGCAAAAGCACGTGAGAGCGCTCTCTTCTCCTTTACTTCCTGATGTCGTATCTTTCTCATATGGACTCCGAATCTCACGATCTTTGTGTCTACAAAAAGCTCTCGGAGTCTAGAATATGTACATATCAATGAGGGAGCCATGGAAGGACATCACGCAGACGAAAGGATCACATTTTTTTGCGGTTGCATGATGACTTTGTTGATTTTTCTTCGATTTCGCTCATTTTCACTCAATGGTTGGCCTAATCACAAAATTGAGTAAAGAGAGAATTATGACACTTATTTATTTCATAAAACTACTAAAACCTAAGCAAAAAATGGGTATAAAATGAGTATTTAAGATACTCATTAGGACTACTGACTATGGCATCATGTAAGTAGACAGTAGAGTGATCCTTTAGTTGTGGGATATGTGGATGCAAATTATGCAATGGATTTGGATGAAAGGAGGTCCACCATAGGTTACGTGTTCACACACTGCCAAACTATATAAAATATGTGTTTTCTTCTTTTTTTTCTTTACTCCGATTTCATTATCATTGTTACGCAAATCACAATTCTGGGTAAGGAATTGAATCCTCAGGCCACAAGTTTCCAGCATAATGATCCGGATGATTACTTGCTAGCAACGGGCCTATTGGTAACGTGTTCGGAAACAACTCATAAGCATATGAGTCAAGTTCGTAAACAGCGTTGAAAAGAATTCACTTGGGTAAATCCATAGTTTGAATCACTGAGAGATCTATCTGAAAAATCAGTTGTACTTTTAGATCACTTGGGCACCTCCAGGGCACAATCATTACATGCTTAAGGCGCAGATTTCTTCGACACGAGCGCAGATCAACTCATCATTAAGAGGAGATCCTGCGTATACATATTTGAATTCATCAAATTAATTTAATTTATAAATAGGAAATAAATTTTAAAAAGCTGGAAGCCCCAATACCATACCATGCCAAGGTTCCTGGTCCTAGAGAACAAAACAGGAACCCATGGATTCCCATATTCTTGGCCACCTCTTTTAACCGCCTCAGTGATACGTCAGCAATAACACAATTTATCTTCTCATCATCATTCGACCAGTTTTAAGAATTTCCTATCTTACCAGCTAAACTTATTCATCTGCATTCTTGATTCCCCAATCAGTGAAAAAGCTAAGAAACTCTCTGCACCACTAGTAACGCACAACATCAATATTATAGTTAGCTCTACCACAATAAATTCCATAGAGAAATTACCTTTGGCTTTGTTATAAAATGACAAACCAACCACTACAAACACATAATACAAATGGTTTAAAACATTTGGAGCTTGCAACATAGGAAAATATCTGCAATGTTTGATTGCTTCAATAAAGGAATTGAAATTGTTGTAATAAGATCCACCTTCGCTCACACTCTTTCTAGCCATTTCCTGCAACTTCATTGAATATACTTTTATACCATCATCTGAAACCAATTCTTCGATCTTCTCCTTAATTTCATGCCTTGATATGAATCCATTCTCATCTAGGTCTAACCCCAAGCCCACCTTCCATTTGCTGTATTGGCAAATTCGGCTAGAATTGATCTACCAAGTAGGGGCCAGCATAGAAGGGACCACGGTAAATGGTCCACAATGGGACAAGAAACAAGCAAACAGAAGGGTAAGCAGTAATTCTTCTTGGGTGCCTATGAAATCTTTCCATGTAGCTACTCTTCTATGAAACCATCTGGGTATTCAGTAGCCAGATCCGTCTGATCGACAAACTTCTACAAAAATGGTCGTGGATTGATTCCAGTTCGAAACCAAGTGCTAGTTCATTAAATTGGCGTTGGGTTAAGATTGCATAGCTGCCGAAGGCAACATAATAACTGAAGAGCAGGTTGTTGATCGAGCCAGCTGATGCAAGTTGAATCATGCGCCAAAGTTTGCATGATGACCAAGATGATTGCTTTGTGGCACGGGCCAATTGGTAATATGTTTGGCATCAATTCACCAGAATAAGAGTCGAGTTCGTAAAAGGAGTTGCAGAGCACCCACTTTCAAAAGTCCATGACCAAGAAATTAATTTCTCATAAATACCTTCCTGGTTTGAACAAAAAAAAAAAAAAAAAGGAATTTCAGAAATGTGAAGCCTTAACACCTACCATCAGTACTATTTATGATTCTCGCCTCAATTAACTTTGGAATATATAGAACTAAAGCCAAGATTCCTGGTCCAAAAGGACAAAAAGGAGCTTACTGTATTCCCATCTTCTCTGCTACCTCCATTGGCCACCGCCCAAGTATTATTTCAGAAATTACACAAGTGATCTGCATCTGCTCATCTTCAACATTAACTTTTTCAATCAAATTCGTCAAATGACCCGGTATGACACGTTCAATACTGAAGCAACTGAAGGTATCTCTCCCCGTCCTCTGGATCCAAACCATCAGGGATAGAGACTAGCCGAATCCGACCCCGAGCCACCGCCTCGCCCAGCAGCGCAGCTCACCACTATTTCATGGAGGGTGTCGAGTTAACAAAGGTGAACTGATGTTGGCGATCAGAAATCCGGTGTTCAAGCTTCATTAGAGGTGCAACATATCTTTGTCCAGGGGCTGCTATCATCAGCACATGAGCTTGAGCTTGCCTGCCCATGGTAGTTTCAACACCTCCACCCTTCCCTTTGCTATATTACTAAGCTTCACCAGTATTGATTTTGTTTTTTTATTGATTTCATGGATTTCATACATTATCCAGAAGCTAAAATTATATTATGTGCTGTGAAGGTTTGATAGTGATTTTTGGTCCTCACTTCATACATCATGCCTAACTCCACGCTTGCATCCAACGCTTTAGTGCAGATGACAGAAATTAAGCGGTCCCTGGCCTGGTTCCAATGTTTAGTCAAAAAAATTTATTATTATTTTTTTACTCAAAAAAGGTTATATACTTTTTTTTTTTTTAAATTACAAATTATCTTCTTTAAAAAAGGCAAAGGAACTTTTGTTCATATAGTTTAAGTTATATTTAATTTCTTTTCTAATAATTATCTATTATAAGTTTATTTATATATGTTTCATTAAAAAACCCTAGTGTCCTTGTCTTTCAATTTTTTCTCTATTAGCCTATTTTCTTTTAAGTAAGGAATGCTGATTTTTTTTATCATTCTTGGCTTCTGAAATTCCGCCTTTATGTATATAATTCCTTTCCTTTATTTTTTTCCTAATAAAGTAGTTATTCTATAATATCTACGATTTCATTTGTTTTTTTCGTGTTTTAGTCATCATCTTGATACTTCTGCACATTGCCTATCATCTCATGACGTCATTTGTCGACTGCCAGAGCGTAGTGGTTTATTTTGTGTGAGGGCAATTAAGACAAGCAAAATATATCCGGGACGCCGGTTAAGAATTTAGTTCAATTGGGTCATTGGATATTAAATCAGAATTGTTATAAGAGATTCTAGATACAATAATAATAACAAATGCGCAGTCAACTAACAAATATATCCTATGAAACTGACATTGCCTATTAACTTAGACATCGTTTCATCCTTTAACATTTTTTAATCCATTTTTTTAAATAAGGAGAAACTCTAACAACTTAGCAGTTAGTTACCTTTCAAAGAAAACTCAAGGAGTCATGAGGGAGCAGCATATTGGTATCCTCCGGAGGTGTCATCCACAACTGCACACTGCCTTGCCGGAACTTCAACGCTTGCTTAGCCAAGGAGTCGGCAACACTATTCCCTTCTCTGTAGATATGGTGAAGACTGACCATCCATCTTCTCTCCGACAAATCTCTGCATTCCTAAATTAGGTTTGTAAGGAGGTTGTTTACTTATTTCTATCCTCTCAACCATTTCACCACCGTGAGGCTGTCAATTTCTACAAGAAAGCGCTTAGTACCAGTGTCCCAGGCCATCCTCGCGATGCCTATAACTCCGCTTCTTCGATTGTGCAGCAGCCAATATTCAGCAAGAATCCTTTGATCCAACCTCAATTTTTATTCTAAGTTTTTATCCATATAGTGCTAGTTTGAATTAATAAAATTATTTTTTTTAAAAAAATTATCTATTATATATCATAATTTTATACATGATGTGTTGAATAAAAAAAATAAAAATGGATACGGAGGAAAAATTAAAAAGAAACGGAAAAAAGGATGTTTGATAAATAAGGACATGTTGCTCCTCTTATGAAGTTAGCACACCAGATTTCTGATCATGGGATTAAGGTCACCTTTGTTCACTCCGACTTCATTCATGAAAAAGTCGTGGCTGTGCTGCCAGGCGAGGTCGAGGCCAAGGCTGAGGGTGAGGGTCGGAGTTGGATCTGGCTAGCCTCTATCCCCGATGGTCTGGATGTAGGGGAGGAGGGGAGAGATATAGCCAAGTTAACAGAAAGTAGCTGAAAGAGTCATGCCGTGGGTCATTGAAGGATTTGATTGAGAAGGTCAACATTAACTCGAATGATGATGTTGAGAATGAGAAGATAACTTGTGTTATTGCTGACGTATTACTGGGGTGGTACCCAATAGAGGTGTCGGAATCTAGGGGATCCTGTTTTGTTCTATGGGACCAGGAACCTTGGCTTGGGCACTTCACATTCCGGAGCTAATTGAAGCCAGAATCATACGGTGACAAAACACGTTGTAGTTCTTTATTCACCAAAAAGTGAAAGCTCAAAACAACAACAATATCTGTAATTAATTAGCTCCACCACAAAATTTTAATGGAGAAATTGTCATGGTCTTGTTACTACACCAAGATGACAAAACAACCTCTGCAAAAACATATCCAAATGGCTTAACACGTCTGCAGACTGTAACATTGGGGAAACATCTTCACTACTTCATTGCTTCAATAAAGGGTTTGAAATTCTTGTAAGAAGATCCACTTTCACTCCTACTCTTTCTGGCCATTTCTTTCAACTTCTCTGCATTTGCTTTTTATACTATCATCTGAAACTAAATTTCATTCTTTCCTTAATCTCATGCCTTGATATGAATCCACTTTCTTCATCTGGTTCAACACCAACCCTACTTTCCATTTGGTTAAGGAATTGATTCAAGTAAAGCTTACACACAAGAAGGGACTCCTGAAGGCAGCTGGGTCCATGGTTGAGTTCCATCCACAATGGGACAAGAAACACAACAGAAGGTGAGCTAAAACCTCTTCTTCTTGGATGCCCTTGAAACAATCTTTCCACTCTCAGCTACTCTTTCTAAGTGAAACCATTTGGGTATTCAGCAGCTGATCCATCGGTGAAGTCTGATCGCACAACCTCCTCAAAATGGCTGGCTGACAAGTTTGAGTCCAAGTGCTAGTTCACGAATTATGCTGGCAGATTGTGTTATGCAAGCGTATGGGAAGATAAATAACTGAGCTAGCAGGTTGTTCATCTAGCCAGCTTGAGCAAGCTGAATCCTCAGGCCACAAGTTTCCAGCATAATGACCAGGATGATTACTAGAAAGCAACGGGCCTATTATAATACATGTTGGAAACAATCTACAAGCAGATTAGTCAAGCTCATAAAACAGAGTTGTAAAGAATCCACTTGAGAAATCCATAGTTTGAATCACCGAGAGATCTATCCTGAAAAATCAATTCTGTACTTTAGGATCAATTGGGCAGCTCCAGGGCAATTTGTTGCTACTCAAGGCTGGGATTTCCTTTGACACACAGATCGACTCATCATTAAGAGGAGATCCTGTAGACATTTGAATTCATCAAATTAATTTAATTTAGAAATACGACATACAAAATTAACAAGCTGAAGCCTTCATACCATCAGTACTATTTATGATTTTGGCTTCAATTAGCTTCGAAATGTGAAGCGCCCAAGCCAAGGTTCCCAATCCAGAGAATAAAACGGAACCCTGTGATCCCCGTCTTCTCGGCCACCCTATCACACCGCCTTCATTCAAATCCTTCAAATGACCGGGCATGACTATTGTAATAGTTTCTGCTAACTTGACTAGATCTCTTCTGTGAGTACCGTGGCTTTTAGGCCTAAACCCACTACTCAATAGGCCCAATGCTCGTGCGGGTTCAACACTGGCCCGCATCATGAAGCGGCCTAAGAAGACCTATCGTATTAAAACCATCCGGGAACTAACAAAACGGTAGAGTCCTAAACCCCGTTTGGGATCCCGAGTCCCTTAGCCGGCCATCCACCGCATATGAGAAGTTTGTTATGCATAAATATATTAAAGAGTAAATTACGAGCAGGATATTTATCCACGGATCTCCCAGTATCCAAATCTGATACGTCTCAAAAACATTAATCCTTAATAAGGGAGAGTTATTCCTTGATAAGGAAAGAAAGATTTTATCACCAAAATCACAAGATTATCTTCCATATAATCAAGGAGAAATTCGACTATAAAACAAAAAGACTCCGTACGAGGGAAAGATATGCAATTCCAACTGCGCGAACTCCCTTTTTCCTCTTCTCCATCATTTTGCTGACTTAATTATCGGAGATGCGGCCAACACACCGTCGTTGGACCCCCTTTTTTTGCAGGTTTACATCGCGCCGTTGATGCCCTGGAGGTCAGTCTATCCAGGTAACAACAATTGGCGCCATTTCAGAACCAATAAAGTCTCACTAACGGCCCCATAAGAGCTTGGTTCCAACGACTTTCCAAGAGTCTCTTTGCCAATTAACAGATCCGACTGCCCTTTCCACATCTAATTCGTCTGATACAATTGTAATGTCAAGCAACCCGATGATCCAGTCGTTTGAAGATCAATTCCTTCATTGGCGTAAAGACATGGAGAAGAAATAGGAGGAGCAAGTAAGGCAGATGAGGGAATTGCAGGATCACGCTGAACATCTGCAACATGAAAACGATCATTTGCGAGCCCAAGTATAAACAAGGCGCGATCTTGGTGAAAGAGACGCGGGGTAAGACAGGAAGTAGGCACCAAATCGCTCGCGATAAAGGAAAGGAGCCCATCGTCCTTGACGATGTAGATACCCCAGCAGACCACAAGTTGTCCTTAGGTAGCTCGCCAAACCTCTCCCAAGAAAAGTAAAGGTGGCCGTGTCGCACTAGAGACGCCGGCACGCCGTGCGGCTTCGCCTAGCACTTGTATGCTGAATTTATTCCCAAGCGTAGGGAACTAAGGTCGCCACATTATACTACCGTGGAAGTCCATGTGTCATTTCCATAGGGAGGGTTTTCCTAGATGATCCCCAAGCGAGTATTCTCCAAAGAATGTGCGCTAAAAATAAAAATCGGGTTGTGGTCAGTTGATCGGGAGTGACCTGACTAAGTTTCGACTATTTGAAAACGTAAAGGTGATTGATAGGGGTTCTTAGGTTTCAACTCACTACCGATCAAGTACTCCACCTTCTTATTCCCACAATCTCATCTAGGGAACCATTGATGAATGGTCTTCGGCGGGAAGATTTACATTAAAAGATCTTTAGAATCTTAAAATCCATCGAGCAAGGGCTGTTAAACACTTGTTCAAACGATTTGCCCAGACTCTTAGCTTGCATTTGCGATCAAGCACAACGTGTACCGAGGATTTCTCGTTCACACGTTGTCAAGAAGATGCCCAACTAAGGTTTTATAAGATCTTTCAACAAGTGCTTAGCATTGTACAATCCTATTGAGGTACAAAAGAGGAATTTCCACCGTTAGAACTTCATTGAAACTGAAAAGTGATTCATATTTGATAAGAAACTACTCATAAAAGAAACTTGAGAAAATCCCACTTTAATTGCAAGATTTGGGAATCAAAAGCACAAAATACTGTAAGAGAAAACCAGTTGTATGAACTAACCGAAAAGATTACACGTACTGAAACTATTCAAGAAAAGCTAAGTAGTTTACTCCTCTACTCACGAATCCTATGAGTGTCTCAAACATCGCACTATACCGCGGCTATTCTTGAGCTACGGTTAATTCGATAGTTTAATTTCGTGAGTTTTTCGCGGCTGGATACCCCATCGGCGATTGCGGCGCAGTGAAATGGAAAAAGAATAAATTTTTGAAGAAATTCGAGCGCCAGAGGCAAAGACGTAAGAATGGCGCTGGCACGCCGCGATGTCTCAACGCCGCGACGCCCCCACGCCGTGATCGCCCCCACGCCGTGACGCCCCCACTGTACATCCCAACGCCGACGCGGTCAATATAAAAGTCAACAATCGGAGAACGCTGCGATGCCTCAACGTCAGCACGCCTCAACGCCAGGACGCGGCAACGCCGCGACGTCAGTGCGAAGTTCGCTTTCAAGATTAAAAGCAAAATGGAGGCGCGGATTTGGAGGCATCGGAGAATGGTACGAATCAGGCACCAAATCAGAGCGTGAGTGACAAATATCTTGAAGAAGAGCCCGTGATTTGTATTCCTTTATTTTTGATATTAGGGACGATGTTTATTATATCACATATCGGGTATTTTCTTGGTCATTATGTTCTAGATCTATACCTAGGGTCTTGTTGAACCTCATTATTGTTGAAATTGATTAAAGTTTACACTTATATTATTCATTGATCTCATGATTCATTATTATCCGGCTAAGATCTCGTGGATCAATTACATGGTGATACTCGGGGCTAACATTAGCATGATCATACTGTAGATCCGATTCGAGAGATGAGGATACCTAGGGATATGAGTAGAGCAGTCTTTGGTTGATTAGGTAAATAGAGATATTTTCGATCCCGAAGGTGGCAATTAAGGTTAGAACATTTAAGCATTTCGAAGTACCGAGTTGGGGTAGAGATACACTCACTTACTAGCGTAGATAAGTAATACACCCCGAGAGTAGGGTATCTCGTAGGCAAGATCACCTTGCCATTAATGAATCATCAATAAAACTAACTAATATAATCTTTAAGAAGACCATCAAATTGGCAAGGGAGACATAGCCCTAGTCTCCATTCAATAGTAATTGCCCATAAAATTAGTAGTTTATTACATTCAAATATTAGTACCTCTTTCACACATTACATAAACCTTATAATATTCGAAAAGCAAATCTTCGTAGTCGCACACCTATCCCCGTGGATCGACATCCGCACTCATTGGCAATAATTATATACTTGGGGCAACGCGCACTGCGCACATGCTAGGCGTATATTTTACACACCACGCCACCGTCAAGTTTTTGGCACCGCTGTCGGGATAGGTCGAGATTGATATGTAGAATAAAGCAATTAGATATTACTGGAAATTTTTGTTTTTATTTTTTATTACAAGTGCTGGTAATTTGGTCTTGTTGTTTCGTGTGTGATTGCGCTTTTAGGGATTTCGGGCGGAGTACATGCAATCGGCTGGGATCAAAGACCAACATCCGCTTGATCCTGAGCCGTAAAGAATTTCATACGTATTGCCGAGAACGTAGAACTGAACAGATCGTAAATTTAGCAAAATACATGGGTAGCCAATGAAGAGCGTGATCTTAGCATTGAGCAAAACGAAGCCCCCGAGGCCGAAATGGTAATCATGGAAGGAATCAAGCACCCAGGCCGTTTATACAAACAGATGATCCATTCATGTTGCTAGAAGAGTTTGGCGCATCGCCACCGCCGTTCGGCATTCACCATAAGAAGGTCACCGATTCAGGCAAACAACTTCGAGTTGAAATCCGTCACCTTACAGATGCTTCAGAACATCTTGTTCCACGAGTTGCCGCATGAGAATCCCAATATGCATCTGGCCAACTTTCTTGAAGTGTGTGACACGATCAAGTACAATGGGGTTACTTTAAGAAGCACTCCGCATTGCGCCGCTTTCCACTCACTAGTGATAGAGCTGCCACATTAACAAGTCAGCCACCGTATTCCATTACCTCATGGAACGATTTAGTGCAAATACCTGACCAAGTTCTTCCCACTCCGGAATTCAAAGAACTTCAGCAAGATCAACATTGACAATTAGAGGGGAAAGCCCGGCGCAGGCATGACATTTCACGAACCATTAAGGAAGTGCCTTGTCACAATCGACCAATGGATGCAGTCCAGTTACTTTCTATAATGGTCTGAGGAATGCAACTAGAACAATGATTGATGCCTCGGCCGGAGGAGCACTAATGAAGAAAACCACACTGCCTATGAACCTATGAAATTACGGAAGATCTTTGCGACTAATACAAATCAGTGGCCTAGGGAGAAGACTACACCCGGCGAGAGCCATGGGTGGCCACACGGATAATGGGGTTCTCGACAATGCGGTTAATCATGTTGCGACTCTCTTAAGCGATTAACTAGGCGGCAAGGTCGACAAATGCCATGCAGACTGACCCATGGGAGTTGTGTAGTGTGGGGACACAATGCCTGAGAATGCGGTCGAAGGAAGCAAACGATGGCGGGCTTAGTATGTGTCGAGGTTCAATGGTCGATCAACAGGGCGGTATAGAACGATTATCGGAATCAACATCAAGGCGAGGGTGGCGTATGTCGAGAATCGAGCAGTGGAACAATCAAAAGGTATGGATGGAGGAATAATCGAACAAAATGCCATCGGTAGGAGTTAGTAGACCACCTCCTGAGAAGAAGGTGGATTTAGAACAAACCCTTGCCCGAATCTTGACCTCACACCACCTTAATGGAATGAAACGAGGCGAATATGCGACGAGCAACTCAATTGAACAATCCAAGCGGCCACGGTTAGAGAAATTTGGGAGGTACGGATGGGTCAAATGGCCAGTATTGGCGAAGGCGCTGGGGTTCGCTACCCGAAGCAATTCGAGAGAGTAAACCACTAGAGGAGAAGGGAAAGAATGCTGTGAGAACATCACTCAGGAGTGGAAAGAGTTGAAATCCTGGAGTAGAAACTAGTGGTAGAAAAGCGAGAATTAAGGAGCAAGACTCAAGCATTCGAGAAGGACGGATGCAAAATGGGCAACCTCGAGGTTATGAGAGCGACCCGGGATAATAGCGGGAAGCCAGGAGCAACAGGACAAAATAGATGGGCTGTCATACCGATTCCATATCCTCGAGGAGGTTGAAGAAGGTAGAAGTTGAAGCAGAGTTTGCAAAGTTTCTTGACATCTTCAAGAAGCTACATATTAATATACCCTTTTTGGAGGCACTGGAAAACATGCCTAGTTACGTGAAATTCATGAAAAAGATCTTGGCGAGTAAGAAGAAGTTGGAGGAATATGGGACCATCACCTTAACTGAGGAATGCAGTGCCATCCTGCAAAAGAAGCTTCCCCCAAAACTTCAAGATCCGGGTAGCTTTGCTATATCGTTTTCTATAGGGAATCGGGTATCTGGAAAAGCCCTATGTGACTTGGGAGCCAGCATCAACTTGATGCCGCTTTCGATGTTTAAAAGGCTAAAGTTAGGGAACGAAATCGACTCTGATCAGCTTGCAACTTGCGAGACGAGTCATACCAACATCCTCGGGGTATATTCAATGTCCTAGTCAAGTTGTTAAAATTTATCCTTCGGCCGAGACTTCGTCATTTTGGACATGGAGGAAGACGAATTCATTCCCATCATACTTGGTAGACCCTTCCTGGCCATGGGAAAAGCTCAAATCAATGTGCAAGGAGGTGAGCTCAAATTGAGAGTCCAAGGAGACGAGATCACTTTCCATGTATTCCAGCTATGAAGCATCCAGGATAATGACCCAAATGAAGATATCTAGAACCTCACTACACGGAGATGTTGCAAGGAAGTGCGAAAAACTTCGAGGATAAACTGTAGCGCACGAGAAAAGACAACGAGAAGGGCAAGGGCATGAGCGAAAAATATTTCATCCACCTTGGCATGGGTGTAGGCATTATAGGGATCATGCAGCATTTCCCGATTCCTTCTAAGCATGTAATTTAAGATTCGAGTGATCGAAATTGCGACATGTTAAACATAAGCGCTTCTTGGGAAGCTATTGAGATTTTCTTACAATTTCCTTTCTATAGTTTACATAATTGGCTTTAGATTGTTTTGCTTTGATGTTCTCTCCGTAATCGATTGTCTCTTTTCAAGCGTCATTGCGGGACCACGATCGAAATGGGACCGTCCAGATTAATATGAGCGCATGTGAGTCGGAGATCCATAATTGCATGAGGGGAGTGCCTTTTACCTTCAACCTTTGATGATTTTTTGTGCTTGTTGAGCCTTCTCTGTAACGTCGCGACGTTGACTCCGCGATCGCGGCGTATCAGCGTCGCTGACGATAACATCATGGCGTCATTTGACCCTCTTTGGGCGTGCGTGGATATCCAGCGTCAGCGGCGTTGATTTTCGCGATCTACGGAACGTCAGCGGCGTTGATATCGGCGTCGCGGCGTTGACGCGGTCCAGCGTTGATATCAACGTCGCTTGGCGTTGATTTTTGTATCCTCTGGAACGTCGCGATGTTGCCCCGAACGTCGCGACGTTGGAAAACTTACTCTCTGGAACGTCGCGACGTTGCCCCGAACGTCGCGACGTTGCCCTGTTTTAAGGCCAAACACAGCCCATTTTGCTCTTCTCCACGCTATATCGATACCTGCACGAACCACTAGCCTCTCACTTCACGACCTTTTCATGCTTTGTCCTTGTAGGAGTCCTCTACCACACCGGTCGGAGGCCCTCCGACATTATCTCCATGCACGTGTCCCTACCTCCCTTCCACAGTTCTCAGTTCTGACTCCATTGCTATCATTTCGACCCTCCATTTAGGCACCCTCGCACTGGTCTAGTCCTCCACATTTAGGTCTAGTAGTTCGTATTTAGGATCACATTTAGATCTAGTAGTTTGTATTTAGGATCCCATTTAGGTCTAGGCATTTACATTGGCTCATTTGGAGTCCCATTCTTTTCTTTATGTTTTTTTGTGCACTCAAATTGTTTTGTCTTTGTGTTTGACAATTTGGGGGTGCCGTATTGGTGCTAATTCCTCATGATACCACACTATGTCAAAGTCACCTCCTATGTGCGAAAGGCGAAATTGCCCGCTAGCGAGGTCGGTCAGCGGGGGCAGACCCCAATTATGATGTCACGCGCGGTTCGTGAATGAGAATAAAGCCGATCGGTTCGGTACCATCTCTGAAGCCGTCGTTTATCAA
This sequence comes from Tetrastigma voinierianum, assembly GCA_016808115.1. NCBI lineage: Eukaryota > Viridiplantae > Streptophyta > Magnoliopsida > Vitales > Vitaceae > Tetrastigma > Tetrastigma voinierianum. The sequence continues at coordinate 217,213 of JAEQBH010006780.1, forward strand.
GGAGGAGTTTCCACCACCTGATGATTTTTGCAAGGCGATTGCGACGAGGATGGCGGGCACTTTGCCCAGCCACCTCATCAGTACGATGGGTGTAGTGCGAGGAATTTTCTCAATCTAGCCTCCCACGTAGTCAAGAAGGATTCGGGTGAGGGTGTTTGGTGTTCGACTTAGTCTGGTCGATCAATCCACTTTTATGATCTGCCCATGTTCCTCGGGCCGTTTGATCGGCTGCGAGCACCTTATTACCAGAGATCATTCGGGTGTTGACTAATGGCGGGGTGAGTGGAAATCAATAGTGAGGGCCGTACGAGTCCACTTCAGGCCAAGCACTTGGCCTATATCCCAAAGGTGCGGCATCGCACTTCATCACGTCGCGTCTTGTTCAGAGCTGACCAGACGTGTGTGGTAACAACCAAAGCGTGCCACCTTTCCAGTATGCCATCATTCGGGATATACCTTTTGATGTTGGGCGAGGTTATCGAGGATCATCCTCCATGCTTAGGAAGCTAAGATGAATTTAGGGCACCCTTTCCTCATCTTTGGCTTATGCGAAGCAGTAAGGTGCCTCGTGTGATGAGGTGTGGCTACACACCCTATCAGGCCATATCGATTAAGAGATAAATGGGTGTGCACGAGCACGAGGTCGACTCGACCCTGAGCCTTCGAGACGGGAGGCTGAGCTTCACGACTATCGGAGGGCTTGTTTTTGGACTCCTGGGCGATCAGGGAGGACGTGCTTGATCCTGCGTCTCATCCGCCTCCGCCTTGCAGCGACTACGGAGAAGCGACTCAGTCAGTCCCTCACCCAGACCTGCGAGGGCTCGATTGCTCCCACTTCTGGCGCTTTGATGCGTGCGGGGCCGAGACCGGGAGCGCCGAGTCCCTCCTCACGGGACATGGGCGCCATGTGATATCGCGTGCGGTGTTGCTTGTCAGACCCGCTATTCTTCAGTGGCCAGTGATCCATTCGGGCCGGCTCGCCCGGCTTCTCCTCACCGCCGCCGCCGCCTGCTGCGGTGATCACCAGGGGAGTTCTCTTCACCCTCTTTTGCTCTTTTATTGCCAGTGAGGACACTGGATATTTTGTTTAGGTGTGGGTGGTGGTTAGATTAGTTTAGTATTGTTTTGATTTTCGTATTTATGTGGTAGTTTTGTTTCGTTACAGCATGTTAGTTTGTGTTTCCGTTTAGCGTCAGTTTACTTTTTCATTTTAAATTGATGAGTCATGTGTTAAGTTTCTGTTTGTGTTTATGTTAGGTAGTTTTTATACGTAGTGGTTTCATGTGTAGGTAGTATGTGTATGTATTGCCATGTTGAGTCGAAGATCATGGACGAATCAACTATTGACATGGTAGAACGTATGCATATGGTGTTCGATGTTCGGTAATTAGGTTGAATAGGTGGGGAGGCTTAGTGAACCACTTTCGGGTAGTCAACAAACTATTTCTCAATGAGCTTACCACACTCACACACTAATGACCTTCAGGGTGTATGCATAGGGGCCGAGACCAACTACTAACGTTCAACAAACCCTGGGAGTCTCTAAATACCTAAGAGATGGGACACCGTGAATAAAGAGGATTGCCTTCGAGCCCCAAAAATTAAAAAAAAAAAAAAAAAAAAAAGTACTTAGACATAGAATAAATTAGAGCTTCAGTCGAATCCGGACACGATCCTAGGGGCCTTTCAAAGCCCAATGCCTGAGGTAGTGGCCGGGTCATTGACTTCAGCATCCGTTCACGAGGATGAAGGTGGGAAGCCTCCACAGCTTAGGGCCCTTAGGTTTGAATTAGAGGTGTTCGAGTGTGAACCGAGAAGCTGAATGCGGTGCCCTTAACTTGGCCCGGTGGGAGTCACCCGGTGATCCACTTCATGAACACTTAACATGAACTTACGGGCACTAGTCTTGTTCTCTGTTATGAGTAGGTATGGTTAGGAATGAAAACAGTGCGTTCCTATCCTTTAGTAGTTAGTTTTTCGACTAAGGCAGGTTCAGACTCAAGGTTTGGGGTGTCGGAACCTAGGTATACACTAGAGTCATTTATTCAACGCACATGGGGTCCTTGGAAGGTTATTGAATGCCTTGGAGTTTGGGCACTAGTCACTTTTCTTTCAACCTGAAATTCTTCAGAAATTCGAACACGTGTGTATCTGTGAACTTCGAACAAAATGGCCAGCGATTGTGGTAGGTCAGGTTTGATCATCACTTATACGCATGTGCATCAGCTATCTTAGTGTTGGAGCTTTAATTACGTAGGGTGTGTTTCTGTTTGGGTCATTCTTGGCAGGGACAAACAAGAAGCTAAGTTTGGGGTGTGATGGGTGTGCTGAACCTGGGATTATCTGCGTCGATCTTTGGTGCTCATGTTAATTTATACTTAATTTCGTAGTTTTAGTAATTTGGATGCGATTTGGTGATTGGTGTGTATGCAGGTGAAATGGGTGCAAAAAGGATAGCTTTTGGAATGAGGAATTTTGGAGGCCGACGGGAGGCGCGGAAGGTGGTTGGCACGATCGCGGCGTCTCGAGCGTGTGACGTCCCCACGTCGTGACGTCCCATCGTCGCGACGTTAGGTCAACAATACATAAGTCAACAATGCGACTAGCGTTATAAGCGCCTCAGCGTCAGCGACTGCGTCGCCCGGCGTTGCGTATCTACGCGACGTCGGTCGGTCTGCTTTCGCCGGCATTAAAAAGCAAATGGAGCGCGGATTTGGAGGCATCGGAGATAGATGCGAATCGAGCCGCGGAAATCGAGCGGGGTGACAGCGATCTTCGAAGAAAGGCAGTGATTTGTGGCCTCTTTATTTTGGATATTAGACTTGATGTTTATTATATCACATATTGGTATTTTCTTGGTCATTATGTTCTAGATCTATACCTAGGGTCTTGTTGAACCACATCGCAGAGTTTGAATGGATTAAAGTTTATTAAATTTATATTATTCGATGATTCATGATTCATTATTATCACATACCACATCACATGGATCGATTACATGGTGATGTTTGGCCAACATTAGCATGATCCATACTAGAATCAGAAGTTGAGAGATGAGGATACTGAGGATGAGTAGAGCGACCTTTGGTTGATTCGGTAAATAGAGATATTCCGATCCGTGGCTTAATTAAAGTTAGAACATTTAAATTCAAGATCTGAGTTGGGGTAGAGATACACTCAATTCTCACAGCGAGATAAGCGAATACACCGAGAGGTATCTAGTAAGCAAGATCACCTTGCCATTAATGAATCATCAATAAAGCGGCTAATGTAATCTTTAAGAATAATCCATCAAAGTAGCGAGGGGAGACATAGCCACTGATCTCCATTCAATAGTAATTCGTTTCAAATTAGTAGTTTAGCTTACATTCAAATATTAGTACCTTTTCACATTACATAAACCGGATAATATTTGAAAAGCAAATCTACAGCAAGTAATACACTTATCCTTGGATCGATATAAGTACATTGGTACACTATATTACTTAGGCCGCGTGCATGCGCACATAGGCGTATATTTTACACACCACGTTTTATTTTGTCGGAACCCTAGCAAAAATATCGAGACATATTTGTGAGCCCAGGAACCACAGTCAAAATTGCCCCTCTCACACCTGTCTTTGGCCAAATACCCTTATCCTTCATCATCTAGTGGTGGACAAAAGAGACACGTACCGCACCAAGGTTAGGTCTGCTCAAATCCACTTAAAATTACATGTTGAATGCAAGGTGAGTGGCTACTATTGATTTTGCTTAAAGTGCGAATGCAGGTGAGAGTGGTAAATTTACCACTAAATTTGTGTTGATTTTAGCAGGAATTGCAGTGGTGAAAATGTCTGCGGTACCACTTCTAAGCGTTCCTCGCCTGATAAGACTTCTCGGGACTTCTCAGCGGTACCATAAACCGGTAAGTCTCTACACATTCGCTCTGGACACGAACTCCTATAAAAAGTGTGCACGGAACTCGAAGAACCTGCATAAGTACAAAAACACGAGAACGATCAAAGGCACCTATTCTTATACAAAATGAGAGCAAAATATGAGCTGAAGGTACTAAAATCCGATATAAATGTTGCTCTTTTATGTGTTCGACCACCCTGACACATCTTGCTAATTCTATAAGATTTGAACTAAATAACACCTACGATTGTGATTTCCAACAAAATGCGCTAGAGTGCGGTTAAACTTTGCAAGTTTCCCGAAAGCGAAAATTGAGCATAATACTTCAACTTTGAAACGAATATGCAACCGCGACTCAATTCAGGCCTGAGTCTCGAAATAATAGACATATTATCAAAACATTTACAAAACCAGAGATATTCATATAAAGGGACCATGGAATTGAGAAAGAAGAGCTCTGATAAATCATGGCTGAATTGAACTATATTATCAAGGCAAACAATTTAACATCACCAAGAAACTATTATGCATAAAAATCAAAGAGGAACAACCAACACAACTAAAATCAAAAGGTCTTTCGAACATAGCGACCAGGGGCTACCTGAATGGGAGCATATGAACAAAATGGGTGTTGGCATGGCGTGGGTGAGTCTGCCTTGATTACCCGACACCACCTGTCCTAACCCTCCATCTTTACTCAACATCCCTTCCCATCATCACATCGAGGAGAATCGTCCTCATCAACAAAGTAGTCGAGCTCATCAGAATCACCATCCAAGTCAGGAGGGGATCATCTCCCACAGCAGGTTCTCCTCGGTAGATGTGACTCTCCAACCTGGAAAGCCTATGATCCGGTCGTTTTGCTTCCCCGATATGCGCCAGACCAACCCTTGATCCTGCGCTCCATCGCTTCAAAGGGATGTACTCATCGATCCATGAGGCGTGTCTAAAGAAGCCCTGAATCGTAGAAGGAGCATGAGAAGACTGAGGCTTTGTAGATGCAGCTCGACTCTTTGCTTCTGTTTGGCTCGTGATGGGCCCTAGCTTAGGAAGGATTCTCTTATCTCTAACCACTCCCCTTATCCCCGCAGCTTCCACAAGATTTGTAACTAGAGTCGGGAATGGGATATGCTTGTTTTTAGTTGGGGATTGTAGAAAATCCCTCATAACACACCATATAACCAAGGCATAATCAATGATCTTTCAGTCCATCACCTCATTATAGAGTGATTTCTTCGCGCTTGGCAATTTCTCTTTTCCCTTGATCAGATCATATTGAATAATTTGTTCATTAATGCATATTCGGGCTTAGAGCTTCATGGAATGAATCCTTGCGCGCAAAACCTCCCATGGCAACCGGAGTGGTGCACATGGCATCGAAGCAAATGACACGGCATGTCGAACTCTTTATGTGGCCGGAGAGGGTGGGTCGATCATGGGGGCGGGGCGGACATAATGCAGCGAGTGAGCTATCGAGTCGGGTGTCATGCTTGTTTTCCCATAACAGGTGGTCTCACAGCGAGTATCCTACATGCTGATTTTCTCAGGTGGAATAAAATTCGTTAAGATCGAGAAAACTTGCTTAAACATGACTTCAATCTCTTCATCTTCGCTCTCCGATGCCTCCTTGCTCTCAGATGAGGAATCTTTTCATTTTCCCTTCCCTTTCTTTACGGTCTGCGAGGTATCGACTTTCCGTTTTTTTACGGCTCGCTCCATAGAAGAGCTAGGAGCCTTACCCTTTCCAGTGTTTTTAGATCTTGCCATAGATATGGCAGAATAAATAAATATAGCAAACATAGCCCAAATGCAAAATAATATCAAGCCCATTTCCATAAGTATTGGGCTTGCCACAGTTCAGTTCGGTCGAAACTTCCTCTATACCATCAACAAATGCCACACAATCCACGAAAACAAAGACCACCAATCCGAAGCCACCCGAAGCAAATCCTGTGAAGCGCAATGAAATATCACGGACAAGAGGCTCGGAGAAATGAGGGTGCTTGTTACCATGTCTGTCTTGTGAGGCGAGAAGAATCGGATCTGAGCGATGGCTCTTGCGAGGACATGTGATCTTGGGTTTGCTCGTGTGAGAGAGAAAAGTGGGTTAGGGTTTGTCTAACTATAGGAGTGGGAGGAGGTAGGGGTACGAAAGGGTTCCAATTGGGGAGGAAAAAAAACCTAAATCATTACTTTTTAGCGTGAGTACCGGTGCCTATAAAGTGTGAAATCTAGGTGCCAAATGGTCATTGCCTCTTTTTGCGTGGGTGAATGCAGAGTGCAGAGTAAGTGCCGTACCCTTGTCCTTTTATTTTATTTTTATTTTTATTTATTATTATTATTATTATTATTATTTTGGATGAGTAGTGCCCAGTATATATATATATATATATATATATATATATATATATATATATATATATATATATATATATATATATATATATATATATATATATATATATATATATATATATATACCCTTTCGAATGCCCTAAAGTCTCGAAGTTCCAACATTTGCTCATTTTATTTCTTGCTCTTCATGACGTGTGTTTATAGACTTGAAAGTGTACTACACTCTCTTGACACCTTCACACTCACCTTAGGGTCAGCTCACTGCTTCTCGAATCCACCGATTCTAAAGAGTTCGAGGCGAATTAGCAACTTAAGATGAGTGCAAGGGTAATTCAAAATGATTTCTAAGATGTAACACGAAATAATAGCCTCAATCATCTTCGATTATCATGGTGTTCCTCGAGAGAATATGATGCATGTGAAGATTTAACATGGAATGCTAAACAATGCGAAAGGGGCGGAAATGATAGCGGGCACAACATGTTTCGAGGCGAAAGTCAATGGCTTGTGTAGTGAATTAAAAGTGATACGAGCTAAAACAAAATTGGAATGAGTAGTCCCGAATATGAACAAAAAGTTTGTATGCCTTGTTATTGTGTCGATTACGTGAGATTACGTGCGTGCATATATAAAGTCATGCGGTGCATCATCATAGTCCGTACTATACCCAAAAGAGCCGCAAATCGAAAAATTTTTCCATACAATGAACATATAACATGCGCATAATTGGTTCCAACCAGTGTATGCCCACCCCCACTATAGAAGTAAGCATTGTCCTCAATGCACACAGGACACCACCAGAAGAAGAAGCAAGGAGACAGAAGCAGGGGTTTTGTTTGTTTCTTTGTTGGTTTTTTGTTTTATTTTTTTATTTTTTATTTTTTTACTAGCAAGAAAAACAAACTAAAGAAAATAAAACAGGAAAAGAAATGCAAGAAAGAAAAAGAAAACTATATACAACAATTAGGATAGAAATTACTGCGAGGCATTCTAACAGTCAGAGATACTCAGTTCTCACTGCACTCTCTGACGGTCGAACAAGGAAATGGCTTTAGCGTTGGTAGTTGACTTTAAAGTTTCCAGGTTTAAGTTTTCAATCTCCTTTGCACCATATGGGTAAACTACCTTGACAACGAGCGCGCCGATCCGCTCGGCAAGTTTCTTGGAAACATATACGGCCCAAGAGGCTGGCATAATACCTTTGGTGAGGTTCAAAAGTCTTCCGAACAATGGTCTTGTCATGGAACAGCCTGAGCCTCTCTTTGTAAATTCGAGATCTCTCGTATGATTCCCGTCTCAATTCATCAGCTTGTTAAATACAACGTGACCTTTGTTTGTAGACGAATCAAAATTAAGAGTTTTAATAGCCCAATATGTACATGTTCCATTTTTCTATCGGATGACCAGGCCTTGCCATAAACAAGCCTATAAGGGGACATTCCAAGAATAGTTTTAAAAGCATTACGGTAAGCCTAAAGAGCATTGGTAAGTCGAAGCGACCAATCCTTGCAATTTGGGGCAACCGTTTTTTCCAAAATATGTTTGATCTCCCTATTAGCTAATTCGGCCTAACCATTGGTTTGTGGGTGGTATGCCGTGGAAACTTTGTGTGTGACTCCATACTTTTTCAACAAATTCTCAAAAGGTCGATTACAAAAATGGAGCCACCTCACTAATGATTTTCCAGGCACTCGACGAAAAATGTGTTCTTTTATAAATTTCAAAACAACCTTATGGTCATTAGTTCACGTTGGAATGGCCTCCACCCACTTGACACATAGTCAACGGCCAGCGGAATGTAAGGTACCTGAGAGGGGAAAGGCCGCATGAAGTCTATACCCCGGCCAATCTCGAAAATTTCAATGATTAAAATAGGGGTAGAGGCATCATGTTCCTTCTTCTTGACCCCTCCATTGTGCTTACCAGAGCACAAGTTTTGCAAGGAATTCAAAGCAATCTTTAAAAGTGTGGGCGTGAAACCGGCTTGCGGGATTTTGTCGTGATTTCCTTGCGGAGAATGCCCTCCACAAGCTTAGAGATGGCAAAGGTGAGCACCGATTTGATCTTCATTAGGTACACCTTCTCATCAATTGAAAATGCAGACAGTATTTAAACAAATATGGGTCATCAAAATAATATTTCTTAATGTTTGCAAAAAACTTCTTCTTTTGTTGAGAGGTCCATTAGGGTGGAATTTGACCAGTCACCAGATAATTCACTATGTCCGCATACCATGGGCAGTGAACAAGGGCAAAAAGCTTCTCATTAGGGAAATTATCGCCTATGGGCAGGTCGTGAGAAATGGATTCCGGAACTAACCGAGACAAGTGGTCAGCTACCACATTCTCGACTCCCTTTTTATCTTTAATAGTCAGGTTAAATTCTTGGCGGTAGGATCCACTAGTCAAGCGGGGCTTAATATCCTGGCCGATACTTAAGTGCTAGCGGCGCGCGGTCAGTGAAAATGATTTATGGGAGACCCTACAATGTATGACCTGAACTTTTCTAGGGCGAAGACGACGACCAAAAACTCTTTTTCAGTAGTTATGTAGTTTGCTTGAGCATAATCTAGAGTTTTGTTGGCATAGTAGATCACAAAAGCCTTTTTATCTTCCCTTTGTCCTAAAATAGCCCCTATAGCATAATCACTAGCGTCACACATGATCTCAAAAGGGAGGTCCCAATTAGGAGATCGCATGATAGGAGGAGACACTAACATAGTTTTGAGTTTATCAAAGGCGACCTCGCAAGCCTGTGACCATGCAAAGGAGATGTCCTTGGCAAGCAAATTGCATAAGGGATCGGCTATGGCCTTTGAAATGCTTTATGAATCTCCTATAGAATCAGCATGTCTAAAGGCGATCTTATATCTCTAACACACTTAGGAGTAGGTAGAGTTGGAGATCCAACTTGACAGCCTTATCCACCTCGATTCCTTTTTCTATACTATGTGATTACAAAATGATCCCTTGTCACCATGGTGACACTTTTGATTTAACCACGAGGTTCTTCCTCTTGACATCTCTCCAATACCTTACGTAGATTCTCCATACATCCCTCATATGAATCTCCAAAAACTAAGAAGTCATCCATGAAAATTTCCAAAATGAGTTCTATCATATCACTGAAAATCCCCATCATGCATTGTTGGAAGGTTCCTGGTGCATTACATAATCCAAAGGGCATTTTCCTAAAGGCAAATGTGCCAAAAGGACAAGTGAATGTGGTTTTCTCTTGATCTTCTAAAGCTATCTCAATTTGATTGTATCCTGAGTACCCATCGAGAAAGCAATAGAATTCATGCTCTGCAACTCTCTCTAACATTTGATCGACAAAAGGTTAAGGGAAGTGATCTTTCTTAGTACTCGCATTGAGTTTCCTATAGTCTATGCACACCCTCCAACCTGAGGTGACACGAGTGGGAATTAGCTCATTGTTTTCATTGGCTACCACAGTGACTCTAGATTTCTTAGGGACCACCTGAGTTGGGTTGACCCACTTGCTATATGCAATGGGGTAAATAACACCTAAATCGAGAGTTTTAGAGCCTCTTTCTTGACCGCCTTCGCTGATTAGGTTTAGTCATCATTGTGGTTGTCTGAAGGGTTCCCGCATCCTCTTCCAAATGAATCCTGTGTGTGCAGATCAAGGGGGTAATTCCCTTAATATATGCAATTGTCCATCCTATGGCGGTTTTGTGGGTTCTCAATATCTTAAAAAGCTTATTTTCTTGTTGACTCTAAAGAGGAAGATATGATTACCGGGAAAGTTTCTTCTACCCCTAAAAATGCATATTTGAGATGTGATGGTAAGGGTTTAAACTCAAGTTTAGGTGGTCTCTCTTCCGAAGGTAATACCACATCCTCGATTGAGTGGCGATAGTTCGAATTTAGGTGCCCACTCATTTTACTTTAATACCTGTTGTGTTCGATTATGGAGTGTAGAAACTCTAACTCGGATGTGATCACCTCCTCCAACCCAACTCAAGACACTAGACAAGACATGAGAAGGTCATCGTATGAGACATGATCTACATATTGCTGCACCATAGAATCTATCATATTTACCTCACAAACATCCTCCTCATCCCCCATTTCCTTGATAACATTAAAGATGTTCAAATTAACGGTCATGTTACCAAATGATAATGTCATTAGTCCTCCCCTACAGTGTATAATGGCATTAGCGAGTGGCGAAATAGCCTACCAAGTATCAGCGAATTGAGTTCCTTAGTTCACGAAAGTTTAATTATCGAAACACAAAAAAAATCCATAGGAAAGTAAAACTTGTCCACTAGCACCAATACATCCTTCAATATCACTCTAGGAATCTTCACACTCTGGTCGGCTAATTTGGTGATATTAGTTGGTTAATTCTCCTAACCCTAGCTCAACATATGCGAGTAAAACTGACAAGTTAACACTTGCCCCAAAATCCCACTTTAGAGCATGTCCTAACTTTGAATTCCTTACCACTATGGAAATAGTGGGGCTTCCTGGGTCTTTGTATTTTGGGGGTAAATTGTTTCGGATCAATGAGGTGGATTGCTCAATCATAAATGCCTCCTTGTTGACACCTAGTTTTCTTTTTACAGTGCACAAATCTTTCAGAAACTTGGTATATGACGTAATCTGCTTAATGGCATCTAATAAGGGAATGTTCAACTTCACCTGTTTGAACAACTCATAAATTTCAGAATGATTGTTCACTTTCTTTGGGGCTCTTAACCTATGAGGGTATGGAGCAGGAGGGACATGGGAAGCCTTGTCTTTTTCTGGTTCACCATCAAGAACATCTGCCCTAGGAACATGAGGTTTGTTTAACACCTAAATCATCGTAGTTCATTTGTAAATCTTGTATCGGTTCCTTAGTGAATGGTTTTGTCGATCTTTTCCACTTAAAGTGGTAACTGACCTTACAATGTTCGAAAGTGCCATCACTTGGACTGAAGCTCTAACACTATTTTGACCTTGGGGTTTTAGATGGTTTGAGGAAGGAGTTCCTTTTCTTGTTGAAAATTTCCCATGGAAGAGGTTAACTTAGTGATTTGGGATCTGACATCATTCAAAGCAGTTCGAAATTCAGTGTTGGTGGATTGTTGGGTTTGGACAAACTGTGTCACAACATCCTCCAAACTTCTCTTATGTGGAGGTTGATAAGGCTATGGGTTTGGGTTCCCTTGATTTGACGAATGGAAACCTTAGTTAGGGTTCACAGGAAATCCTTGAGGACCTTGATTTTGGAATGGAGGGGCTTGGTTTGAAAAGCCTTGGTTTGGGTAGTTGGGGCTTTGGTTGTTTGGCAAGTTGTGTGGGCCTCCTTCATTTCTCCAACTAAAGTTCGGGTTCTTACCCCACCTTGGATTATACGTTTTGGAGTATGGAGAATTGAAAGGCTTCCTTTGGTAGTTAAGATCATTAGCTTGCTCTTTGGATTGCTCATAGCAGGAAGGTTAGGGGCGTTAATAGTTGAGTGGGTGGGGTCATCGCTAATGATGCATGGCTCCATCCACTCCCAGATCCCCATAGGCGAGGGGTACTTTAGGCCTGTGGATTATGTCATTCACCTTTTTCAATTCTATAGCTTCCAACTTCCTTGTTAGGTTAGCTATTTTTGCTTGCAAATCATCATTCTCTCTTAAATGATGGATTCCTCCCCCTGTAGGTGTACTATGCACTTTAGCAGTATCTAAAGAGGTATGAGTCTCCCAAGTTCGAGCATTTTCTGCTATGGTATCAAAGAATTGAATTGCCTCCCTCGCACTTTTCTCATAAAACTCTCCTGCACACATCAATTGGATGTATTGTTTGTTATTCAAGGATAGTCCTTGGTGAAAATACGCCTGGAATTTGCCCCAGCCAGAAACCCGACCCGTGATGAGGGATAGCATGGAGGAGGTCCTTGTATCTTTCCCATACCACAGTAAAAGGTTCACCCGGTTTTTCAGAAAAGTTTTGAATTGCTCGCATAAGGGCATTGGTATGTGCGGGAGGGAAGAACTTGTTAAGGAATTAATTTCGCATATCCTCCCGGAATTAAAGATTAAGATTGGGTCGCGACAGATGAGAGCCATATTTTGGCCTTTTCCTTTAAAGAAAATGGGAACAAAACCATACAAATTATATGGAGGCGTCATTAAAGAGGAACCTGCTATATGAGAGCATCACCGAAGTCTCTCATGAATGAGTAGGGGTTCTCGAATCGACCTTAATTTTTACATGGAGAGGCGAATCATCTCAGAGCTTCATGGGAAATAGTTAGCCTCGCCGGGTAGGAGATACATAAATTTATTTGTGGTTCTTTGTGGTTGCCGAATCTCTCGGAGGTTCTTTCCATATTAGGTAAGACGGGGAGGCCGACATTGGTTTTATTGATTAACATTTCCCCCTCTTAATAGGGACCTGTTAGTGCCACACCATCTCCTTGTTGTGGAGGTTCATGGAGTCCTTGTGGGTTAACAGGTAACCCTTGGGCATTTAGATTGAAAAAAGTTTGCTGACTCCCAGGATGGTCCATTTGAGGTGTAGGATTCTCTTGAAACAATTGTCTGACTATGGACTCTTCAGAATTTTGATTCGTGCCACGGTAGAATTGGTCGGAATCAACAATATTTTGTTTCCTATGTTCCTCCTGCTGCTTAGTAGTCAAACTCACTGTGATATAAGCGATCAGTTGAACACGGGGATGGGTTTAAATCACGAATGATTCATCAATGTTTGAAAATGGTGAGACTTTTTGTTTGAGATTTTGGATTTGTTTAAAACGGTGGAGGTTGTTTGTTCATTTGGTTAAGCGTAATAGCTTAGCGAAAGTGTGGGGAAATGGCAACCTTGAAGGCTTGGAGTCACTAACTTGATATGGGGCTATTGGAAATTGTCCTCGGGTTATTTCCTCGCATTAGGGCTAATGACCTATAGTCAAATCCAAAACGGATCTTTGTTTTAGCTATAAAACCTAACCTAGAACCACTCTATTTGAGTCAAACGAATACTAAATATTCCAAGTCCCATTGGAGTTCAGAAACCACAGCATTTAACCTGCTTTTTATTGGCTCGTAAATGCCATCTAAGAATGGCGGTGCATCTACCATTAAGAATGCACTAAACCTAAAGCATGACAAGTATTGACCAAAAGAAAAGACATTAAATGGCATTAAACCTAGTTTGGAAGAGAAGTTTGGAACCATAAATACGTACTGTATCATAAAGCATGAGGACAGCACGAGTAGCCCCAAAGCCAAATAGCAACCCTCCTCTTGAGGATTTAAGGCTTAGCGAGCATCCCTTGAGTTGTCATCCTCCAAGGGGTGTGTTTGATGGCAAGAAAATGAGGAAAGAGAGAGAGAAGAAGAGCAAAATAAACATAAAATGAAAAGTGCGGGAACTTGCATAAAAATGGAATAGTTAGGGTTACAAAGTTATGAGGACTTATATAGTCAGCTACACAATGTGTGAAATGACAAGAATACACAAAATATAAAATTACAATAGGAGACAGAAATGGTAATTTATCAAAAGCGTGGTCGTTTGGAATCAAAAATACACCAAAAACACGAAATTTGACAATTTAAGCTATACGACAAATTTAGCTAGTATGGCGAAAATTTTATGCTAGCAAAATTCGCTAGCCTAGCGAAGTCTCACGAGATAGCGAAAATTGGAAATTTATGATGAGCTGTAATTTTACTGGCTAAGCGGAATTTCGCTAGCTTAGCGAAATTTCACATAGCGAAAATTTCGCTAGGATTCTTGAAATTTTCACTATGATGCGAAATTTCGCAATCGGCGAGATGCCGCAATCATAGTGAAATCCACGGATTGCTCTGCTCTTGCATCACTTCTGCACTTTTTATTTATCACTTTGCCTTCAATTCTTCCAACCCATCTTGACATTTCATCGCCTCGGCTTGGTGAAATTCACAGGGATTCTACTTGTCGACACCAATAAGCGAAGCTTGCTTTGGTGAAGTTCTCAAGACGCAAAACTATCCAAAACAATCTCGAAAACAAATTAGAAGCACTAAGTGGACATGTACATGACAATTGGCTTAATTCATATAATTAGTGCGCAAAAAGCACTCAAAACCTATCTTGAATAGGGTTTCAGAAATAGCAATTTTAGGCACTAATGCACCCCAACCAAACACGTTACTAGTCCATGGCAATGCTAAAAACAATGATGGTATGCATGTTGTGCTTTTACAAAAGTGTATAAGGTTCAAAAATTAGCTTAATATCTGAATAGGCTTTACCTTCAAAATGAACCAATTTACACCTTTGTTCGAATACAGGCATGAAAGAACAAAACCATATAAGAACTAGTTTTAAATTGACATTGGATCCAAGGAAATCAACTTTGAACTTCACCAAAATCTAATTGTTCCTAAAGGTAACCAGCTTGAGCCAATAAATTGCAAAGCTATTCCCTCCCCTGACGCCTCTTGTAGCCTTAAATTGTTGACCAACCTAAATAGGACTAGCTACACTCTTATTTCTTCCTTGATTGCAATGTAGGGTGCAATGCTAAAAACTCGACCTCACCAAAGTCCGTGTAACGGGGGTCCACCGATGACTCCCAACCAATTAAGGTTTAGGGCATCAAGCGAAAGGATCGACTGACCCGCGAGCTCTGCGGGCTTCACCGGACTTCAGAATGACTTGAGAGAAATTAAGCACACAACACGCTAAGCTCTACCCGTCCACGTGTAGCGAACACTAGAGTCGATGACTCCCAACCAATTAAGGTTTAGGGCATCGGGCTTTAAAGGCTTTAATATATACCCTGGGCCGTGTTAGGTTTCAAGACAAGCGTCCACGACTTTTATTTCTCTTTTTCTTCTTTTCTTTTTCTTTTTTCTTTTTCTTTTCTTTTTCATTTGGAAGACTACATTGGCCTTCATACATGGGTAACACAAACCTATTATGAGTCGTTAACAGATCTAAGGCCGGCTTTGCAAAGTGGAAAATTATATAACAGCTTCTCAACCTATTAGTCTGTTTGAGATACAGTGTGAATTAGCTAAAGGGAATGTTCAGGTTAAATATCTTTGAAACCTCGATTGACCAAAAACTAAATCATGCATGGAATTGTTCTATCACTAAGGTAACATCTGAGGTTTCAATTGTCAATTAAAGGCAAGTAGATACACAAAATGAAGACACAAAGTGATTTGCAAAAGTGTAATGAATGTAAATAATGTTATAAAGCTTTTGATATAACCAAAATAGCTATCATGCTTAATATAGCTAAACATAACAAAGTATCACTGCCTACTATTGGCTAATACATGAACCCTATATAAAATGAGTAGGCAGTTGATAAAGCTGAAAACTGTACAAAAACATAATAGAAGACACTCCTAACTCTAACTTTTCCTCCCAGCCAAAGTATAGACATGTCATAGGGATAGGAAAGTTAGAGACAGGAGTGTGACCACCTCACTCCTAAGCGGTGGTGAATTGGATCCGGCTGCTGTGCTGCTGCTGCCCGACATGTCTAAGGAGGGCTCTTCTTTGTGGGCTCATCTTGATGTGTGTAGGCGCGTGGAGTGGGGTGACTCGTGATGCGGGCATGGTATGACAATGCTCTAAATGGTCTGCGACCGAGCCAATCTGCGGTCGTCGATGCGTGTGGTAGCCAGACGGTTAGCATCCGCCAACACACTGCTGAATCATCGAGTGACGTGAACATGCTCAGGAGAATGCTGCGTATATGACAGACCGGGAGTGTCATCGGGTGGGCCGAAGGAGGTGGAGGAGGGAGATGGAGGACAAATCGGCAGGCTCGCTCCTCCACCTCTGAAGCTCTACCTCGAGGAGCAGGGATCATCTCCCCTCGGGGATCCTCTCTTTCCCTCATACGCACCTCCCTCTGGTCCTATTTGTTGGAGGAGAAAGAGATCCCCCGGCATATGAGGATCGCTCGTGGACGGAGACTGAGGGGCCTCACGATCCTCCCTCTCAATACGGGGCTCCTCCGGGAATCCCAAATGCTCCAGGACCTGGCTCAGTAGTCGCGGCATCAACAAGGGTAGACCCTCAGCTCGAGCCAGGCCCTTGCGGTGGACCTTATCCTCGAAGTGCAGCAGGGCGGTCATAACTAGCTCAGAGGGACTGAACCAGAATCCCTCTGAGATCCGGTACAAGGCCTCTAGTATGGCCCCCACTGGCGGCTGAACGTGGTCTTGCGACGAACAAGCTAGTCGGAGCGGGTGGTCACGAGGAAGCATTTGGGCGGAGGCTGCCTCCGGAAGTATAGGTCTGTCATTAGTATTTCGAGCGGGCTTGACGGACCATCTCCCTCTGTGACGGTTGGCTGAAATCACAGTATCCTCCGAATTGCCGGCTCTCTTTGAGGCCCTAAACGACTGAAATGTCAAAGCGGCTCGAAGTACTCCCGGTCGATCGTCAATAGTGGTCGGAGCTCCAGGACCGGCACTCCCAGGGGAAGTCATGGAGTGGTAGAAGCGAAGCACCACCGGGGATAGTAGAAGCTGCCGCGGTGTCATGCGGTAGCGGGGAATCTTGTGTGATCAATCTCATGGAGTCTACGAGGCAAATTGATCGAATCTTGGCCGCGTCGTAAAATGACTCTCCATGAAAATCCTTGGCGCGTAAATCCACTTTCCCGGTGTCGGTCAATTAAATAATGGCGCTGATCCTCGAGGGCGGGCGATAGATGGAAGGCGATAGGCTCTCCTCTGCTGGCAGGGAAGGTGATGGTGAGGCCTGAATGATGAGGACTCCCGGACACGATGTCGAGGCCCGCTTGGAAGGCCAGGGCCCTCACTGACTCTATCCCGAATCCACCGGGGCTCCTGCGGGGCGTAGTTGTAATTTGGGGCCTGCTCCTCCTACTCTGGAGTGCTAAATCTAACCACAGACTGGCCGGGACCCACCCACAGTGCGTACCATATTTGTTTGTGGTCCCGGTCGGGGCTCACGGTGGGAGTGGCGGTGCCGCGCTGTGCTCACTCGGGCCCCGGACGGCTCGGCGAGCCACGTGGCCACAGGCCCAGTCGGGGCACGACGGGCATGGAGTGCAGCGGTGGCGGTTGTAGGAAACAGCGGCCTTAGGGCGGTACGGGCCAACGAGGGAGCTTTGGGCCTTGGTTGAACCGGGAGGCTCGGTGATGCGGTGCGGGAGCTGGCTGACTGGCGGTGGCCTCGCGGGGGCTCTTATAATGGAGACGGCGCAGGTGAGGGCGTGGCCCAGTGCTAGGCCTCACCGGGGGCGCGGCGGCGATGGGAGACGGGGGGCACGAATGGGGGAGGCTCTGCGGGGCTCACGGGTTTGGTGGCTCGGGAGGGCTTTTGGAAATGTGGCCCCGAAATGGGGCCCCACCCCCACCCCCACTTTTCCTTTTATAAAGCTGGTAGGGTAATGAGAAGAGCCTCTGGGCTAATTTCGCTATAATAGCGAAATCACCGCTAAATGGGCTCTGCAAAATAAAAAAATAAAAAAAATTTGATTTAGGCAATTAAGAACAAAAGAATAAATAATATTTATTATTTTTAACAAGGAACACAAGAATAAAAATTAAATTTAGGCTACTTTAAAAGGAAAGTTGCTAAAACGGGAAAGTTACTAAAAAATAGCTGTATGAAATTAAAGCAAATCTAAGCAAAAATAAAAAATTTTTGAGCTGTAATTTGGTTCGATGAACTGCAGGCTTATTTCAATTTCATTGATTTACTCATGGAGGTCGAGGAGGAGGGCTCCAACCACGAGCGTTAACTTGTCTTTGCGACCTTCATGCTTAGTCCATTCTTGTTGATTTTCTTCTCCTTCAGGTGATTTTGGGCTTCAATGGCTCTGCGGTGTGATGACAACTCCCAATCAATTTGCTTCATCTTGATTGCTTGATTCTTGCAATTTATGAACCTTTGCCTTCCCTGCATTCTGACCAATTGAGCAGACTTCATCACTTCCTTCCTTATCACCTTCCATTGGCTTGTGCTTGTGACTCAAGTGAAAAATGTTGAGCTCCAATGTCATGTTGCCAAATGTGAGCTGCATTACTCCATTTCGGCAATTGATGATTGCATTGGCAGTGGCAAAAAATGGTCTTCCCAGGATAATTGGCACATGATTGGGCCCAGCATTGTCAGCTCGGTATCAAGCACTACAAAGTCTCTTTGGGTAGTAAATTTGTCTACCTTCTGCTCACCTCAACTGTTCCCTTAGGAATCTTCAGCGATCTATCGATGATGACAAAGTGATGTTGGTGGGTTTGAGCTCCCCTAAAACTTCTTGCCTTACCCAGTATGGCGGTGGGTTTAAACTAAATCTAACGATTAGCTGTCTGTGCAATTCCCTCCAATGTTGACGAGAATTGTAGGGATCTGGATCCTTAATATTTGATTGGGGTCTTGCTGCGGATATAAGCGCGACTTGCTCGGTTAGGAAGGCTTTCCTTTCGATGCCTAACCCTTTCTTGACTGTGCACAGGTCCTTTAAGAACTTAGCATAAGTTGGGACCTGTTTAATCATGTCAAGCAGTGGAATGTTCACCTTCACTTGTCTTAGCACCTCCCAAATTTCAGCTTGGTTTGGGATTTTTTTCTTGCCTCTCAGTGCTTGGGGAAATGGAGGGGGCATGGTTTTCTGTTTGGGTCTGCGATGATTACCCTCTCGAATTTCGGCTTCCTTTTTCCTTGCATGTTTCTTGTGATCATGGGCTGCTTTGGTTGCTCTATTTCTCTTCCACTTCTCAGTGATTGCTTTCACTTAAATGCATCCACTGAATTCTTTGGATGAACTACCTAAATGGACTCCTTTTGGATTTGGCAATATTGGGAAGGGAATCTTCCTCCCTCTTGTATCTCCAGCAATTTGTTGATCTTTGTGATTGAATACTGCAGGTTGTCAATTTTCTGATTAAGATTGATCTCAAGCCCATCTATTCTTTTATTCAGTGTACTTTCTACAGTATCAATTATTTGTGCCAATTGTAAGTTGATCCCCTTTTGTTCTTCCACAAAATTGCTTACCACCTTGCTCAAATTCAATATAGTTTGTTCAACAGGAGAAGTGGATGATATTATGGTTGAATGAGGACAAGCGTTGTTTTGCACCGGGGCACATAGGCGGGGGGGATAGGTTCTAGGAAAGATTGGGGTGATTCTTTCTTATTGAAATTATGCATTATTGCAGAGTATGGGGCATTAGGTTGTGGCTGTATTGGCCCACGACATTAGCATGCTCGACATCAAATCCTTCAGAGGGGCATTCGGATAGTGTTCCTCTGGATGGACGATTAAGTGGACAATTGATCATGGATTGGCTGTGTGCGATGTTTTCGATCCGCTGCTTGCACTTCATGGAGCCTTTTTCCTTCTAGTTCTTCCATCTTCCTAGCTAGGGTTGATATTCTTGCTTTCATTTCCATATCTTTGAAAAGTGCATAAATGCCTCCCCTTTGGTGGGTCGAAGGCTTCATTCTTTTAGCTTCCCTTGGATTCGGTTCATCCCAAGCCTTAGAAGTTTCAACCATTATAATTCGAAATCCATGGCTTCATGCGGTTTTTGCTCAAATCACCTCCACACATGGTTTTCTAGCGGTTGCTTCATGGTAGGGGACATACCATTATAGAAATGATTCACTAACATCAAGTGTCGAAACCATGGCGTGAATGACAGCGATAGTCTCATGAATCTCTCCCGACATTTGTAGAATTTCTCATTGTCATAGGCCGAGTAAGTGTGGGTCACCTCTTCAAGCGTGGTTTGGTTGCGAAGAATTTCTTCAAAAATTCGGTTTGAAGATCGGCCCAATTTCTAATCGTTCTGGCCTGGAGTGAATTGAGCCATATTTTGACTTGTCCTTGAGTTAACGAATGCCTTCAACTTCAACAATTCCATATAGGTTATACCCTCCTTAAAGTTATGCATACTTATCAAAATCCGGTATGTGTGAATATGGATTTTCATTCTCCACATACCATGAAACGTGGGAAGCAAGTGCACTAGGTAGGGTCTCCTTTGCCTCACATCCCTCCAACGGGGAGGTATGATGCGAAGGAGCACTCACTCTAGGAGGGTGTATGTGTTCCTAAATGCGGCACATTATCTTTGTTGGATTCATAGGGGTGCTTGTTGACTTTCTTTGTTCCTCGGTGAGGATCCATTTGGTCACTTTATACTGCTTGATTTCACGACCTTGTTCAATTGGTGCACTCACTCTTTGCAATCTACGATATCATACGTCCCAATCTTTGCATAAACACTGTTACACAAAAGTAAACAAAACAAAGAACATGAACAAAGCTTGCCAAAGAAGGTCGATTGTTAGCGAAACAAAAGCGTGTAAAAATAAAAACGGTGTAATGGCGCCAGAGTGAAGAAAACATGAAAGTTCACGCACTAAATTCAAAAAGGACCGAAGGTCACCAACACTTGTAATGTGGATTACAAGTACATCAACTCATCATGCGTAGTTTGGCACCATCCGGAGCAAGCGTAGGTACGATTTGTGCCACTGCTGTTAGGGTGTCGAATCAACGATATTTTGTTTCTATGTTTCACTCCCTGCTACTTGGTAGTCGAGCTCTTTGCCGGTATAAGTGATCTAGTCGAACACAGGGATGGGTTTTCATCCCACGAATGATTCGCATCAATGTTTGAAAATGGTGAGACTTTTTGTTTGGATTTTGGATTTGGTTAAACCGGTGGAAGTTGTTTGTTCCTTTGATTAGCTATGTTAAGCTTAAATGAAGTGTGAAATGGTAACCTTGAAGGCTTGGGTCACTGAAAAAACTGATGCGTGGGGCTATTGAAGTGTCCTCGGGTTATTTCCTCGCATTAGGGCTAATGACCTATAGTCAAAGAAGCCCAGCCGGATCTTTGTTTAGTATAAAACCTAACCACAGAACCACTCCTATTTGAGTAAAACCAAATACTAAGCATTCCAAGTCCCATTCAGTTAGAAACCCTAGCATTTAACCTCTTTTTAATGGCTCGTAAATGCCATCTAAAGAATGGTAGTGCATCTACCATTAAGAATGCATTGAACCCTAAAGCATGACAAGTATTGACCAAAAGAAAGACATTAAATGGCATTAAACCCTAGTTTGGAAAGTTTGGAACCATAATCTGATGCACATCATTTAAAGCATGAGGATGGTAGCCCAAGCCAAGCCTTAGCCCTCCTCTTCAAGGCTTTAAGGCTTAATAAGCATCCCTTGAGTTGTCATCCTCAAGGGGTGTGTTTGGCAGCCGAGAAAATGAGGGAAAGAGGAGAGAGAAGAGAGCAAAATAAACCTAAAATGAAAAGCTGCGGGAACTTGCATAAAAATGGAATAGTTAGGGTTACAAAGTTGTAGGGGACTTATATAGTCAACCCTAATGTGTGAAATGACAAGAATACCTAAAATATAAAATTACAATAGGAATGAAATGGTAATTTATCAAAAACGTGGTCGTTTGGAATCAAAAATACCAAAAACACGAAGGTTGACGATTTAAGCTATGCGGCAAATTTCGCTAGTATAGTGAAAATTTATTATGCTAGCCAATTTAAACTAATAGCGAAATTCTACGAAGAATAGAAAATTGGAAATTTCGCGATGAGCAAATAATTTTTAAGCTAGCTAAGCGAAATTTGTGCTGCGAAAATTTCACATGGAGAAAATTGGCTAGGATGCGAAATTTTAACGTTGCGTAATTTTAGCAATCATGAAAATCCACTGGATTATGCAGCACTCTTTTGCATCACTTCACCGCACTTTTTATTCATCACTTTGCCTTCAATTCTTCAGCCCGTCTTGACATTTCATAGCCTGTTTTGTGAGAGTGCAGAAGTTCTTGCGTCGGCGCAATGAAGCCAAGCTTCTTGTTGAGAGTTCTCAAGACGCAAAACTATCCAAAACAATCACGAAAACAAATCGAAGCACTAAGTGGACATGCACATGACAATTGGCTTAATTCATATGATTAGTGCGTAAAAAGCACTCAAAACCTATCTTGAATAGGGCTCAAAATAGCACTTTTTGGGCACTAATCAAATTTCTTTGAGGTATAATTCTTACAAGTTGGCGTTGCTCGTTGCGAGCCCAAACCGACATGCACCAATCTTACTCCAATTAGATAGGTATCCACTTAGATTATTCACAAAAACAAATTAAAAATAAAAGGTAGAGAACGTCTGGATTGCAATGTGTGCAAATTACCTCTAACTCTCTCTTTTAGATTGACTAGGTGCTACGCCTCCCACCCTTACTTAGCGCCAAAAATGATTCGTCTAATTCATATGCTGAATTTATTCCCAATGTGGAACTAAGGTCGTCGAAACATATCTCTTCTTGTGGAAGTCCACGGTCATTTCTGGGGTAGTTTTCCTAGATGATCCTTAAGGAGTATTCTCCAAAGAATGTGAGTTAAAAATAAAAACTGGGTTGTGGTTGGTTGATTGAGTGACGGACTAAGTTGGTATTTTAAAAAAGCAGAAAGGTGATTGATGGGGTTCTTAGGTTTCCGTCACTCTTAGATCAAGTAATTCCCACCTCTTATTCACAATCTCATCTAGGAACCATTGAAGAATGGTCTTCGATGGAAGATTTACATTAAAAGCTCTTTTAGAACGAAAAACGATCGAGCAATGTTAAACACTTGTTCAAACGATTTTCCCAGACTCTTAGCTTGCATTTGCGATCAAGCACAACGTGTATCGAGTATTTCTCGTTCACATGTTGTCAAGAAGATGCCCAACTAAGGTTTTATAAGATCTTTCTATAAGTGCTTAGCATTGTACAATCCCGTTGAGGTACAAAAAAGGAATTGAGGGTTATTACCTTGATCGAGATGAGTTTCCACCGTTAGAACCTTGCCCGTAAAACGGGAGTTTAGAACCGTTATGAAGCTGAAACGTGATTCATATTTGATAAGAAACTACTCATAAAATAAATTTGAGAAAATCACTTTAATTGCAGAATTTGAGAATCAAAAGCACAAAATCTGTGAAAGCAGAGTTATATGAACTAGCTGAAAGATTACACGTAATTGAAATCCAAAATCCAAAGAAAAGTTAAGTAGTTTACACTCTATGAACCCTAGCAAAAATATTAGAAAAACACTCTCTTTCTATGAAACCAAAACCCTAGAATCCAAAGCTGCCCCTCTTCACCTTGTCTTTGAAAACTAAATACCCATATAAGCCCCGTCATCTCGAAGTGGTGTGGACAAAAGATACGCGTGCCCTTGCCAAGGTTGGAGTGCACTCAAATCCACTTAAAAATTACATGTGGTACGATACCGATGGTGTGGTACCGGTACCAATAATTCTTGTTGATTTTGCATGGGGTACGGTACCGGTGAGAGTGAGTGCAGGTACCACTAATTTCTGTTGATTTTTACGCCGGGTGCAGTGCCCGGTGAGAGTGAATGCAGGTGCCACTCTCTATAACGTTCCCTCACACAATAAGACTTCCCGGGACTTCTCAACAGCAGCTACCATAAACCACAATGATCTACATTCGCTCTCTGGACACGAACCTCTATAAAAAGTGTGCACGGAACTCAAAGAACCTGCATAAGTACGAAAACACGAGAACGATCAAAGGCACCTATTCTTATACAAAATGATAGCAAAATATGAGCTGAAGGTACTAAAATCCGATATAAATATTGCTCTTTTATGTGTTCAACACCCTGCATTCAACAATGCCGATAATGGAACATTAGTTGGCGAGAAAAGCAGAGGTATAACCCGGCCAGACAAAGTGCACGGGGCGTGTCTGCGTTACCACCTGAGCGTAATAGCGCCCATGCCACCAATATACCCCCTTGCCGGTACATGACTATGCTCGACATCTTTGCCTCTCACATCAGCGATTCGGGTCTGGCGACGTGCTCTCCTTGCCCTTAGGGTGACATTACCGACTACGACCACCACTGCCGGTTTGTCATACAAACTTTTACACTGTGTTTGTGGCTCTGTGACCCGCTACGATCATGCTCCATTTACGTCAGGGAGATGACTTTGAATGTGACAATGACCTTGTAACTTTTAAAAATACCCTTGAATTTTATATGAATTCTATTATATATTCAGAGTATAAATGAGACGAACTTGGGTTTAATTTGTTAAATGTTATATGATTGTATGACTAAATATCAATTGCAAATGATATATGATTGAATGTGATATACTAAGTGATTAAATGATTGAACCGAGAATAACCTAAAATTAGCAAAGAAATGAAAATGAAAATTTGTAAATGAGCATAAGGGTCAGTGTAAATAAGTTTATGTCTAAGTGTAAATATGGGGATTGAAGTGCAAATAGAAAGAATATTATGGGCTATATAGCCATTTGGGAGAACTGTAAAAATGGGTTTTAAACCAAACATGGCCTTAAGAGAATAAGTGACCAAACCACATTTGGTCTTGGAAAGGCACAGTGTGCCAAAAACGTTTGAGCAAGTGTGGGAGAAAAGCTAGGGCTTTGCAAGAAGAAGTGATTTTAGTGGGATTGTTTTCCATTTCTTGCTTCTAAGAGATCAAGCAACCTACGAAAGATTTGAAGAGATTGAATGAAGCCTAGCTTTCCTCTTTGTGATTTTTGATTTGGGGAAAAAGCCTTAACTTGGGTAAAGGGGGTTTTTATTGGTTCTAACCCACTTTTGGAGTTGTTTAAGTTGGATTCATGGTGGGTTATGATATACATGAGTTTAGAGGGAGTAATTTTGAGTTTTATGGGTGAGAAATGGCAAATATACGCCATTCTGGCCAGTTCCGTAATTGGTAGCAGGTACGAAGTACGGTACCCATTGGACAAAGGCAAGTGGTACCGGTACCAAAAGTTAGTGGTACCGGTATCCATTCACCAATAAAGGATTGGTACCGGTATCGATTAAAGTGGGCGCGATGCGATAAAGCTTCCGGCAATACGATTTTTGTACCCTTGCATTATTTAAATTCCGTATTCGTACCGCAGATATAGGAACCCTAATAGATGAATAATGTGGGTTCAAATAAGAATGAAACTCAATGAAAATGCACCGTACCTCGCCGCCTCGGCGAAACAAGTCATTAAGTGTAGAATGAGTGTTGGTTTACTAAATGTGATGTGTGTGATTTGCTAGGGCGGTGAGGATCACCTAACTAGGACCGAGATTGAAGTAAGCAAAAATAAAGAGATAGGTGGTTTGTTCTATCTTCTCCTATTCTCGTTTCAAGATTTAAAATGTTTGTTCTAAATGTATAAGAAAAGCATATTGATTTGTTTTAATTGATTTGAGGCAATTGATTGTGAAATGTTTGCATATGAAAATTGCATGAGTATTGAAAATATTTATTTATACAAATCGTACATATTGTACTATGATGATGCTTTTTCCATGGGTGGGCAGACGTGGTCGTTGGTAGGACACAGATTTGCTAGTGGGGCGTCTGCGGGCTCTGGATCGTGCGGGCTGAAGTAGGATTCTGGGGTGCTGGTGGGCCTTTGGACGTGGCTCCTCTGTAACAAAGAAAGAAGGGGGTCGATGGGGCTTCGCCGAGTGGCCTTTCCAGATACAGGATTGGTTTAACTCTGGGAGAAAGATGGGTACCTTAGAGGAGCGAGTGTATTTTATACCTTTTGGAGTGGGGTGGCTGGTATTTATAGTATATATTTTCCACGATTGGATGGTGATAAGGATTCTCTCTTATTGGATGGAGGATTTTCTTTCCTTATCGCTGTCAGATTAATAAGGGATAATTGGAAAGCATTTATTGAGAATTATCTTACTTCCCTTATTGGTGATATTTGGTTTGATTTACAGGATAAGCAGTTATTGGGAAATATCCTACTTTTCCTTATAGGAGAAATTTGGTTTGATTTACATGAGAAGTAGTTACTGGGAAATATCCTACTTTCCTTATTGGTGAGATTTGGTGTGATTTACAGGATAAGCAGTTATTGAGAATTATCCTACTTCCCTTATTGGCGAGATTTAGTCTGATTTGCGGAATGTGGGCCTTCCCAATTACCCATGTTATCGGCCTTTGGAATTACAGTGGTACGGGCTTTTGTTTGAAGTTTTAGTCTTTAGGGGCCAGGTGTTTCATTGAGCTTACTTCTTCTTTGGGCTTGGAGAGGTGGGCACAATGTGCTTTCTAACCCATCAGTTGCCCCAGCCGCGTACACACGCGGTCTGCGTGTGAGCTTCTCTTTATACTCCGGGTGTGATTTCCATGTATCAACTGGAAATTTGAATCGAGTTAGGGCTTTATCGCCGTCATATGTCTTAATGATGATGACTTTTCGGTTCTCACGCTTGGCTAGCTACAATTCTTTGATTTCTTTATGTTTAACGTAAATATCCTCACATTGTTGTCTTGTGTTCCTTGGTCAGGAAGCTTTCTTTACTTTAGTAGGTTCGGACTTCCCTTTTCCATAGTATTCCGTCTGAACCTTCTATGTAGAGTCCTTTTTGTTTACTTGGGAATAAGCTCTTTTTTTGTTTGGCTTGGACCCGGGACATATGTGGCCTTTCTTAATGAATATTCATTTTCACCACTTTCGCCTCTACTTGTACTCTTGTATTTGTTGCGTAGGCAAGATAGCCCGGTGAGCGTACGGGGATTGAGTGGTTAGGCTCTTCAAACTATCTTCTTGAGGTTCGGGTGGGCTGAATGCAGGCCCCAGGGACCGGCTCTTAGGTACATGGCTGTTAGGAGGCGGGATCTTGGGCTCTTGGCTCTTGGCTCCATGGTTGCATGACCTATTTGGACTGAGCTGCTGGGCTCCTGAGCTACTTGGCTCCTTGGCTCATAGCTTCATTTGGATTGAGCTACTTAGCTCGGGTGGTTACATGGCACAGTGTTTGGTAGTGCTAGGCTCCGTGGTTATGCTTTGTTGGTGCCATTGCTAGGCTCACCGACTACTTGGCTCCGTGGCTCATGGCTGTTGAAGAATTTGTTTGTTGGGCTCCCGAGCCTGCGAGGCTTAAGTAGGCGTTAGGGGCCTTCTGAGTGTTGAATAACCGGCGTCTGACTTTTAGGTTGCATGGCTGGTAAAATAGTCAAGGTTGTCAAGCGTTTCTTGAACTTTAGAGTATTTGACATATGGAATTTGAATAAATTGAGGCGATTGACTCTTAGGGCTCGTGGCTGAGTAGAGTGATCAGGCTCGATCAAACTAAGGCTGTTAGACTCAGGAGCTCCTAAGGCCTTATGGGCTGAATAGCGGTGATGACTGCCCAGAATTTTGTGTGGCACGGCGGAGTGGTGACCTCGTCGGCGGCTCTTTGGGCTCCGGGCGCTGAGGCCTTGTGGGCAATATAACCTGAGCTGATCTGACTCTTGGGCTGCATAGCCCTGAGTGAGTAGTCAGGCTCATCAAGCGGCTGTTGGGCTCTGAACTGCGGGCTCCACGGGCGAGGCCTTGTGGGCGTGCTTTGGTGATCGACTCTTGGGTGCATGGCACGTGCGGGTAGTGAGTGTCAAAGTGAGCCTCTTGGGCTCACGGTATTTGTGGCGGCATATGGGTTGGATCTTTGGTGGTCGACTCTTAGGCTGCGTGGCTGTGAGGAAGTGGTGAGCTCGTCAAGCGGCTCTTGGGCTCATTTGTGTGGTGATAACTTGAGGCGTCGACTCTTAGGGCATGGCCGAAGCGAGGAGTAGTGAGCTCATCAAGTGAGCCTCACCCAGGCCCGGCCCGAGGCCTTATGGGGCGTCTCTTTGGTGATATGACTCTTGGGCTGCTGTGGCACGAGTAGATGGTCGAGCTCGTCAGCGAAATTTGTTGGGCTCTGAGCTGCGGGCTCTGGCCCGAGGCTTTGTGGGCGATATAGCCTGAGTTGATCTGACTCTTGGGCTTCATGGCCTATGCAGAATAGTCGAGCTCGTCAAAGTGAGCTCTTGGGCTCGGGCTGTAGAGATATAGCTGGTAGTGCAGCTCTTAGGTACGCATGGCCTTCAGCGATGGTCGAGCTCGTCGAAGTGGTGCCCAGGCTTGGAGGCGGCGAGGCCTTGTGGGCGATATAGTCTGAGCTGATCTGACTCCTAGGCTGCGTGGCCTGTGCAGAGTAGTCGAACTCGTCAAAGTGAGCTATTGGGCTCCGGGCGTTGAGGCCTTGGTGGCGATATAGCCTGAGCTGATCTGACTCTTAGGCTGCGTGGCTGTCGCAGTGGTCGAGACTCGTTAAAGTGAATGCGGAGCTCCGGTCATTGAGGCTGTTGGCGATATAACTGAGCTTATCGACTCTTAGGAATTTGCATGGCTGACGGGATGGTCGAGCTCGTCAAAGTGAGCCTGCGGGCTCAAGACCTTGTGGCCTTGTGGGCGATATAGCACAGGTTGATCGACTCTTAAGGCTGCATGGCCTGAGCAAAGTAGTCGAGCTCGTCAAACTGAGCTGTTGGGCTCCGGGTGCTGTGGCCTTGTGGGCGATATAGCCTAAGGCGATCGACTCTGGGCTGCATGGCTGAGCGAGTAGTCGGGCTCGTCAAAGTGGTCGTTGAGTTAACCATTCGACTTCGATTTCTTTGAAAGATCTGCGAGTGTCTTTAATCTTTGAGTGTCTTTAATCTTGATTTATGGAGAATTTGAAGCGATTCTTGGCAATTTCGAGTCTTTGGCAGCCATTATAAATAGGCTTCATTGCTATGGAGTTTATACTTTAGATACTCTGCCTCCTCTGGTGTGTAACTAAGATCTGCGCGAGATGAAGCGTCGAACCTTGATCGTCTTCAGGGATCGCTGAATTTGGTTCGGTTTGTTGAACCTGCCTTGTAGGGTTGTGTTTTCCCTAGTTTCCTTTATGGGAGTCATGTTATTCCCTAACCGTGCTAGGGAATATGTCGGAAGAGGGCGTGCGATTTCTTGTGCCGCTTTCTCTATTTTCTATTCTTTCTCTTACTCTCCTTTCTTATATTTCTCCCTCTCATACGTTCTTTCTTCCTTCCTTTCTTCACTTTTTAACTGCTCTTTCGCTAAACTCTTTCCATCCCTTTTTCTTCTTCTCCTCTTTTCCACATTCATCTCTCTATTCTTCTTCTCCTCTTTTCCACCTTTCTGCCATTCTTCCACTTATTTTCTACTCGTTTTCCTTTCCTCTTTTCTTCCTGAGGTTTTTTGAGGTGCTTATATTATGTATTTCAAGATGTAGGATGACACTATTGATTACCAGTGAATGTGTCTGATTGGAATAAAGAGAGACTTTTTCTTTATGACTATGAACTTTCTCATTCATTGCATATAATTTTTCGAGCATTATATGTTTGAGAGTACATTTGAGGCGTCTAACAAAATAACTAGTAAATGCTCGAGATCATCGTAAAATTGATAATGCTTCATTTAAGATTACAAGCGAGTCTGATGATAAAAAGCGTTTAGGTGTTCCATATTCCAAGCATGATGTAGAATTTTCCTATAAATGGAGCTCGTAATTGCAGGTCTGATGGCGTGGAATATGATGTAGAGCCCTCCAGTTGGGGCCTAATTTTCCATCTTATTTGCAGTTCTTCCCTTCTTCAGTAGGAGAGCTTCTTCAAAACTAGGTCACCTAGCATGTAGCTCCTAGGTTTGACCTTTTGGTTGTAATACCTCGCCGTTTTCCTCTGGTAATCCTCTGTGTGCCTTAGAACTTGCTCACGTTTTTCATCTAGGAGGTCCAAATTTAAACGGAGAGCCTCATCATTGTGTTCCACTGTTGCCAACTCGACCCTTGGGGACTTTAACCCGACCTCGACAAGGGCTACTACTTCAGTGCCAAAGGCTAGGGCGAATGGGTTTTCGGGTTAGCGACTTCTGGCATTAGTCACAGCGGAAGCCCAGTAGCACCTCGGGGAGAATTCTACCCATTTGCCTTTAAGGTCTTCAATTTGGTCTTCAATGCGGCCTTGGGGTTACGTGGTGACCGGCTGATATTAGGCTAGCGTGCGGCGGGCGTGTAATTCTTAATTCAGGCTCGGCATAAAATCTTTTGAGCGTTGCGTTGTTAAATTGCTTTCCATTTATGCGATACGAGGGCTCTTGAAACCAAACACGCATATGATGGCTCTCGCCACACAAATTAACGTATCTTATGTTACGTGATTTGTGGCCAAAGTTGGAAACCCTCGACCCGCTAGTGAATTAATCTACTGCAGCTGATGATGAATTTACATTGGCCCTTCCCGGGCGGAGGTCCCCGGTATGTCCAAACCCCCTTGTTGGAAGGCTAGGGCTTGTAATTGATGTCGAGGCTTTGATGGGAGCGTGAGATCAGCATGCTCACGCCAGATCTTGCATCG
Organism: Tetrastigma voinierianum; assembly: GCA_016808115.1. Lineage (NCBI taxonomy): Eukaryota > Viridiplantae > Streptophyta > Magnoliopsida > Vitales > Vitaceae > Tetrastigma > Tetrastigma voinierianum. The sequence goes on from JAEQBH010006780.1 coordinate 247,687, forward strand.
ACTAGGTCGGTCGCGTCTACGAGTATTGTGGGCGGTAGTATCCCTTATTAAGACCTTCCGCTTCAATGCGCGACTGAATATGATTTCACTCATACCCAGCCGTGTACTTTCCTTAGCAACGTGGAGTGTCTTTTCCGTGATGCATTTAGGATGGGTGTGAAGAAACCTCGCTTGCCTGGCTTCCCTTATGATTAGTGAACTTTGGGTGACCTCGTCGATCTTGGTACCTTGCTCGGGTCGTCGGGTAGACGTCCGTCTATTATGTAATCCTAAATGGGGTCCATCCAAATCCGCTCGGACCCGAGTTAGGCAACTTCCACGTTCTGTCTATAGAAGGCTGCAAGGTATTGATAGGTGTTGACCCTGCTTGGGTCTTCTATTGAGGTTAATACGCTAGTTTGCCAGATACACTTCGGCTCGAGTTCTCTGCTGCGAGTATGTTTGACTGAACTTGACATGAACTTTTAATAAATCTCATACCTTTTTTTGAGGGTATAGGATCGTCTTCCACTTTTGGCCCCGTGGGGTGTCTTCTATTTGTCTTACTACCCGGTTGGGAGTCATTGCCGGACCTCAAGGCTGGTGTTTCTAGTGAATGGGCGAGTTGGGGCCATGTTATGGCCCAGCCTCATATTCGGCCTCGTTGTTTGGGGCTTGGAATCCCGAATGCGGCGTACTCGATATCTATTATTCATACAGGAGGTCGGATTAAACCAGCTCACTTCTTGTGCTTTGTGGCCAGATCTACGAAAGTTTCAGAGATCGGTAGGTCAGCCGGTGCTTGGGTGTTCTCTGTGGGCTCTCTTGAGGTGGTCGATGTGAAATATACTAGACCTGCCCCGCACATTGGAGTTTTCGGCTTATATCTGATGTCGAACTCGCTCAGCTCGATGGCCCACTTCATTAGCCTTCCTGAGGTCTCTGGTTTATGTAAAACTTGCTTCATTGGATATTCTGTTGAAACTTCTATGGTATGAGCTTGGAAGTAAGGGCGGAGCTTCCGAGCTGCGATTCACCCAGTGCGGGTGTTCTCCCATCCTCGGGTACCTCTCTTGTACTCTCGAGCACGATTGCAATAGTAAACTGGTTGCTGCACTCGGTCTTTATCTTTGACGAGGACAGCGCTGGTCGAGAAGTCTGATACCGCTAAAAATAGAGTGAGGACCTCCCCCTCAATGGGGCTCACCAGTATGGGGGAACTCGAATATGTTTTGTCTTGAGGCGCTTCTTCGCGCCGTATCCCATTGAAAGACCTTCTTCAAAACTTGGAAGAAAGGCTGACATTTATCACTAGCCCTGGATACGAATCGGCTTAGAGGAGCAATTCTTCCTGTCAGACGTTAGACCTCCTTTATGCCTGAGGGTGATGGATGTCGAGTATAACCTTTATTTTGTTTGGATTTGCCTCAATTCCTCGGTGGTTGACTATGAAACCTAGGAATTTTGACCTGATCTCAGAAGGCACACTTAGGTACGGATTCGGGTTTCATGTTGTACTTCCTCGGGATCTGGAGCATACCTCGGACAAAATGGGCTATGTGGTGCTCTCGGCGGGTGGTGGATTTTACCCGGCATGTCATCTATGTACACCTCCATGGTCGTTCCTATGCAGCCGGAACATCCACAGTGACCGACCTGGTAGGTAGCTCTTCGTTCTTAGGGTCAAAATCACCACGATATGATAGGTTCCGCCTATGACGAGCGAGGTCTTTTCTTGGTCATCTAGGTCCATCTTCGAACTGATTGCCGAGAGGCATCTATAAGCGAGGTTCATGACGACCAGGTGGCATCTGATGAAGGTCGATTCGAGTGAGGAAACTGTCCTTTGGGCACGCTCTGTTGATGTCGATGAGTCAATCTTGAGTCGCCGCGCCGTTTGCTTTTTGAAAAGTACAGCGTTGGCCAACCATTCGGATATTCCACCTCTGCACGTTGCTCTGCTTGGAGAATTTGCCGATATCGTTGATTGCTTTGCACGTCGGTAGCGAGCTCCTCCTCTTTTGTTTTGCGGCTTGAAAGACGGACTAGCGTTCAACTTATAGGTAATTACTATGGTCCAATTCCTCTTATGCACTTTGCTTCCACCTTGAAGACGTCTTTGTTACGTCTTAAAAAATGGGTGAGAGGAGCTTTTGAATCTTAAGCTAGGCTGGGGGCCTATGGCGGAGTGTTCGGGGCCGTCATCGGTAATACGAGGTTGAGTTCTTAGGGGGGCTTAGGTGGGAGTGAATGCTTAGTGCTCTTCGGGCTCATCCGAGGTCATATGTTATCGACCGTTTTTACTTCATGTGGATCTTGAGTAGCATTCCTAGCCCTCGTTAGTCTCCTCGGACCATTCCTAATGCATACGGTAGGAAACTGATCATCATGTGGTAAGCGGAGGGAATGGCTTTTGTGCATTAAGGGGATGCCACCTAACAGCATATTATAAGTACAGATGGGCGTCCACAAGAGGAATCTTCTTGTCCGTGGAGAAGCACGGCATGGGGATCTCCCGAGGTGAGTACTAGTTGTATTGAGCGAGGTGTACCGTTTCTCCGGAGAATCCTCGTAGATGGGTGCTGAAGGGTTCCATTCTCTCCCTTCCAATGCCTATCTTATCAAAGGCCGAGGCAAAGATGATGTCAGCTGAACTCGTTGTCAGTGGGACCCAGATGGACCCGTTTTGTTAGCATGGCTGCTCGAACTAAGGGGTTGTCATGGGGGTGCTAGCATCCCTCGGTCACGAGTTATAAAAGTTATGGATGTGTCGAAGCGAGGTAGTTTGGGACCTTGTACTTCGCTATCTCTGTGACGATCTTTGTGCGAATGGGCCTTCTGGTAATTTGGATTCCCTCCTATAAATCCTCCTGAGATCACGTGGATTTCTCTAAAAATTTGTTAGTCTTGAGTTGTTGTTTGTCGAGTGTGGTGGTGGTGTTTCTTTGAGCGAGCTTGGTTTTGAACTTTGATTCCCGAGAATTTGATTTCGGGGCTATGGGCGTCGAATTTTGGCATGGTATTGGAAGTACTTGTTTGGTGCGAAGGTGCTTTGGCACAGGCCACTATTCGAGATAGGTTTGAGAACCGCTTTGCTATGGCCAGTATCAATTAAGCAAATTGGGGTGTTAGGTCTACTTAGTATCACTTATGCCATTTCGAGGTTATTGTAGTTTGCGGGTTTTGTGTCTGCGATCCATTAAAGTCGAATTTGATATCGAGATGTGGTGAACCATGAAGATTGAAACTATTTCCAGCCATCAACATATCAAAATTCATTGATGAAATGAAGGCAAAGTGAAGATGGAGGATTAAGATATACAAGCGTTGAAGAACAGCAATTCCGGAAATTTCGCTATGATTGCGAAAAATTTTGCTTGGATTCACGAAAATTTAGCGACCATAGCGAATTCGCAATCTGAAAACCGAAGAATTTCGCTAGGCTAGCGAGGAATTTGCTTTATATCGCGAAATCATTGCCTAAGCGAAATTCTTCAGTTTGCTATCTCTAAAATATTTCGCTGGGCTAGAATTAAAGCAACTAGAAAAATTCATAATATAAGACCATTGATTTAAGCTGTCTGCACATTCTTAATTTAAGCTAATTGCGAGAATTAAATCACTTAGCCAAATTTTAATACCTAATGAAATTTTCTGCATAGCGAAATTCAGCATACCATTGTTTTTGTGTAATTAATGCCAAGCGACCCAGTTTTGGTGTATTACCTCCTTTGTCCTGTATTAGCCAATGGCCTTTTAGGTTTTCTTGTAGTTTCACACATTAGGTGGCTATGTAAGCCCCGTCATTTTGTAACCACTAGGCGATCTTTTGTGACTTTTCATTTACTGTAAATATCTCCCTTGACTTTCGAGTTTGGGGTTTTCTCTTCTCTCTTCTCTCTCCTCTTTCTTTCATTTTCTAGAATTTTCTTAAACACCCCTCTTGAGGATGACAACTCAAGGATGTAGCCTAAGCCTTATAACTGAAGAGGGTTGCTAACAGTTTTGTGGCGATTCTGGGTTGTCACTAATGTTTTGAATACTATAGATGCGTATTTATGGCTCCATATCTTCCAAACTAGGGTTGAATATCATTTAATGTCATTACTTTGGCGATACTTACCATGCTTTAGAATTGGTGCATACTTATTGTTAGCTGCCTTTGTTATTCTTTAGATAGTCTTTACGAGCCCCTTTGAGAAATGAGGTTGAGTGCTAAGTTTTTTGAACTAAAAGGGGCTATGGATGCATGTTGCTGTGTTGACTCAAATAAGTGGTTTTTAGGGTTAGGTTTATAGTTAAACAAAGATCAGGTTATGGCTTGGACTATAGGTTGCTTATATGTGCGAGGATATAACAGGGACACTTGTTTTGCCCGTATTTATCAAAGCTAGTAGCCTAAACCTTCAAAGTTACCATTTCACATACCATTTTCAGTTATTCACCAGTTATTCGAGTAACCAAACAACTCCCCTTTGTTTTAAAAACAAAATTCCAATCAAACTAAAAGCCTCACAATTTTCAACAACGTGCGAGTCATTCATAGGATGAAAACCCATCCCCGTGTTCGACCCTAGACCACTATGCTGCAGTAGCTTGACTACGCGTGGGGCTATAGGAAACAAATTTTGTTGATTAAAGCTCTCACCCCTACCGTGGCGAGAGATCAAATGGCTGATAGGGATGGTGCGAACTAAGGACACGATAAGTTGAAGTGTACTTGTGATCAACTTATCACAAGTGAAGGTGACCTTTAACCCTTTTTGAATTTTAGTTCTTAACATGGCGCAGTTTTCATTACTTTGCGATTCTTGCCATGTCTATTTTATCTGATCCGGTTTTGTTTCTTCAACCCTAACCCTTTTTGCAAGTTTGTTTTTGTGCTCTTTGTTTGTATCTCGGTTGTGTAGCGATTTATGCCAGGAAAAGAGACATCGGTGATTAAAGAATGGAACACCATTGAACAAGGCGGTGAAATCGGTGTGCCAATAGACCAAATGGATCCCCTACGAGAGCAATGAGAGTCAACCGATTACCCCTATGAATCAATGACATAGATCGATGAGGGGACCCACATACACCTCAGAGTTAGTGCCCCCTTCTGCGTCATACCTCTTGCTGAAGAAGTAACGATGAGACCCTACCTAGTGCCCTCTTTGCTTCCCACTTTTCATGGTATGGAGAATGAAAATCCATATTCATATAAGGGATTTTGAGGGGTATGCATGCTAGGAAGGTATCAGCATGGATTTGCTCAGTGAAAGCATTCCAGCGACCTTTGAAGGACAAGGCCAAATGTGGCTCATCAGAGACCCGAGCCATAAGAAGTGGGGTGAGGCTGCGAGGCGAGAATTTTGAAGAAATTCTTCGGCGCCTAAAGACCTGACATTTTGAAGAGACGAGATCTACACTTTCGGTATGACGAAATTCTACCGAGTGCTTGGAAAGATTCATGGAGACCATCGGTGCTTGTGTATGGTTCGACACTGGATGTTAATTGAATCATTTTACAATAGTATGTCTCTATACATGAAACAATTGTTGAAACCATGTGTGGGGAGATTTTCTAAGTAAGCATCCTTGAAGCCATGGATTTTTTGAACTATGTGGCTGAAACTTCTAAGAGGTTGGGATGAACCAAACCCGAGAGAAATGGAAAGAATAAGGCCCTCAGTCAACCCTAGGGGTGGGATGTATGCAATAAAATGAAAGCTAGGATTTCAAGCAGCTGAAGTGGAGGCATTTACAAAATGCTTGGCTCCATGAAGTGTAGGCAGTGAATGAAAATCTTATACAGGCCAATCCATGCACCAATTTCCAAGCCGCTGCCCACCTTTGAAGGACCGTTATCCTATGGCACCGGTGAAAGTTTGATGTCGGAGATATGCGAATCTAGTAGGTCGATACAAACACGGCAACTGTGCCCCATATGAGTAACCTACAATTCCAATTGGAGGAATCACTAACCTCTCACAGAGCCCAACCCCCTACCTATGCCCCATTGCTAAACCAGGTTGGTTCCTCTAAACCTGACCACCTCCATCCTGTCTCACGTAGGCCAGCCATATTGAATTTGAGTAAAGTGGTGAAACGACTTTGTGGAAAGAACAAAAAGGATCAATGCACAATTGGCACGAAAGGATTGATCTTTGTAGAGAATCTGTGAACAGAGAGAATAGATGGGCTTGAGAGAAATCTTCAATCAGAAAATAACACAGCTGCGCGATATTCAATCACAAGATCGACAATATTACGGAGGTACAGGGGAGAGGAAGGTTCCCTTCCCAAACATTGTAAATCAGAAAGGAGTGCATGAGGTAGGTTGTCAATTGAGGAATGGATGAGGTCAAGGCTATAATCACCACGAGGGAGTGGAAAGAGTTAGATCAACCCATGCCCAAGCACATTAAGGAAATCGGGAAAAGAGGAGAAGAAATGGGCGGAACACATTTTTCTGAAGGAGGGACTGATGAAGCATTGCATGCACCCTCCATTTCCACAAGCATAGAGGCAAAGGAAGAAGGCATACCCGGCCAAGCGGGTATCTTAGAAGTCTAAGGCAGGTGAAGGTTAACATACCTCTTTTGGACATCATCAAGCAAGTTCCGGCCTATGCAAAGTTTTTGAAGGATCTTTTGCACGATCAAAAGAGTTAGAGCATTGAGAAGAGCATTTCCTAAGCGAGCAAGCGGTGCCATAATCCAAAGCAGAACTTGATCAAATACAAGGATCACAGATCTCCCACAATTCGATCCAACATAGGATTGGGACTAGCATAGACAGGCAACTGCTGGATTTGAGCCAGTGTGAACTCTTAAATTACTCGGTGTACAAGCCGATTAGGTTTTGACCAGAACAAACCTACCAACATTATATGTTGGCCGATAGATGGTGAAGATCCCTAGGAATAGTTGAGAATGTCTTGGTGAAAATAGACCAAATTCTACTACCGGTAGATTTTGTAGTGCTCGACAGAGCGATTAAAATGAACCCGATCATGTGCCAATCATCACGGGAGAAGACCATTGCGGCCATTGCCAATGCAATCATCAATTGTCGGAATGAGTCAGCCTGCTCACACATTTGGCAACATGACCTTGGAACTGAATATATTCCATTTTGAACAACAAGCCTGGTGTGAAGATGAAAATCAAATGGTAGTGAAGTTGGTTCCAATTGAGTGACATGCGAGGAAGGCGAGTGTCCGGGGAATTGCAAGAAATGGCCAAGCCAGTTGAAGCAAGTTTTGGAGGTATTGCCATCCAGTACCCCACTGCAGGCAATTGCTCAATTCAAAATCAATCGTGAGAACCCGAGACCAACAATAGGAGATTCTACGAAGAATCATTTCAGGCCTTCTTCCGGGGTTGAGAGATCATCCTCCTTGACCCTCCTTGAGTAATTTTGTGATATTAGGCGGTTTAGTGTTCTCCAAAAACCGAATTGCAGTTCAATAATTTTTGCTTTTAATTTTAATTCAATGATTTCTATAATTTTAGCTAATTTTAGAGTTTACTAATTTAGTAGTTTTCTATTCTTTAGTAATTTGTAACTATATTATATTACCTTGTATTAAGTTTAAGTATAGTTTACTATAATAGATTTTATTATAATAATTTTTTATTTTTAAGATTATTTCATTTTTTTTTATATCTGAAAAAATCCCAGTTTTAGGTGATGCGGTTGGCAAATTTATTTATAGCAGGCAGGAATTGGGTGAAACTGACTCTTAATTTACTCAAAACCTTTATAAAGGAAGTGGGAGGGGCTATTTCAAGATCATTTCATACTCTCCTCTGACCTCCTGTTTCTGCATCATATGAGCCACGAGCCATTGTCGTTCGGCTTTCGGCGCCTTGAGCTTGATGCATACGCACCATGTGTGCGTCAGCACTGATTCACCGTAGCCACTTCCCACTTGCTTTACCAGCCGCCACCACCGGCCGCCACCACCGACCATGTGTCTGAACCACTGATCCTTCGCGCTTTTGCTCGGTAAGTAGTTCGCACCTTCACTTGTGAAGCGAACTGCCGCGCCATCCCCTATAGCGCGCCCTTTGCCGGGCTTTGGTTGAGCCTGGTACGCACCTGCCGTGCCACGGTCTCTTGCCCACTGCCCGGTTTTGTGCGATTACCATGACCGGCAGTGCCCTGGTTCATTTTCATCGCGGAGCCTTACTCGGTGTGCGATTTTAGACTACGGTTATGTAAGTGCGTACCGAGTGGAGTCCATGAACCCACGTGGGTCAGATTCAGTACCCGAGGCGAGAGGGAGAGCGAGTGGCTCCGGCTCGGTTCCAAACCAGTCTGGCTCCGGTCCCGAGGTAGTCACGAGGAGCCTCGGGGGTTGGGTATCGAGGCGGATGGGACCGGGCCCCGTCACCTGTGCCTCAACGGAGATCTAGGAGGGCCCGGCCCTCCAAGCGGGCCTGTACTTCCGGCCCGGGTGAGTCATCCTCATCGGACCTCGGTAGGTCACCAGCCGTATCGGCGACGGGCGACATCATGCGCCATGATTATCGCCTCCTCCCGGGGATCGGGGAGGCCGTTATTCGTCGGGAACCTGTCCGGGGGAGTGTGCGCGGCTCCACGCGAAGACTCATCGAGTCGTACTATGATGTGCGTGATGGCTGATCCTGGTCCCGAGGGATTCGATGGCTGGTCGAGCCTTGCTCCCTCTTTGCCATTCCGCGTGTAGGGCGGGTAATTATTACCCCGGGTGGTTCCTCTGATTCTACCATTCGATGAGCTCCCGGGGAGCATCTAGTCCACTCGAGCTTCGGTTCACTATAGACGATCGCCCGGGGAATGCTTAGGCGAATGTTGGCGTTAGGCGCCAGTACCACGAGGCCCAGGAGTCGGTATCGAGATTGGTCTCACCCACCTCGTGGGAGATGATGCGCTCTGCTGAGACACCACGGCGGGCGGTGCTCTTCGGAGCGCTCCCGCCTCGGATGCTTCTGGTCGATCACACAGTGAGGACCCGGCCTTTCCTATTGTAGCATTATGTACAGTGGGGGAACGTTCTAAAGGCTCTTTCTTTGGGTCTCAAGGGATCTGGTTTTAGTCCCTACATTTGGTGATGACCTCCTATTACACTTCGAGGATAAGGTCCATCGTAAGGGCTGGCTCAGTGAGGAGAGTATTCCTTTAGCGATCTGTTTTTTTTTTTTTTTTTTTTTTTTTGAGACTATTATGCGGGTCACTCGAGCACTTGGAGTTTTCAGAGGCCGGATAGAGATGAGGTTCGGTGCCTCGGGTCACATCAATGGAGCGACGTGGTGATGCCCATATGCATCCTCCCGGGGACCGGGAGGAGGTTCCGGTTCCGAGAGCGAGCATTCTCACGAGAGAGGTAGTCGATGTAGGCACGAGATGGAGAGGGAGTGCTGCGGTCGTTCTTACCATCTCCTCTGCCTGCCGACAGCCTGCGCTGATACTCCTAGCTCATCTTATACAGCACAGCATTCTCCAGAGCACATACAGGTCAGTTCGAGAGAGCTAGCCGCTGTTATGGATGCTGTATGTTCTTTGGCCACTGCCGAGGCGAGGGCGGGACGGAGGTTGGCTGGTGAGGGCCACTCTGAGTCCTTATCCTCCCGTGCTGCGGCGGATCATGACACATTTGGGTGACCGCGCGTTCCGACCCCGGAGACACAGGCCGCTGCGGCTTCTTTGGATCTCATCATTGGCGGCAGCGGCGTAGCTCTGGGGCCCACCCACCACCACGGGGTAGAGGGTGGTTTTGATTTCTTTATGATTTTGTATAGTTATCGGCTTTATCAACGCCTCACAATTTTTGTGTAAGTTCATGTATTAGCCATGAAGTAGGCGGTGATATTTTGTATGTTTTAGCTTTGATATGCATGTGTACTAACCATTTTATTATATCCAGCTATACGGTATATATATATATATATATATAATATAGTTTTCTACACCTTTGCATATCACTTTGTGCCTCCACCTTATGTAATCGTTTTTGTCTTCAATTGAACAATTGAATTGCTTTAATTGGACAATTGAATTGCCTTTAAATGGAAAATTGAAACCCTGTTTGTCACCTTAATGTTAGAACAACTCCATGCATGATTCAGTTTTTGGTCATTTAAGATTCTAGCGTATTCAACTTGAATATTTCCCCTTTGAGCTAATTCACACACTGCACACCAGATTATACCAATAGGTTGTGAAATTGTATGCCTCTTTTCGCCTTGCAAAGCCGGCCTTAGGCATGTTGGCAACCTAGGATAGGTTTGTATTACTTTATGTTGAAGACCAGTAGTCTTCCAAAGGAAAATAAAAGAAAAGCAAAGAAAAAGAAAGAAGAAAAGAAAAATAAAGTCGTGACACTTTGCCTTGAAGCAGAGCACGGTCGAGGGAGTATAGGCGAAAGCCTTTGAAGCCCGATGCCCTAAACCTTAATTGGTTAAGTCATCGACTTAGTGTTCGATTACATGATTGGATAGGTGAGTTTAAGCAGATTGTAGGTGCTTGATTTTGAAGTCATTCGAATCAGGAGTGAAGCTGTAGAGTTTGTGGTCAAGTGATCCTTTTGGCTTGATGCCCTAAACCTTAATTGGTTGGGAGTCATCGGTGGACCCCCGTTACACGGACTTTGGTGAAGTCGAGTTTTAAGCATTGCACCCTACATTGTAGTTAAATAAAGAAAGAAAAGTGTAGCTTTTCCTATCTAGGTTGTTCAACAGCTTAAGGCCATGCCAGTAGCTAGGTTGGGGGAGGAAATAATTTTTGCACTATTGCTCAATCTGGTTTACATTAGGAACCATTGAGATTTTAGTGGAAATTCAGGTTGAATTCTTTGGATCCGATGTTGACCTAAAATTTGTTCTTTTATGGTTTGCTCTCTCATGTAGGTTTCAAACTTAGTATCAATTGTTCATTTAAAGGCATTGCTTATATGTCCATACACCTTTTTGAACCACTAACTTTTGAAATCCTTTGCATGCATTTCCTTTTTGTTTTAGCATTGCTAAGGGACTAGCAACGTGTCGGTTGGGGGGTGTGATTAGTGCCCAAATAGTGCTATTTTGAGCCCTATTCGAGATAGGTTTTGAGTGCTTTTTCTTTGCTAATCGTATCGAATAAGCCAATTGAGGTGTTCAGGTCTACTTAGTATAAGTTATGCCATTTCGAGGTTATTTGTGGTTATTTTGCAGGTTTTTGTGTACCTCGTCCATTAAAGTCGAATTTGATATCGAGATGTGGTGAACCATGAAGATTGAAACTATTTCCAGCCATCAACATATCAAATTCATTGATGAAATGAAGGCAAAGTGAAGATGGAGGATGCAGTAGGGGTGCAGTATGCGGCTTGATGAAGAGCAATTCCGGAAATTTAGTATGATTACGAAAATTTCGTTGGGATCTTGAAAATTCACAGCCATAGCGAAAATTTCGCGACCATAGCGAAAATTTAGCAATCTAACGAAATTGAGAAATTTTCTTTAGGCTAGTGAAGTAGCTATATAGCGAAAATCACGGAGTGCCTATGAAATTCTTGAGTTTTGCTATCTCTAAAATGTTCGCTGAGCTGGCGAAATTTCGCTAGCTCAGCGAATTCAGCTGTGCATAGCGAAATTTGTGTTCGCTCTGCAGTGAGGAATTGCGTGAAATTTAGCGAGAAATTTAAATGAGCTAGTGAAATTTAAACTGTTGAAATTTTTAAGCTACCTAGCGGAATTTTCACTGCATCTTGAAATTCTTCTCTATTAATTTTTATTGTAGTGTGCAAGCGACCCCGTTTTGGTGTATTACCTCCATATCCCTTGTGTTAGCCCGATATTTTAAGGTTTTCTTGTAGTTTCACACATTAGGTGGCCTATGTAAGCCCCCGTCATTTTGTAACCCTAGACGATCTTTTGGCAACTTTTCATTTTATGTAAATATCTCCCGGCTTCTAGGTTTTAGGGTTGCTTTCTCTCCTTCTCTCTCCTCTTTCTTTCATTTTCTGGTACGCCCGAACTACCCTCTTGAGGATGATGACTCGAGATGCTTAGCCTAAGCCTTATAGCTGAAGAGGAGGGTTGCTAGCTTGGTTTATTGGCGGTTCACGGGTTGTCCTCATGTTTTGGATACTCACAGTCTTGTATTTATGGCTCCATATCTTCCAAACTAGGGTTGAATATCATTTAATGTCATTACTTTGTAATACTTACCATGCTTTAGGAGTGTGGTGCATACTTATTTATTCGGCTACTGCTTGTTATTCTTTAGATGGTCTTCTGAGCCCTTTGAAATGAGGTTGAGTGTTAGGGTTTTAAACTGAAAGGGGCTATGGATGCATGTTGCCTGTGTTGACTCAAATAGGAGTGGATTTTAGGGTTAGGTTTTCTAGTTAAACAAAGATCCGGTTATGGCTTGGACTATAGGTTGCTTGCCATAATGCGAGGATATAGCCGAGGACCTTGTTTGCCCCATGTTATCAAGCTAGTAACTAAACCTTGAGTTACCATTTCACACTTCATTTTCGATTATTCTGATTATTGATGACAAACAACTCCCCTTGTTTTAAAACAAAATTCCAAAAGTCCAAACTAAAAGCCTCACCATTTTCAGCAACGATCTCTGGAGTCACTCATAGGATGAAACCCATCGTGTTAGGCCCTAGACCACTATCTTTGCGGTAGCTTGACTACGACATTAGGAGGAACATAGGAAACAAATTTTGTTGATTCCGCTCACCCTACTGTGGCACGAATCAATACTCCTATTTCCTTCTTAAGTTGTATCTGCGAGTCATTCGATGCGGTGCATGTCCTTGTGGAACTTCGCAATATCGAATTGTTGTCTCTTGTGGGCAGGGTCGACTCATTGAGTTAGCCACCTCGGGAAACGTTCGTTTTGTACTTAGCGTAGGACTGCGATACTAAAGCCCATTAAGGGTGAACCAGAGGCCGAACGTTGTCGCCTTCGACTTCTTGTGGGCCAGGACGATCTCACGAGGTTCCCAGCGCACTTTTGGGGACCGTTCTCCAACTTTCTTTGGAGACCTTTCCTGGTCGCTTTGTCTTTTGGGGCTCCGTCCTTGTCGCCTGTCTGTCCTGCTTTTTTCTTTGTGGGTGGAGGAGCTCCCTTTCTTGGATATGAGGGCTTCTTCACCATTAATGTACTTCTTTGCTTTTGCGAGCACCTCAGCCATGCTTGCTTAGGGATTTTTGGAGATAGAAACATCAAGTCTTTCGGCCGAACCCCTAATCCCGGCAATGAATGCGTGATCATGAGCTGTCCGGGTATATCTACCTTCAGCGACTCGGCATTGAACCTCTGGACATAAGACCTCGGGCTTTTCTTGTAGGCTCTGTTTTGATGAGTCGACGAGATGATAGCCCGAAGCTGCATGCGTCAGCTGATGAAGTGAAAGCGAAGCGCGTGGATGATTCTGCGAATGAGGAGATTGATGACGGCGGGAGCCTATTGAACCAGGCCAAGGCTGGGCGTTTTAATGTGATAGCGAAAGCTCTGCATCGCACAGGGTCTTGATACCACGTACGGCTCCATTTGGTTTTTGTAAGTGTTGAGATGATGTTTGGATCCTCGACACCATCGAATGCTTCCACTTTGTGGCATCTGAGATTTTCTTTGGAAGAGGAAGTGAAGCACCTCGGCCGTGAAGGGTGACTAAGTTTGTTGTACCAAGGGGTCCATAGTGTCAGGAGCACGTCCTCTTATCACCACCTTCACACGGCTGAGCTCTTGCTGGAGGCTCTTGAACCTCTGCTCCCATGATTACTCTCCTGCTCCTTGCTGAGGGTAGCGTAGTTCTTCGTTCTCGACATGCCCTCCGAGTGTTGCTTTGTTGCCCTCCTCTCTAAGGGCTAGTGCGGTGCAATGCCCCCGGCTCAATTTGGAGCTGCATACGTTGACATCTCGGGAATGTCGGGTGTGTTGCCCTTCATGAGGAGGAAATTTGTGACCTTCCTGTGCTTGTCGTGTCTCCTGTGGGCGTTGTATCTGCCTGGTGAGTTGCTCTAACTCTCCTATCAGGCGTTGGTTGGTGAGGTGGAGCACCTCCACCTTGTCTGTGTTGGCTTGCGTCGCTTCTAACGTGTCGGGAGGTCGGCTGTCTACGTTGCCTGGTTGGTCCTACATCCTTGGAGAGTTAGGCGTTGCTCTAGCAATGTTCTGGGTTGATACCATCGATGGCGAAATCAGTCTTTATTTATCAAGGAACTGTCGTTCCCATAGACGGCGCCAACTGATGATACTTTCAACCGGGTAGTTTGGAGCGTGTCGGGGTCGTTGGCGGACACAGATCTGGCAGCGAAATTTGGTCTGATCTTGGATCGTCGAAGTGAAATGGGTTGTTGTAGTCTTGGTTTCTGCGGAGTTACGGACGTGGCACTCCTCTACAAAAGCAAGAAGAAAGAATGGGGGTCGACGAGGGCTTCGCCCAGTGGCCGCTCCGATGCCTAAGTCAGATTCTTTCACCGAGAGAAAAAAGATGGGCTAGCAGAGAGCGAATGTGTTACTTGCCTTTAGCCGATGGGATTGGCTTTGGTATTTATAGTATATATTTTCCCAATTGGATGGTGATGGAATTCTCTCTCTTAATGGAGGATTTTCTTTCCTTGCTCCCATTTGTCGGATTAATAAGGGATAATTGGAAGCGTTATTAGAGTATCTTGCCTCTCTTATTGGTGAGATTTGGTTTGATTTACAAGATAAGCAGTTATTGGGAAATATCCTACTTTCCTTATAGGCGAGATTTGGTTTGATTTACATGAGAAGCAGTTACTGGGAAATATCCTACTTTCCTTATTGGTGAGATTTGGTGTGATTCTGAGGATAGCGGTTATTCAGGCATTATCCTACGCCATTATTGGCGAGATTTAAAGTCGATTTGCGGAATGTGGGCGCCGATTACCCATGTGTCGGCCTTTGGGTCAGTGGTGAGCTTCGTTTGAGGTGGTGCTAGGGGCTTGGGTGTTTCATTGAGGTTACTTCTTCTTTGGGCCTGGAGAGTGGGCCTGCGCGCCTTTTTTTCAAACCCCATCATACTGTATTTTTCTATAAAGGATTTGAACGTCATTAATAGAATGTTAACCATTTAATTCGCATTAAGGATAGGTGGTATACAATAAGGGTCAAGTGCAATACGAACAAGCGTGTGATGTGTCACTCCGATCGGTAGCCAGGAACGGTATCGGTAGTGTTCTAAAGTGTTTTTAATAACCGGTCCCAGTGACCAACAAGACCGAGCGTGTTATAAAACAAATGTTTATGCGGCTGCGACCAATCGAGCCCAGTCTTGGGGTGATTCCGATATCTGTATACCAAAACATAGGTTAAATTCTTTAAGAAATTTGGCCAGATTGACTTTGAGATTGTTGACATATTGGAATGAAAAGCATGATTGCAAATTGGAATGAAAAGAGCATTGTGAAATGCATGATTTGGTTATAAATGATTTATTGCATATGAAAGTTTATATTTTGAATGATCAATGAACCATAAATGATTGTATATGAAATAAGTATACGTATTGTATTGACATTGATCATCCAAAAAGATTTGAAAATTTTGTTTAGTAAAATTGCATGATTTGACTTAAACTGAAACAGAAGAATGGAATTGTATAGAACCACTAAGCATGAAAATGCTTAGTGTGTAGTGTTATCTATGCGCGCAAATGCAGATTGAACATGAGCGAGGCAAGATCAGGAGCGTCGAGTCATAGAGAAAAGATCCCTGGCGGTATCTTTCAGAGCATATACATTCCTCCATTTTTTAACATTAATATTTTGTAAAAACAATTTGAACTCTGAACATCTAATTGTAAATCATTTTGAAAAGGCTTGATATGCCTTTATAGTAACTGTACTTTTGTATAAATGTAATGTTAATGGGCCTACCCCTTTAAAAATGCTTCTACATATTTGAAATGGTTCCGTGTGTTTTTGATAAATGATTTTGATAAAGTGATATAGTGGTATCAGAGCATCCCGGATCCGGTTCGGACCCGCCAATCAGGTCGGACCGAAAAGGGGTGCTACAGACCTTCTACTATGCAAAGTTTTCCCGGCTAGTTTGTGAGGCCCTGCACTAGCCTGGTTTCATAAGCTCCCGCGAAGCTCAATAAATACGTTTAATGAACTATAGGGAGCGTTCATCTCACAGCACCTATGCTCAGTGCATCGGAAAAGGAGTATTAGTTCCTTAGAAACTATTTTGAAACATGAAGAAGAGTCCATACGGGACTTCACAAGGAGGTTCGAGCAAGCCATTCAACAAATAGAATTTTATAGCATGGATGCAGTCCTTCAGAACTTCAAGAGAAGCTTCGGACCGTTGACTCCCTTCTTCCACTCGCTATCTCCAGACCCACCACCAACAATGGAAGAATTATACAAGTGGGTCGACGGATCTCAATCTTTGGAGAATGATATCTATGATAACCTAAAAGTGCATGATGAAACCGGCCCGGCAGAAAGATAAGCGGAATTGGGAAAGAAGTTGTTCGAGCGTCCAGGAAGGTCGGAGCGGAGACCGGCGACCGAGACTAGTCTCATAAATGAGAGAGCCTGCAATTCACCCTGAATATCTTGTATAAAAAGGTTGTTGTATTCGAACTCTTAGATTTCCAAATGGCTGCACCCACGTCTAGTAGATCCTTCTCAAAAAACAAATCCTTGCAATGCGATTATCACAGGGACCATGGACACGAGATCGACCGGTGTCGAAGTCTAAAGTTCCTAATAGAAAAGTTGATCAAGGCAGAACACCTCAAAAGGTACTTCAGGGAAATAGATCAAGGGGTGGAGTCGGGACAGCCCATAGGTAGGATTCTGACCACTCAGGTGGCCCTAGTCGAAACCAGTTCTTTCAATAAACTATATACTAGGTAGGCTAGGCGTGGCCCGATATCAATCAAAATGTCAGCATAAGAAACTCGTTAGGGCAGCTACGGTTAAGGCCAGGGTGAATGCCGTCCACACAGAAAGCTATCATGGGGAAGCTTAGCCGATGGATGAGCCCATATTCTTTCCTTCGGTTAATTCGAACAGGGTCATTGTGCCTCGTTATGATGCCCTGGTACTCTTCCTCTGTATTGTTGGTTTTGATGTGCATAGGGTGCTGGTGGATCCAGGCAGTGTGGCAGATTTATTGTAACTTCCAACCTTCATACAGATGAAGCTTTCTTCTGACATTCTAAATTCAGCCGGGCGAATCCTCTCTAGTTTCAACGGAGCAACTACTGTGACGCTAGGAGATGTCACACTTCTTGTAAAAGATGAGCCAGTCACTTAGTGGGTTTTGTTCTCAGTCATCGAGGACTTAGGGCCTTATAGTGCCATAGTGAGCCGGACTTGGCTGCACTCCATGAAGGTTGTGCCTTCAACGAACAACTAAATGGTAAGCTATCGAGAAAAAGCGTTAGGCGGGTGACCTTTTAAGCGACTAATTTGGTTGCGCAGCGAAGTGCTATCAAAGCATCCGGCATGCGGAAAAGATAGGGGAGTGTGATTCTGAACAACCTCCCTTGGACGATCAGACCCTCGCATAGCAATCACAGTATGCCGCTAAGATTAGGGCGGAAGAAAAGGACCTTCCATCTGTGGATCCACTAGAAGAAGTGGAGTTGGACGGCCCAGAGAAGTTCACCTACGTTAGCTCCCTCCTGTCTCATGAATAAAGAGAGATGTTACGAATCACGCTATTGTACAACATAGATGTATTCGCCTGGAGACACTCTGATATGGTTGGGATAAATTCGATGGTGGCTTCTCACAAACTGAATGTCCTCCCCACTACCAAGGCAATAAGGCAAAAGGTAAGGTTATTCCACCCGGATTGACATTAGATCATTCTAAGCAGATGAACAATCTTCTAGTAGCCGGGTTTATAAGGGAGGTAAAATTACTGAATGGGTAGCGATGTGGTGGTGGTACCAAAGAAGGGTGGTAAGTGGTGTGTATGTGTAGACTACACTGACCTCAATGAAGCATGTACCATGGATAGCTTCCCCTTGCCGCTTATAGATCAAATTGTGGATCGATAATGGCATGATGTTTTGTCATTTTTTGGGCTAGCCTTCTCTGGATGCATCAGTTACTGTGCATCTGCTGACATATAGAAAGTAACCTTGTTGCTTACATGGATTGTACTGCTACAAAGTAATGCCATTTTGCTTAAAAAATTCATGGGCAACTTATCAATGGATGGTGACCAAGATATTCCGACCATTGATAGGTAAATCCATGGAAGTTTATATCAATGATATGCTCATCAAATCCAAAGAACGCCCCAATCACACAAGGCATCTACAAGAAACCTTTGAGCTATTGCGAAGACACAACATGAAACTTAACCCTTTGAAGTGCGTGTTCGGTGTCAGCTTGGGCAAATTCATAGGGTTTATGGTAACGTAGAGGGGATAGAGGCTAATCCCATCCAGCTCAAGGACATAATGGACTCTCAGACTCCCGCTCTAGAAAAGGGGTACAACAACTCAATAGCCGGTTGGTGGCCCTTGGGCGGTTCATATCTCGTTTCACAGATTGTTTGAAGCTGTTCTTTGCCACTCTAAAGGGAGCCTAGCAGGTCGGTTGGAATCAAGAATGTGACCAGGCACTTACAACAATCAAACAATATCTCACCGAACCAACAGTTCTTGATACTCTATCTTTACTTGGTAGTCTCATAAATCTTAGTGAGTGCAACATTGTTCAAAGAAGATGAAAATCAGAAACATAGACCTATAAACTAGCCGTAGAAAGTCCTTCTCAGAGCGAAACCCCTTTTCGTCTTTAGCGGCGACACTTGGCTCCGGGTAGTTGCTAAAAAACTTCATCCCCGAAGAAGATGGCTCAATGGGCGAACCGGGTAAACGAAATAGACGAAGTGTGTCCTTCTTGGATGACTCCCAGCCAGTCGCTATTTGATCTCGAGAGGCGTCGGATAAACGAGCGCCGAAGCCCTGCAGATCCGAGGTCGGGTAGCTCGATTCTCCATCGTGAACAGTTAGCTATATAAAAGGTCCCTGGACATGTCCTACCTTAAGTGCCTCACTCACCAGTAGGGATAGTATGTATTGGTAGAACTCCATGATGGGGTATCTGAAATCATCAAGCGCCCGGGACGTTGGTGGCCCGTAGAGCCCGTACCCCAGAGGCTCTTATTGGCCCGACCATCGCATAGAGCGGAGTTGCCTATGTCGAGTGTGGCCAGCGCGGCGATAGGCCCGGTTTTAAGTCTAGGCCCATGACCTAACGACCATAACAAGCCCCTAGCCCTTCGCTCAGTGGGGAATGGACATCATAGGACCATTGCTTACCACCCCGGCTTAGAAAAATCTATTACTGGTTACCACCGACTATTTCAGAAAATGGATAGGAGTTGAAGCCTTCACATCTATAAAAGATAAAGAGGTCGTTCAATTTGTATGGAAGAACATTGTGTGCAGGTTTGAAATACCCCAATCGATTGTAACTAACAATGGGCCACAATTCGATAGGTATACATGAATTTTTGCAGTGAATTGAAAATCAAAAACTTGTACTCGACCCCATGGTACCCACATAGCAACGACCAGGTAGAAGCATCTAATAAGACTCTTTTATCAACTATGAAAAAACGCCTACATTTAGCCAAAGGAAAGTGGGTGGATAAACTACCGGGAACATGGGCTTGAACAACTTCTTAGGAAGCCAACTGGGGTATCAGTGTTCACTCTCACATATGGGATGGAAGTCATCATCCCCATAAAAATCAAGATGCCTACCATACAAACAGAAATTCCTTAGAAATCAAATGTTGAAGCCGTAGCCAAAGACTTAGACACGACTGACGAACTCCGGGAAGTGGAAGTTGTGCGTATAGCGTCATACCAACAAAGACTAGAAAACTTGCACAATCGACATGTAAAGCCGCATACATTCATAGTTGGAGAATTAGTCTTAAGAAGGGTCTTTGAAAACATGGCCAACCCGACTGAGGCCAGTTCGGCCCGATTGGGAAGGGCCACTACGGTAGTTCGGTAAGGGGCAATGGGTCTTATGCTTTTCGATGGAGTCAAGCGGAATTTGCTATTAACTGCCGGATGTGAACCTGCATGCACCTTAAGAAGTATTATCAATAGTGTTTTCTTTAAGGATACGATCATCAATAAAAATTATCTTTTAGACATTTCCTCTGAAAGCTTATAATTGCTTCTCTTCAAAAGTCCAGATATGGTTATTGTCCTATTGGCATTTTTAAAAGTCCAGACATGGTTGTTGTCCTACTGGCATTAAACAAAAAAAAAAAAACAAAAGTTCGAGACATGAAGTTTACGTAAGATCCTGTGAAGTACTTTTAAAATAAAAAGTCTAGACATTGTTGTTGTCCCTCTTTGAGTTTTTATCAAACATGACTCATGTCTAGAGCACTCACAAGAATCATATAGATATCTTCTTGGCACTCACGAGATCCATATATGGTTGATATCCTGTTGGTACTCACAAAAGACCAGATTGTAGCTCTAAGCCTGCTGGCACTTTCAAAAGACCAGATGTGGCTCTTAGCCTGCTGGCACTTATCAAAGTCCAGATATGGCTCCTACCCTATTGGCACTTTCAATGTCCAGATGAGGCTTCTAGTTGGTTGACACTTTCAAACGACCATACTTGTGGCTTTAAGCCTTCTAGCACTTTTAAAAGGCCAGACTTGTGGCTCTAAGCTTGATGGCCCTTTCTTAAGGCCAAACTTGTGGCTCTAAGCATGTTGACCCTTTCTTAAGGCCAGACTTGTGGCTCTAAGTCTGTTGGCACTTTCAAAAGACCGAACTTGTGGCTGCAAGCCTCTTGTCTTTCAAAAGCCCAAACTTATGGATCTAAAGTGCCTTTACTTTCAAAGTCCAGCCTTGTGGTTCTAGCCCGGTATTTGGCGCGTGTTTAAAGCACTACATCAATGGCTCGGCACGTAAGCTAAAGCATAAGTAAAAAATGGTGCCTTGCTTGCTAGCCCATGTGAAAACCCTTACTATGATGCACCTCGGTAACCATTGCTTTAATGGCTACTGGGACCGGGGGGCACCTAGGGTTTGCAAAGAGCCTTGGAGGAAGTGGTGAAGCAAGCACCAACCTGTCGGGACCCTTTGGCCTGTGGGCACATCCACGTGGCAAATCCAGCAACGAAGTTAGACATATCATCCTCTCTTCCCTCAGCTGTCTCACTAGAGATTGGGTCCACCTAATCCGCAGGGAGTCTTAGTCCCTTGCCGTGCCTCAAGGTGATTGATCGAATTTTGGATTAAGCTAACCAAGGTCTCTTCAACGATCTCAGGGCTCTCAAGCGGACCCCGCTTGGGAAGAGCTACCCGGGATTGAGTTCAAAAGAGCAACAAAAACAAAATGTTCACCCCTGACGACCTCTCCTGGCAACAGACGGGGGATGACGGGGGTTATGTAAGGAACGAGGCTAGAGCCTAACTCCTACAAGCTCTTCACTAACAAGAGGAGCTCGTTGAGCTCCCTCTTAGTGATCTCGAGCAACCCACTAATGTTGAGAAATGTGCGGTTCCCACACACTTTGTATCCAAACACGCATTCAATGCACACATTAACTCTCCCAGTCCCTTCAATTTTCTCAACTCGAGGTTTAAAAGCACTATATTTTCCCCGACTGAAAAAGCACCAGCTTGGCCCAGGGGGAAAATGGGAACGTGTCAATATCATTATTTAGGCTTAGACCCATTTTCTTTGATAGGCCCATTGCTCTGTAGACATCGGCAGCCGTATCATGAAACGACCCAAGGAGGCCTATCGTATTAAAACAATATGAGAACTAACCATACGGTAGAGTCCTAAACCCCGTATGGGATCCCGAGTCCCCTAGTCGGCCATCCTACCACATATGGGAAGTTTGTTATGGATAAATATATTAAGGAGGAAATTACGCGTAAAATATTTATCCACGAATCTCCTAGTATCGAAATCTCATATGTCTCAAAACCATAAATCCTTAATAAGGGAGAGTTAGTCCTTGATAAGGAAAGAGATATTTTATCACCAAAATTACGAGATTATCTTCCATATAATCAAGGAGAATTTCAAGTATAAAATAGAAAGACTCCCCACGAGGAAAAGATATGCAACTCCAACTGCACGAACTCCCTTCTTCCTCTTCTCCATCCTTTTGCTGACTTAATCATCGGAGGCGGCCAACACACTACTGCTGACCCCTTTTTTTATAGGTTTGTCGCGTGGTTGATGCCCAGGAGAATTAAAGTCAGAGGAACAACATCTTCGATCATCCCTTAGATCCAGACCATCAGGGATACAAGCTAGCTATACCCGACCCTGAACCTTGGCCTCTTGCAGCAGTGCAGCCAGTAGTTTAGCATGTACGAAGTCGGAGTTAACAAAGGCGACCTTAATCCCATGATCAGAAATCCGATGTGCAAACTTCATAAGAGGAGCAACATTTCTTATACTGGGAATGGTATTATCAGCACATGAGGTTGAGCTTGCCTTTTGTCCATGGTAGCTTCCACCCTTTTCTTTTTGCTCTGAATCCAAGCTGATTCTATTTATTAGTCTAAGCTCTCCCTTCTACTTTTGGATTTCCATACACTATCAGGAAGTTGAAGTATGTGGCTCATGTGCTATGCCACCCATTTTTATGCTTTATCCATTCATACATATTGATTTGTGACTCGAATTTGGTTTTAGGCTTATGTCGACCCGAAGGCCCGAGATACGACTTTTTTGAAAGGAAAAAGTTGAGAAAAAATAGGGATTTGTTGTGGTAGCAAAAAGCTTGCCCCACGGTATGGACCTTTCCGCTCGAGTATTTTTTGTCAAATTAACATATTAGGGTTTATTCTCTATTCCTTCATACTCTGTATTTTCTTAGATTCATAGTGAAGCTTTCTCCTTTGCTTGTGGTTTTTTTTTTTTTTTTTTTTTTCATGCAAGGGTTTCTACATAAATTTGGTGTTTATTTCTTTGTTTTTGTATTTCATTATTGTGTCATTATTTTCAACAAGTGGTATCAGAGCCATTAAGGCTTTTTTCGATCTCATCAATGGAAACCATGAAATACGAAATTCCCTTGTTGGATCGCAATACCATTTTTTTGTTGTGGCAGGTTAAGATGCGCACTCGCGCAGATGGATCTAGATGATTGCTAGGACTTGAAAAGATGCCATCATCATGGATATAAGAGGAGAAACCATGTAAGGATCGTAAAGCCCTATCTCAAATTCACTTTAATTTATCGAATCAAATTCTATAAGACATTCTAAAGGAGAAGATTGTCGACGTGTTATGGTTGAAGTTGGAAGAGTTGTGCATGACGAAAAGTCTTATGAGTAAGTTGTACTTGAAGCAACATAGTATGGTAGAAGGTACATATTTAGAAGAGCATCTTATGACCTTTAAATAAATTGTTGTGAATTTGGAAACTTTGGAGGTTAAATATGAAGAAGAAGATCTAGGGTTAATTTTGTTGTGTTCACATCCTGATTCATATCGACTTTAGATATATTTTATATAGTTATGATACACAACTAAATGAGAATATGAGGCTCGCATTTTCTAAGGAGAAAATAAAGCAATTAATTGTAGAGCCTGAAGTGTAGGGAGATAGCTTGTTTGTTCGTGGAAAATCGCAAGAGAAGAATTATGGTGAAGAATAGAGGAAAATGTCAAAATCCAGGAATTCTAATAAAATTTTCAATTACTACAAGAAAAAAGGGTAACATCAAGAAGGAGTGTTTCAAGCTGCAAAATAGGGAGAAGAAATTCAAGAATAAAAAATGAGAGAAATCTGGTGAGGCCAGTGTTATGGAATCATATCAGATTGATGGAGAACTTCTGGTTACATCAGAAGCTGATTTGAGAGCTGGTGAGAATTGGATTTTAGATTATGGTTCTACATTTCACATGACTCATAATCAGGACTGGTTCTCTAAATATGAGCCTATGCATAAGGTCTTGAGTTTTGATGGGTAACAATGCATCTTGTAAGATAGTAGGTATTAAGGACGAGTTCGCATTAAAGATGTTGATGGAGTAGTTCGTATTCTTGGTGACTTTAGACATGTTCCTGATTTGAAGAGGAATTTGATATCTCTAAGTACTCTTGACGCAAAAGGGTACAAGTACACTAGCGAAGTTGGAGTCCTAAAGATTAGTAAAGGAGCCATAGTTGTGATGAAGGGTCATCAAAAGACCGCCATGTTATATGTTATGAGGTTCTCTTTGTTGAATTCTTTATTGTTGCATCTGGTTCATTATCAAAGGATGATATTATGAAGCTTTGGCTTGGGCACATGGGCAAAAACGATATGGCATAGTTGAGAAGAAGAGGACTTATAGATGGACAGAAAACAATTAAGCTATAGTTTTTTGAGCATTGTGTTTCTGGGAAACAAAAGTGAGCTAGATTCTCTTTAGGCATTCTTAAGTCAAAGGGGTCGTTTGATTATCTACATTCAGACCATTGGGGACCTGAAAAAGTATCTTCTATGGTAGGTACTACTTATATGTTGATGATCATTGATGATTTCTCATGCAAGGTATGGGTATTCTTCTTGAAACAGAAAAGTAATGTTTTCAGCATTCGAGGATTGGAAGACAATGATTGAAAAGCAAGCGAGGGGCAGTGAAGTGTCTTCGCATTGATAATGGGTTAGAGTTTTGTTCTCATGAGTTTAACACTATGTGCAAGAAAGAGGGAATTGTTAGACATCATACAGTTCGTCATACTCCATAGTAGAATGGTGTAGCGGAGTGTATGAATAGGACTTTGATGGAGAAGGTAAGATGCATGCTTTCTAATGCTCAATTGCTAAAGTCTTTTTAGGCAGAAGCCGAGTCCACTGCATGTTATTTGATCAATCGTTCTCCCTCAATTTCTATAGAGAAGAAGACTACTCAAGAGGTATGATCTAGTAGTCCTGCTACTTATTTAGATTTGAAATTTTTTAGATGCCTTGCATATGCCCATGTTGATAATGGGAAGTTGGAACCTAGATCTGTGAAGTGTATATTTCTTGGTTATAAATCTGGTGTGAAAGGCTATAAATTATGGTGTCTAGAAACCGAGAAATTGGTAATTAGCAAAGATGTGATTTTTTATGACTTCCATGATTCGGGTTTTAGCTCCTAAAGACTCTAGTGTTGAGACCGTTTAGAGAGCTGATAAACAGGTTGAGTTTGAGACTAGTTTGGTTCCTAATTCAGATGAGTAGAGTGTTCCTATAGCTTCAATTCCAGTGGAACATATTCTATTGCTAGAGATAGAGAGATGAGGACTATTAAGCCACCATAGAAATATGATAAAGCTTATGCCTTGAGTGTAGCAAATAATATTGAGTCGATGAGAGCCACCCCGGGTGCCGAAGCGAGGCGGTAAGTTGCGATGATTCAAGTAAGTGGATGTTTCCTAAAAGCGATATGAGTGTCTTCGCAAAATGGGAAATGGGACATGGTAAGGCTACCTAAAGAGAAGAAATCCATTTGCTAAGTGGATCTGTTCAAGAAAAGAAAGAAGGCACACCAAGTGTTGAGAATGCAAGGTATAAGGCAAGACTAGTTGCTAAAGGTTACATTCAAATTACAAGTGTTAACTTCACATATGTATTCTCTCTAGTGTTGAAGCATAGCTCAATTCGAGCTTTGCTTGGGATTGTGGCTTTTCATGGTCATGGAGCTTGAAGCGGAGTTGGATAATGAAGGCGCATTTTACATAGGGAGACTTGAGGAGGACATCTATCACGTGACCAAAGGTTTCATAGTTTCGGAGTAAGAGGATTGTGTTTGCCTACTTAAGAGGTCTCTTTATGGTTTGAAACAGTCTCCTAGACAATGGTATAAGAGATTTGACTCATTCATGATTTCTCATGATTTTAAAAGGAATAGCTTTGATAGTTGTGTCTACTTCAAACAATGCAATGATGAGTCATTTATGTATCTGCTCTTATATGTTAATGACATGCTACTAGCAGCTAAGAGTAAAGAGGAGAAAAGAACTTTATAAGCGCAACTTAATAATGAGTTTGAGATGAAAGATCTGGGAGTAGCCAAGAAGATACTTGGGATGTAGATTTTGAGGGATAGAGTGGTATGAAGATTATCTTTGAGTGGGAAAGGATATATTGAAAAGGTGCTTCGCAGGTTCAACATGCAGAATGCGAAGCCTGTTACTACTCAACTTGTAGCTCATTTCAGACTTTCATCTGCTCTATGTCCATAGTCAGATGAGGAGCTTGACTACATGTCTAGAGTACCATATTCTAGTGCTATGGGTTCTTTAATGTATGCCATGGTGTGTTCGCGTCCAGATTTGGACTATGCAGCCAGTGCAATCAGTAAGTACATGGAAAAACCTGGTAAGGAACATTGGAAAGTATTTTAGTGGATCAAGCGATACTTTCGTGGATCCAGTAATGTTTGTTTTCAGTTTGGTAGGACTAGAGATGGAGTTGCAGGGTACGTTGATTATGATTATGTTGGAGATCTTGATAAGAGGAGATCCCTTCCAGGATACGTGTTCACCGTTGGAGGTTGTGCTATTAGTTGGAAAGCTACTTTTCAATCTACAATAGCTTTATCAACTATAGAGGCAGAGTACATGGCAGTTACAAAAGCTTGTAAAGAGGCCCTTTGGTTGAAGGGATTGTTTGGGGAGCTAAGTGATCAGTTATAGATTAGTACATTGTGATAGCTAGAGTGCTATATTTCTCACCAAAGGTCAAATGTTTCATGAGAGGACGAAGCATATCGATTTGAGTTATCATTTTGTGCATGATATTATTGCTCGTGGTGACATTGTTGTGAGTAAAGTTGGAACCCAAGATAATCATGCTCAATTCTAAGCTCGGCCGAGTGAGAACCAACTAAAACGAAGCAACATGTTTCTAAAAACGAGGCTGCCTAGTAGAACCTGTTGAACTGATTAATCCGATTCCCCTACCGGTTGATCTGGTTGAGAATAGTTCTTAAATTTTTTTAAAACATTCCTCACAGAGTAAGGAATCCAACAAAACAAACAGTGTACAATTCCAACCCCCCGAATGAGTGAGAGCCGGCCAAAACAATACAAAGTTCCTTATTGTTCCTGAAAATATAACCTAATGGAAAAATTTAATCGATTCCCCAACCTATCAAGATGATAAGAGCAATTATAAAAAATTTTCAGAACATTCCTCACAGTAGGGAATCAAAAAAGTAAGCGATGTACAATTCCGACTCGAATGGTGAGAACTAACCCCAAACAATGCCTAGTGCCCTAAAGCGAAATTTGCAAACATCGAAGAGCAAGACAAGCGCAAAAGGAACGGGAGAAGCATACAATGCTCATACTTGTAGGATTCACGACTATCCCCTTTTTTCTCCTTTCTTTTCTTCCTCCAAAACCAAGTATCACTCTTTTCAAATCTTTAGGGAAATCCCCTTCAAAATGAAGGCCACTCTCCCAATCTAGAGAATCTCTGTTCTTTCTTTCTTTCTCCTTTCTTCTTTTCCTTCTATTTTTTCTCTCCCTCTTTTTATTCACTCTCCACGGTTTTTTGCTTGTATTTCTCCTTCATAAACATCTGATCTCACTCCATTTTGCAATCCTTCAGTCCTAGGAACTGCCCCAACCAGTCTTGGACTTCCCCAGCTCCATAAACACTCTTTTATTCACGAGGTCAAAAGCTGGCCACATTAACTCATTTGCTTAACCACCAAGTATCCAAGTGGACCCAAGGTGGGTTGAAAGCAACCCATAACATGGCAAAAAACTAGACCCAACCCATACCTAGGACTGATTTGGGGCTTAAGGGCCGAACCAACTAAGTTCGGGCTCCCGAAATCACGAATCGGTGCTCCATATAGTTGGCACAATGATTTGGATTTGAGACCGAGTTCAAATCGGTAGGTCGATTAAGAGAAAAAAAATCTAAAATTTTGACAAAGTATTCCGTGAAGAATAAGAGTCCAACAAAAAAAAAAAGCTCACAATTCCGAGTTTGGATGGGAGATGTGAATAACAAAGAACAAACCGGGTGCTTTCGGAATTCAAACACAACAGATAATGAACTGGCTAAAATCCGTTGAAGCGGTTGATCCGGTTCCCAACTGGTCAATCCAGTTAGTAAAAATTCTCAAATCTTGTAAGAGAATTCCTCAATGATGGGAATCTAACAAAAATACAGGTGCATGATTGAGTCCATTATGATGGAGATATGACCAAAACAAGCCTAAGTGCTCGAATTCCAAACTGCTCCCTATGAACTCTAGCTAAACTAAAATTTTGGGGAGGCTTCACTTCCTTCTTATAGAACAATGTGGACAACTAGGGAAAGGGACATGATGACACTCTAAAATGAACCATACACTCGAATTATCGTGAACTACAAACATACGTACACAAAGCTCAGCCAAATTAAACAAGGGAATTCGAGCTAGTGACATATAAAAAATTGGGTACATGTGACACCCATAGGATAAAAAGTGTTGAGGGGTAAAATTGAGGGTCTACAACGCCTTTTAAAGTTCCACCTCTATATATATGGGGATGAACCTCCGAAGTCTATGAAGTTGCCAATGGATCCCTTTTCCATTACACAAAGCTTCTTTCCTCTATTGTGATTTCCTCTCCTACCCATGTCTATAGGTCAGCGAAGGTGGTACAACTATTTGTCGCCAATGGATATTGTGTGTTGGAAGAAGACATCTGTGTTGACCTATCAGGTGTCCTAGATGGGAAGCCTAATTATGCCAACATCCCTCTTTCAAAGCTCTTTGCTAGGCCTTGCGTAGATCGGCCAGGAGTCCACGGATAGGGACATGATTATACCACTACCCTTCTTTTGGAGTTCTTTTCTAGTTTGAGTCCCCTCTATGTAGTTAATTACCCAAAAGTGCTATTTTGAACCCTATATTAGATAGGTTTTGAGTGCTTTTTGCGCACTAATCATGTCATTTATGCCAATTGAAGTGTTCAAGTCTACTTAGTATCACTTATGCCGTTTAGAGGTTATTTTTGGTTGTTTTGCAGGTTTTTGCGTACTTTGGGAGTTCAATATCGAGACATATGATGAATCATGAAGATTGAACTCAATTGTCAGCCATCAAACGGACCAAAAATCAAAGAAAGAATGAAGGCAAAGTGATGGAAATCGATGCGAGTGGGGACATGAAGCAATGCGGTGATGAATCGACAAATCGGGAATTTAGCTAAGATTGCGAAAATTTATTTGAGTTGCAATTCACTGTAGCGAAAATTTCGCAATCTTAAGCCGAAATTACCAATTTTCGCTAGACACCGGGAGTTCGCTAGAGCCTTTGTTCCTAGCGAAATTTTGCATTCAGCTTCTCATAAATTTCGCTAAGCTAAGCGAAATTTGTATGTAAAAATCTAACGCCTAAGCAAATTTTGCATTTCGCTATCTCTCTTGGTGATTTAATTGTGAAATTTTATTTTGCTCTAAGCGAATTTTTAAACCTTAGCGAAATTCAACGCCTTGTCATGCTTTTGTAATTAATGCCAATAGGCTTCATTTTGAATATTACTTACTTGTCCACTTGTATTAGCCAAAATGTTAGGCTTTCTTGTATTTTCACACATTTGGGTTGGCTATATAAGCCACCTTATAAGTTTGTAACCACAACTTTCTCTTTGATTATACAGCGCATCTTCTCTAGTTTTCTCTCTTTTCTCTCATTTTCTCTCCCTTTTTTCTTGGTTGCCCGACACCTCAAGGATGACAACTTGGAGGATGAGCAGCTAAAACCACTTCCTTCTTGAGTAAAAGGAATTTGCTGGGGTGAGATCTTTAGAGGCTGTGATGGTTCATTTGTTTTCATGCGGCGGAGTTTTGTCATTTAGTTTCCCAAATTTTCATTTCTGGTTTAAAGCTCTTTGATGTGCCTTTCTTTGTGTCACCAGCAAGCTTTTAGGGTTTAGTATATTCTTAGCTTTAAATACACTAATATCCATTAGTTGCTCTTTCTGAGCCCGGGGTAGGTTAAGGGGGTTAGGGTTTCCTTTGTATTATTGCATCCACTTTTGATCAATACTTGGTAATCTTGCAGGGTTCGTGGATGCTTATTATTAGATCCACTAAGATTCATGGTTACCCTTTACCGAATCATTGTAGGATGAGTCAAAACAGATTTCCTTTGTGAGAGACCATAAATGTTAAATAAATGCTTTCTATCAGGAAAATTATTAGGGTTTGGTTTTAATGCCAAATGAAGATCGGTTCGGGGAGATGACTATATGTCATCTTCTCCTAGCAGAGAAATTAACCGGGACCTCTCGGTTAGCTAGGATCTTAAACTCGGTGGCCCAGCGGAGTTCTATTTTGCATTTTATTTTATTTAAATTTCGGTTTTCAACCATCAGCTCCACATTTTTGCAAGCCTTAAAATCCAAATTTAATTCACAATTTTCAGTTTCACTCAAATCATTGTACAAAGAAAACCCATCTGTGTTCGGCCCTAGACCGCTATCTTGGTAGCTTAGTATGGCGTGGGAGGGTATAGGATATAAATTTTGTTGATTAAAGCTCACCTGCGGTAGCCTGCGAATCGAGGTGGCGCGATGCCCAGGGGATGGTGCCCTATAGTGCATTGTGGTATGGGGTACTTGTGATCCTAAATCTACAAGTCTTAGTGAACTTTTCCTTTTATCATTTACAGTCATTTTTCTTAGTTTTATTTCCTTTGTTAAAAAAAATATTTTCTTTGCGGGGATCGTTTTAAGTGTTGTTTTGTGTATTCCTATTTCTCTGCAAGATTGCATTTCCAGTGAATGCAGATTGAGAGAAAATGGAGACCCCCATATGAAGAGCAATATAGTCGAGGAGGTAACCCTAGAGCATACATGTCAATGAGGGACTATAGGAACCTTCCATGGCAGAATCAGCAACCCTTAGGGAGAAATCCAAATCCAAATAGGTCTATGAGGGACTATAGAGACCAATGGATGAGTGCACCTGTCTATAGTGTTCCCTCAACTTATCCACCTCCTCCACATCCACAGTATGCTTCTTTGTCTCAGCCTCAACCATCACAGCCAATCTCCCTAATTGAGCAAGCAATTCTAGACCTTACCAAACTGGTGGGTGATGCTGTGGTAGAACAAAATTGATACTTGATTGGTGAAAAAATCCATGCGAGGAGAATTCCTGGACCAAGATTAGATGAAATTTGAACATTGATTTTGAGCATAAATTAGACATCCTGCAGGAATCCATCTCAAAGCTCACCAATCAGTTTGTTCATCAAGAGGAGGATAATCTGGAGGATGAGTGCTTGACTGAAGCAATTTTGGGTGGCGGAGGCTCAGTACTGCGGCCTCGGGGAATTGAAAGTTGAATCAGTGAAAGCTCCTCCCGAGCTGCGGGGATGCCTACAATTAGGTATAGTATATGGGCCATGGAAAAAGAAGAAATTCTTCCCTTGTTGAGTGAAAGTAATGGAAGAGGAAACGAGGGAAGAGCCCCAAATCCATTACTAAGCCACAGTAGCGCATTGCCATCTCAGTGTATACCACACCAACAACTAATTCACACCGGCAGCACAATTCACCCCTCAAGAACCCACCACCAAGACCCAGCCACCCCATCACTTTGCTTGTCTTTATAAAACATTAGGAAATTGGTAGCCCCTTTGTGCAACTTTCTGCCTTACATCGAACCTGGCCATTTGCACATTGCATAGCCTGATGGTTAGTTCGGGTGCGAGACCAGTTTGGAGCACCGAACCGACATTCTAGGCTCAAACAATTCCAGCGGCCTCCTTGGATGTGCGGCAGTGCGTACTGACGGCTTGAGGATCACAGGAATCCACACCATCACGAGTGAGGTGGTCGCACTCCACCTCTGGCTTTAGATCCTGCTCGGTGGGGCATGGACATACTTTGGTTGGGGAAAAAGTTAGAGTTGGGAGTCAATCATCTATCACATGTTGTATAGTTATCAACTTTATCAACTGCCTACTAATTTTGTGTAGGATTCATGTATTAGCTATAGTAGGTAGTGATATCTTTTGTATGTTTAGCTTGGTTATGCATGTACTAGCCATTTTGGCTATATCAAAAGCTATACGCTGTTATATATATAGTTTACGTCACTTTTACAAAATCTTTTTGTGTCCCCATTTTGTGTAACCGTTTTTGTCTTCAATTGAACAATTGAATTGCTTTAATTGGCCAATTGAATTGCCTTTAATTGAAAAATTGAAACCTTGCATGTTACCTTAATGTTAGAACAACTCCATGCATGATTCAGTTTTGGGTCAATTGTAGTTCCAGCGTATTCAACTTGAACATTCCACCTTAAGCTAATTCACACACTGCACACCAGATTATACCAATAGGTTGTGAAATTGTATGCCTCTTTTCGCCTTGCAAAGCCGGCCTTAGGCATGTTGGCAACCTAGGATAGGTTTGTGTTACCCACATTTGAAGACCAATGTAGTCTTCCAAAAAGGAAAAGAAAAGAAAAAAGCAAAAGAAAAAGAAAAGAAGAAAAAGAAAAATAAAGTCATGACACTTTGCCTTGAAACGAAACACCCAGTCCGAGGGTATATGTGAAAGCCTTTGAAGCCGATACCTAAGCCTTAATTGGTTGGGAGTCATCGACTTAGTGTTAGATTACACCCAGGTGAATAGGTAAGGTTTAGCGTATTGGGTGTGATTCTCGAAGTCATTCGGAGTCCGGGGTGAAGCCTGTAGAGTTTGTGGTCAAGTGATCCTTTTGGCTTGATGCCCTAAACCTTAATTGGTTGGGAGTCATCGGTGGACCCCCGTTACACGGACTTTGGTGAAATCGAGTTTTGAGCATTGCACCCTACAATGTTATTCAAATAAAGAAAAAAGAGTGTAGCTATCCCTATCTAGGTTGTTCAACATCTTAAGGCCATGCCATTAGCTAGGTTGGGGGGAGGTAATAATTTTGCAATTTATTGGCTCAATCTGGTTACATTAGGAACCATTAGATCTTTGGTGGAAATTCAAGTTGAGAATCATGGAACCAATATTGACCTAAAAATTTGTTCTTGTATGGTTTTGGCTCTCTCATGTCTGTTTTCAAACTTGGTATCAATTTTTCATTTTAAAGGTAATGTCTATATGTACATACACCTTTTTGAATCATAAACTTTTTGAAAATCACTGCATATATCTCCTTTTAGTTTTTGCATTGCTAAGGGACTAGCAACGTTTCGGTTGGGGGGTGTGATTGAGTACCCGAGTTACATTTTGAACTATTTATATTAGATAGGTTTTGAGTGCTTTGCGCACTAATCATGTCATTTATGCCAGTGAAGTGTTCAAGTCTACTTAGTATCACTTATGCCGTTTAGAGGTTATTTTTGGTTGTTTTGCAGGTTTTTGCGTACTTTGGGAGTTCAATATCGAGACATATGATGAATCATGAAGATTGAACTCAATTGTCGGCCATCAAACAGACCAAAAATCAAAGAAAGAATGAAGGCAAAGTGATGGAAATCGATGCGATGGGGACGAGGGAAGCAATGCGTGATGAATCGGCAAATCGAGAATTTCGCTAAGATTGCGAAAATTTATTTGGATTCTTGAAATTTGCAACCTTAGCGAAAATTTCGCAATCTTAGCGAAATTACCAATTAAGCTAATACCCGGGGGAATTTAAATGAAACCTTGTTTCTAGCGAAATTTTACATTCCTTCTCACATAAATTTAGCTAAGCTAGCGAAATTTCGTAACAAGCGGAAATCACCACTTGCCTAAGCGAAATTTTGCATTTTAAGCTATCTCTTCAGTGATTTAAGCTGGCTAAGCAATCTAATTATGTGAAGTCATATATCATCTTTTGTAATTAATGCCAGTAGACTTCATTTTGGTGTAGTACTTACTTGTCCCATGATAGCCAAAATGTTAGGCTTTCTTGTATTTTCACACATTTAGGTTGTATATAAGCCACCTTATAAGTTTGTAACCCTAACTTTCTCTTTTCAGTACATACGCGCATCTTCTCTAGTTTTCTCTCTTTTCTCTCATTTTCTCTCCCTTTCTTGGTTGCCAAACACCCTCCAAGGATGACAACTTGGAGGATGAGCGACTAAAACCGCTTCCTTCTTGGAAGTAAAAGGCTGGCACAGGGGTGAGATCTTTAATTTCTTGAGTGGTTCCACTTTGTTTTCATGCGACGGGTTTGTCATTTGGTTCCCAATTTTCATTTCTAGGTTTAAGCTCTTTGATGTGCTTTCTTTGGCCAATACTTGGCAAGCTTTTAGGGTTTAGTTTATTCTTAGCTTTAGATACACTAATATCATTAGTTGCTCTTCTGACCATGAGGTAGGTTAAGGGGTTAGGGTTTCACTGTATGTGCATCCACTTTTGATCAATACTTGGTAATCTTTTAGGGTTCAGTGGATGCTTATTATTAGATCCACTAAGATTCATTAGTTACCCTTTACGAGATCATTGTAGGATGAGTCAAGCGATTTTCCTTTGTAGGGAACCATAAATGTTAAATAAATGCTTTCTATCAAAGGAAAATTATTAGGGTTTAGGTTTTAATGCCAAATGAAGACCGGTTCGAGAGATGACTATATGTCATCTTCTCTATGAGAAATTAACGGCGGGGACCTCTGAGTTAGCCTAGGATCTTAAGCTAGTGGCCCCTGCTTCAAGGAGTTCTATTTTACATTTATTTTATTTAAATTTCAGTTTCAACCATCAACTCCACTTATTTTTTTGCCAAGCCTTAAAATCAATTTAATTCACCAATTTTGATTTCTTTCGAATCATTTGTCTGAAGAAAACCCATCCTGTAGTTCGGCCCTGAACCGCTATGCTGCGATGGCTTGATACGGCCGAGTAGAATATAGGATATAAATTTTGTTGATTGTGCTCACCCTACCGTGTACGAATCGTGCCTTGAGTAGACCTAGTCGTTTTAGAGCATGTTTAGGGTATTTTGTAAGCATAAATTGAAGTTTCGTAAGTTAAATGCGAAAATGGAAATTCTAGATGCCGAATTTATAATAAGCCAGGGTAAATTAGTCATTTACCACTTTGAGGACTTAAGTGTCATAAGATGAAAGGGGATGCCAAATTATAAAATTTAATAAGTTGGATTGAAATAAAGAGAGAAATGAGGGGCTAAATTAGAATATGGCATAAGTTGCTTTGCAAAAGAAAGGAGTCTAAGCACTAGAAATGCAAAATGAAAACTTAAAACAAAAATGGGTTTTCTTGTTTGGCCAAACATGGCCTTAACAAAACATGGATAAGAGATAAAATTTGGTCTCATTTTGGAGGACAAACCGTAGAGAGAGAGAGAGGGGAGAGGGATAAGAGAAGAAGAAGAGGAAGAGAGAGGAAGAGGAGAAGAAGAAGATCAAATAAGGTATGTTTCAACTTGGGATCAAGTGTATTGTGATTTCCTAAGGCCTTGGTTTGGAGAATTGTTGTTCCTCCTTGTCTAGGGTTTTGTGGAAAGATCACACAAACCTTTAAATTGTTGAGGTTAAGAGGGTAAAACCCCAAATGGTAGAAAAACATGGAATCCTCCCTTTGTAGTTGGATTTACGGTTTAATTGCAAAGTAAAGGGGTTGGAGTTAATCCAAACCTAACAAGTCTTAATATTTAGTTTTATGTATGGGTTATAACATATTAGAATGGTATTGGGAGAAATTCATGGAAAATTTTGGAAGATACACTTGTAATGAAAAGAGGTGAGTAGAAAGAGTTACAAGAGAAATATGGAATGGTTTTGATGTGTGTTTGAGGTATAGAGTTGAATTGGGTATCAAAAATATGGAAAAATGGGAGAAAATACACATTCTGGACATTTTCGGGTCATGTGTACTGGTACACCTTGAATGTGTACCAGTACACCCTTCGAAGGCTCAAATGTGTGGGGTACGTTGGGGTGTACGGTACACCTGACCTTTCCCAATTTCAACCAATTTTTGTATTTTGGCCATAAATTCCTCATTTATTATCCGATTTGAGTGATTCAAGTGGCCAATTAAAATGAAACGAGGAAATCAAACATAAGAAATAGACATCGTCAAATTCTGACTCTAAGTGGCCCAAAAATTCACTCAAAGTGGGGCCATGTTCAAGTCAAATTCTGCATCAGTTTGAACAAAGAGTAGTCCCGGGTGTCTAGGAAGTAACTTGAGTTTCGGTGCTCCGAATTGGGTGATTCCAGTTGGAATAGAACCCTTAGCACCTTAGCTTTAAAAGAGTACAAAGAGATAGTGTCAAATATGGAGTTAAGACACGGAAAAATTAATGTACAAACTGTTCCCGGTGTAATCCGGTAAGCCGACTAGTTGGCATAGAAAATGCCATAACACTAGTTCGGATAATCCGATTGGAATGATTAATTTATGAGTAAAGTAGACTCTTAGAGGAATAAGAATGAGACTAAGTCAAAAACGTACCGTACCTCACCGCCTCCGCAAAGTTTTGCTTTGCCTCGGTGATATTCGTTTAGTATGATTATTTGCTTAATCACTAAGAGTGAATAAATTGTATTTGTCTAGGTGCGGGTGAAGACGATAACCTGACCTAGGATTGATATCGAGAAAGAAACGGAATCGATAATTGGTCTGTTCTATACCCGTTCTTTATTCTAGTTTGTTCTATATCTGATCTTTATTCCAGTATTGTTCTATACTTGTTCAGATTCTCTATTTGTAAGAAATATTCATATATATTGGTTGAATCATTGTTATTGACTGTTTGCCAACTATGCATGTATGGTATTTGAGCGTAAGTGAATTTCTTATAAAGTAAATTAATTTTAAATGATATTATTGAATGACTAACATGGCCAAGGTTCTGACTAGACCGTCGTAAGGTAACCGTATTTGTCAAATGCAAAATCACGTACTCTTGAATGTGAGACGGGACCGGGATTCACCAAGCAGATCTATCGTGAATGGAAACTTCTATAGTCATATGGCAGAGGCCGGTATTAATATTGAGCAGCGAATCACGTACTCTTGCGAATGACAAACGGGGGCGCGGGATTCACCAAGCTGAATGCGTAGTGAATGTCGATTCTATAGTCATATGTGAGGCGGTAATGTGAATGTGAAACCACATTACTCTTGAATGACAGCAGGCGGGGATTCACCAACCGAATCTGTCGTGGATGTCGAATTCTATAGTTATATGTGGAATCACAAACCGAACAACGAAACGATGGTATTGAAAAGTGTATTTGTACAAGTATCTTTACATTACACTAATATTGTATAAAGGCATTATTTTTATAAATGCATGATTTATATGAACGAAAATGGAATACAAAACTATATAGAACCACTAAGCATGAAAATTCTTAGCGTATTGTTTTATCAATGTAGTCTTGAAGTGATAGACATCGAAGCAAGATCAAGATCGAGGGCTGAGTCATAAGAAGGAATTACGGGTAGTAATAAAGTCATATGCATTACTCCATTTCTTTGAACATTGACATTTTGTAAAACGGTTGAACTGGATCATTATTTTTGTAAGGCATTTTTGTTAAATGTAAGCGATTATGGATCTTTTGTTAATTGTAAATGTTTTATGGGCTTGCCAAAATGAATTGCTTCAGCGAAATTACAAAATTGAAAATTTAATAAAACAAAGCAAAATGTTTGATAAGATAGTGGAAATGTCGAATGGCAGGGCTCGGCTTGGATCCGTAACCGGTTCAAGTCTTGGATTCGAATTAGCGACACTTTTTGAAAATGAAATTTTAATAAAGCAGTAACTAGAAGAAAAGGATTTGATTCGTAGCTTTAAGCAGCGTCCGGGGTTTCGGGTTCGGACCGCCAGTCGGGTCGGCGGGGGCTCGAAGAGGTCACCATAACTATGGGTATCGAGCGCTAGGTTTAGGCGGTTCTACAAAGTGATTTTGAAATTGTTTGTAAATGATTTCGAAATTGTTTGTAAATGATTTCGAAATTGTTTATGACATGCATTGCATTTGCATATAAAGGATAATATGACTCTGATGCGGATCTTGTGGGTCTTAATAGGATGAACTAGAGGAGTGAAGCAGTATGATATCTTGGTGGCAGACCGGCTCGGGCATAGTGTTATTGTGAACAAAGTGTATAGAGATTGTCCCATCAAAATCACGAAGTATGAATTTTTGGGAGATTGATTGAGTTATCTTTCAGGGAGTTTGATGTGATAGTGGGGATGGGTAGTTATCTGACAGACGATAGTCGATTGTAGAATGAAAAGAGTGACCTTAAGGACACGAATGACAATGAGGTTATTTTCATCGTGAAGGCGAGATCCACCTCTCTAATGTGATATCCGCAGCGGTTGCGAGAAAGATGGTCTCGAAGGATATCGAAACTGTTGGCTTATGTGATTGATAAAAGGTAAGGAAGGCAAGGCTGGTGTATCATAGATATTCCTGCAGTTAGTGACTTTCGGACGTATTTAGGAAGAGTTACCGGATTGCCTCCATAGGAGATTGAATTTGCTATCGGCGTTGTCTTGGAGTCTTACTGCCAGCGTCCATTACCATAGTATAGAATGGCTCCAGTTGAGCTAAAGGAATTGAAATTGCAGTTACAAGAGCGCTGAAAAGGATTTATTCGACCAAAGTGTATCACCATGGGGAACTCCTATGCTTTGTCAAGAAGAAAGATGGTACCGCCATTTATGTGTTGATTATGAACAAGCGAACAAGTTGACCATAAAGAATAAGTATCTAGATTGCAGGAATTGATGTTTGTTCGACCAATTGAAAGGTGCAAGTATCTTTTCGAAGATTGACTTGAGATCTGGGTATCATTAGTTGAAAATTAAAGATGTCGATGTGCATAAGACGGCGTTTAGAACACGATATGGACACTATGAGTTCCTTGTAATGTCGTTTGGTTTGACCAATGCTCCAGCGGCTTTCATGGACTTAATGAATCGTGTTTTCTGACCGTATGTGGATCAGTTTGTCGTAGTGTTCCTAGACGACATTCTTGTGTATTCGAAAGATCGAGAAAGTCATGACACACACCTTCGGGTAGTGTTAGAGATTTTGAGAAAAGAACAGTTGTATGTGAAACTCAGCAAGTGTGATTTGGATTGCTTGAAGTGTCGCTACGGGGCGCATCGTATCGAAAGAAAGAGAATCAGGAGTGGATCAAAGAAATGAAGTGGTTGTCGAATGGAAGCCACCAAGAAATGTGCAATGCGTGGTTTCACGGGACGGGTTACTACGAGAAGATTTGTTAAGGGGTTTTCTATGATTGCGGCCAGATGTGAGATTGCTCAGGAAAAATGTAAAGTTTGAATGGAGTGAAAATGTCAAGGAAGTTTCGAAAAGCTAAAAGCATTCTTAGCAGGGCTCCGGTGCTTACTCGGCCAACTGCGAGTAAAAATATGTGATCATAGTGATGCTTCACTAAATGGACTCGGATGTGTCCTAATGCAAGGAGTAAAGTGGTAGCCCTGTGCGCGAGACAATTGAAGCCACATGAAAAAAAACTACCCCACGCGTGATTTGAATTGGCGCAATTGTATTTGCGTTGAAAATTTGGAGACATTATTTGTATGGAGAAAAGTGTTTTATTTGCACCGTCATAAGAGTCTTAAGTATTTGCCCTCACAACGAGAGCTTAACTTGAGACAACGGAGGTGGATGGAATTGATAAAAGATTATGACTGCGTGATTGACTATCACCCGGGAAAGGC
Organism: Tetrastigma voinierianum; assembly: GCA_016808115.1. NCBI lineage: Eukaryota > Viridiplantae > Streptophyta > Magnoliopsida > Vitales > Vitaceae > Tetrastigma > Tetrastigma voinierianum. Next base: position 287,306 of record JAEQBH010006780.1, read on the forward strand.
CAATATAGTGGCTGATGCCTTGAGTAGGAAGACAGTGCAAATGCTTCGAGTGTTAAATGCCAAATTTTCATTATCAGACGATGGTGCAGTAGTGGTAGAATTGATAGCGAGACCGAATTTGTTGAATCGAGTGCTAGAGGCACAAAAGAAAAATGAGAAAATTTCTGCCATAATAGATGAAGGATTAGAATGTAAAGCGAGTTCCTGATGAATGAAAATGGAGTATTATATTATAAGGATCGGGTTTGTGTACCCGATGATGATGAATTGAGGAAAGCCATACTTGAAGAGGCACATGGTGGATCTTTTGCTATCCATCCGTGCCACAGATGTACGAATTTAAATCATTACGGTGGTCGAATGAAAAGATGTATCAGAATTTGTAACGAAATTATGCAGTATGTCAAAGAGTAAAAATGAGCATCGAGTTCGCCGGGATTAATACGACCTATCGAGAATCTAGGGTAAATGGGGCCAGAATCACCATGGATTTTGTGGTTGGGGTTACCAGTGTGAGGAGCTTTATGACTTCGGTTTAGTCGTAGTGGACCGATTGACCAAGTCGACTCACTTCCTGATGAAGCCAGGCTGTGGCTTGACAAGCTGGTAGGCCGATATATCGAGGAAATAGTTCGGTTACGAGATTCTGTATCATTATTTCAGACAAAGTCCGAGGTTTGCCAATTTGGGGAGAAAATTAGAGGCCATAGACTCGGCGAATTCGATACAGCGTTCCACCCTTAGATGGATGGGCCAATCGAAAGTGATCAAATTCTGGAAAGATATGGTAAGGAGTTGTGCGATCGACTATAAGAAGTTAGGATGAGCACCTCCCTTTGGTTGGTGTTGTGTGTACAACAACGATTTCCAATCAAGTATTGGAATGAAAAACTACGAGGCTCTATATGGAAGAAATGTAGAACAGATTTGTGTTGGATGAGTGTAGTGAAAGAAAAGTGATTGTACGATTTGATACAAGAAACTGAAGAAAAGTTAAAATGATTAGAGAGATTAAAAGTGGCCACCACGACGAGACGAGTCATATCTTAGGCATGAAGAGAAAAGGATATTCGATATGAAGTCGATTGAAAAGTGTTTTAAAGTATCACCTTGGAAGAAGGTGATGAGATTCGGAAAAGAGGCGAGTTGGGCCCAGTTTATTGGCTATATGAAGTGTCGAAAAGTGGGTCCAGTGGCATACCGTTTGGCTTTACCTCCGGACTTGGAAAAGATCCATAATGTTTTCCATGTGTCCATGCTACGGAGGTACCGTTCAGACCCATCACATGTAGTCTCTTCGGAGACAATTGAGCTTAGACCGGATTTGACATATGAAGAAGAGCCAGTAGAGATTTTGGCTCGTGAAGTGAAAGAACTACGGAACAAGAAGATTCCGTTGGTCAAAGTGTTGTGGAGAAACCACAAGACCGAAGAAGCAACTTGGGAGAGTGAAAGTAGTGCGGCGGCGGTATCCTGTGTTTAACTGGGTAAATTTCGGGACGAAATTTTCTAAAGTGGGGAGGGTATAGCATGAGAAATATACCCTAGTCGTTTTCGACATGTTTAGGGTATTTTGTAGGCATAAATTGAAGTTTTCGTAAGTTAAATGCGAAAAATGGAAATTTAGATACCCGGAATTTATAATAAGCCAAGGGTAAATTGGTCATTTACCACTTGAGGACTTAACTGTCATAAGATGAAAAGGGATGCCAAAGTATAAAATTTAATAGTTGGATTGAAATAAAGAGAGAAATGAGGGCTAAATTAGAATATGGCATAAGTTGCTTTGCAAGAAAGGAGTCTAAGTACCTAAATGCAAAATGAAAACTTTAAAACAAAAAAATGGGTTTCTTGTTTTGGCCAAACATGGCCTTAACAAACATGGATAAGAGCAAAATTTGGTCTCATTTGGAGGACCGAACCGTAGAGAGAGAGGGAGAGGAAAGAGAGAGAAGAAGAAGAGGAAGAAGAAGGAAGAGGAAGAAGAAGATCAATAAGGTATGTTTTCAACTTGGGATCAAGTGTATTGTGATTTCCTAAGGCCTTGGTTTGGAGAATTGTTCCTCCTTGTCTAGGGTTTTGTGGAAAGATCACACAAACCCTTAAATTGTTGAGGTTAAGAGGGTAAAACCCCAAATGGTAGAAAAACATGGAATCCTCCCTTTGAGGTTGGATTTACGGTTTAATTGCAAAGTAAAGGGGTTGGGTTAAACCAAACCCTAACAAATTCTTGTATTTGGTTTATGTATGGGTTATAACCATATTAGAATGGTATTAGGAGAAATTCATGGAAAATTTTGGAAGATACTCTTGTAATGAAGAGGAATTGAGTAGAAGAAGTACAAGAGAAATATGGAATGGTTTTGATGTGTTTGAGGTATAGAGTTGGGTGGGTATCAAAAATATGGAAAAATGGGAGGAAAATACACATTCTGGACATTTCGAGGTCATGTGTACGGTACACCTTGAATGTGTACCGGTTCACCTTCGAGAACAGTATTGTGCCGGTACGTTAGGGGTGTACCGGTACGCCACTGTTCTTTCTTTCCCAATTCGACCAGTTTTGTATTTTGGCAATAAAATTCCTCATTTCTTATCCGATTTGCTTGATTCAAGTGGTAAATTAAAATAGACTTCAAGGAAAATCAAACCTAAAGAAATAGACATCGTCAAATTCTGACTCTAAGTAGCCCAAAAAATTCACTCAAAGTGGGGCCATGTTCAAGTCAAATTCTGCATCAGTTGAACATAGAGTAGTCCCGGGTGTCCTAGGACGTGGCTTGAGTTTGATTGCTCGGGTGGGTGATTCAGTTGGAATAGAACCCTTAGCACCTTAGCTTTAAAAGAGTACAAAGAGATAGTGTCAAATATGGAGTTAAGACCTCGGAAAAATTAGTAATACAAACTATTCCTAGTGTAATCCGGTAAACCGACTAGTTGGCATGAAATGCCGCTTTAGATTCGGATAATCCGATTGGAATGATTCCAATTTATGAGTAAAGTAGACTCTTAGAGGAATAAGAATGAGACTAAGTCAAAAACGTACCATACCTCGCCGCCTCCGCAAAGTTTTGCTTTGCCTCGGCGATATTCGTTTAGTATGATTATTTGCTTAATCACTAAGAGTGAATAAATTGTATTTGACTAGGTGCGGGTGAAGACGATAACCTGACCTAGGATTGACATCGAGAAAGAAACGGAATCGATAATTGGTCTGTTCTATACCCGTTCTTTATTCTAGTTTGTTCTATATCTGATCTTTATTCCAGTATTGTTCTATACTTGTTCCCGTTCTCTATTTGTGAAATATTCATATATATTGATTTGAATCATTGTTATTCAAACTGTTTGCCAACTATATGCATGTATGTGAGTATTTGAGCTATGAGGTAATTTCTTGCATAAATGATAATTTTGAAACGTATTATTGAATGACCAACATAGTAATTCCTGTGGTCGTCATGATAACCATATTGTCAAATGCAAAATCACATTGCTCTTGAATGATAAGCGAGCGAGATTCTGTTGAATCTATGCGTGAATATCGACTTCTATAGTCATATGTGAGATTGGTAATATTGAGCGCGAAATCACATTTATCTTGAATGACAAACAGGACGAGGATTCACCAAGAATGCGTACATTGATTGTCGAATTCTATAGTCATATGTGAGGCGGTAATATTGAATGTGAAACCACATTACTGCTGAATGACAAGCGAGGATTCTGCTTCAAGATCTGTATGGATGTTGAATTCTATAGTTATATGTGGAATCTAAAACCAGACTCTTAAAGCGATGAGTATTGAAAAGTGTATTTGTACAGAATATCTTTACATTACAACGTGTGTATAAACATTATTTTTATAAATGCATGATTTATATGAGCGAAAATGATCTGAAGCGTATAGAACCACTAAGCATGAAAATGTAGCGTATTATTTTATTAATGCGCGCAGGTACAGGTGATAGACGCCAGAAGCAGATCCAAGATCGAGGGCTCGAGTCATAGAGAGAATTACGGGTATGCTCCGTCATAGCCATTACTCCATTTCTTTGAACATTGACATTTTGTAAGCAGTTTGAACTACGGATGCGTGTTATTTTGTAAAAGGCATTTGTTAAATGTAAGCGTTATGAATCTTTTGTTAATTGTAAATGTTTTATGGGCTTGCCAAAATGGTGCTTCATGAAATACAAAATTGAAATTTAATAAAAGCTGAAACAAAATGTTTTGATAAGATAGTGGAAATGTCGAATGGCCAAGACTCCGGCTTGGATCCATGATAGGTCGAGTCGGGGATTCGGGTCGCGACACTTTTGAAAATGAAATTTTAATAAAACGATAACTAGAAAAAAAGGATTTGATTCATGGCTTTAAACGAGCGTCCCCGGGGTTTCGGTTCGGACTCGCCAATCGGGTCGGGTAGGGCTCGGGGGTCGCCACACCTTCTATCCTGGCGCCCTTTGGAGTCGCATCGGTCAAGGTGTATGGCTGAGAGAAGGAGAGTCTTTAAGCAAAATGTTACAGACTCTTCTTTTTCTTTGACTTTTTCCTTTTTTTATTTTTTATTTCCTTTTGTCAATCAGTTTGGTATGGTTGCTTTGACGTATTTGTAATGGGTCTATCATGGTTATTTGGGCTTTTTTTGTTTTGTGTAACCACTGATGCCTATTGGCACATTTTAATAAGATTTAGTTTTTGGCATACTTGTGCACCAAACTTTCTATCTTTCATTCTTTCTGTGCATGTCAGCTAAGGGAGCAGCTGGCTTAAAGCTGGATTTTGAGAAGCCTTTATGTGTATATGTTTTCAGATTTCCCGACTGGTGCTCTTTGGGTTCCTCACTGCAAATGGGCCCAGGCCGTTTCGAAAGGCAAATCAAGGGGCTTGGTAATCAGGCGGACCTAGGCCCATAGAACTATGGGCTCAGTGGTTGATTGATCCAAAGGCGGGTGCTTACAATCAATAAGCTCATACGTGTTTTAGATGCAGTAGATAAAGCGTCTTGCTGAATACAAATAATGGGGGAAGAAGCACGTCTCTCGATACTAAGGTTGATCTGTTGGTGCATTTAATGCACCTGTCCGGGCCTTGCCCTATACAGGGATAGGGATCTAGATGTTAATTTCTTTACCGTTGCTTAGAAACCTTTTATCCAAAAATTCTTTGAGCATCTGCAACATTCCTAAAGATTTTGGCCCAGGAGTTGTTGAAGATTTCCGATCATTTTTTATCTCCTTGTGGGTTTTTTGTTTGCTTTGTTTTTTATTTTTCTTGTACGGATTGTTCTATTTGTGTTGGTTTTGTTCTAATATTACCTTGAATGCGTGCTTTTCAATCGTTAGTAAGGTTCCGATGTGAGCTGATGCATAGGAGTTTGGGATATTACTCAAACTTGGGGGTCCCAATAGGTTTTGAAAAGCTCCTCGGTCTAGGGTATTGGTTTTGCTATCGTTTTTCTAGGAGATCCTCGAGTTGATCCCCTTTCTTTGTTTTCCTGTAGAATGATGAGAATTCGAGGGCTTCCTGTGTCGGGTTGGAGCGTAGGAGGGAGTCCGATTAGAAGTCGCCCACTATGACTGACCTTGTGGGCATCTATGTCGTGGAGGAGTTGAGGTCCTTCTCCCGAGTCCACCAGCGACGTCTAGCTTAGAATTGTCAAATGGATCGACTTTCTCAACTGTAAGAGAAGAGGATAACGCCGTCTACTTCACTTGGGAGCAGTTCGTAACTGGACTGTGCTTCCCCATTTCGTCGTTGGTGAAGCAATTCCTACACGTCAGCCGGGCACCTCCTGTCGCTTATTCATCCGAATGTTTTTTGGATTTTAATGGGTTGCAGTGTGCTTAACTTTCTCTACTAACTGGATATTTCGCTGGTAGAGATTTTTTTCATCTATACGTTAAATTTAGGGATTGGGGGCCGGCTATCCATGTTGTATAGTCCTAAATGCAATTTATGGCCGAGCACCTGATTCTCCCAAGACGGAGGCAAGGGTTATCTGGTTAGGGGCACATGTGCGAGATGCTCGGCTCTCTAGGGCTTCCTTTTGATGTAAATCAGTCTCTTGTGTTTCCAGTTTGTCTTCTAACATACCTCCGTTTTCCTGATGTTATCTAGGTAAGCGCAAGTGAGGTCGGCTAGTCAACTGGATTGAGAAGGCTAGCTTGGAGAACATTAGATGATTACTAGAGATAATAGAGGCCGAGCTCAATCATGAGCTTTGTTAATGATGAGGAACTGCGGGAGTTAGGTGCCGGCCCGCTGCATGGCTGCGAAATATCTTGCGCAGTCGTTTCGAGCGTCTTTAGGGTATTTTGTAGGTATAATTTAAATTTTTTGTAATTGTTAATTTGTTAAGTGAGAAATTTTCGAAACTCGGAAATTGTACAAGAAACAAGGGTAAATATGTAATTAGTCAATATGGGATATAGAAGTCATAAGATAAAAAGACTATGGGTTAAAATAGAAATATGCATAACTTGTTTTACTAATAATGGAGAGTGGGAGGAGAATTTAAATGGCAAATAAAGGAAATTTAACTATAAAGGAGGGGACCAAAATATCTCTTTTTGGTCTCAACTCATATGGGTTGGAAGAGAAGAAAGAGAAAAAGGAAGAAGAGAAAAGAAGAAGAAGAAGAAGAGGCCAAGAAAGGTATGGATTCTAGTATGGAATTTGTATGGCTTTATGACTTTGAGTATGGAATCATGGGTATTTTGGACTTTGGTAGTGATTTTTATGGTTTCCAAACCTAGGGTTTGGTTAGAGTGATCTAACCTAGATTTGTTGGAAGTTGGGTTGAAAAACCCTAGTTTGTGTCAAATGGACATGGAATCCTTCCTATTTATATGGTTTTGTAAAGATTTGTGAACTTTGGTATGAATCCTTGGATTCTATGGCTAGGGTTTTGTTTAAGAAATTCTAAACCACCATTTTAAGTGCTTGTGGAGTGGTTTTGGAGGGATTCCATGGTGGGTTTGGATGTAGGATGAATTGAAGAGGTTTCAGGAAGAAAAGTTGGGATCATAATGGCAAAATCTTCCATTTCTGGGCAATTTCGAAATTAGTACCCGATGCAGGCAGGGGTGGTACTGGTACCACCTTACAGAGGCCAAATGGTACCGGTACCAAGATAAAGTGGTACCGGTACCAACATCCAGAACAGGTTTGGTATCGGTACCGATCCAAGTGGTACCAGTACCACTGCCTCCTGTAACCCTGATTTTTGGTATTCTTGTATTGTTAAGCTCAAATTCGCACACCAAGGGTATAGGAACCCTAATAAAGGATTAACGGGGATTCGAAGGAGAATGAAACTAAGTGAAAAACGTATCGTATCTCGCCGCCTTGGCGGAGCGAGTTCGATGGTGGCAAACATAATGCCCTTATTATAAGATAGTAAGATCCTGAACACATATAATTGTAGGAATGCTTAAGACCGGATATTAAATGACATAACACTTCTGTTACGTGGGCAGACACGTTTTGATCAGTGTTTCAGCACTCCTGCTTTGTGCTACGGCACCTCGGTACTATACAGTACCTTCGGGTACTTATTGTGCTATGTCCTACTCATTTCTTATTACTGGTCTAGGTAATACAACAGTTATATGATAAGAGTCTGAATAACGAATACGAGGAAAGTAATGTACGTTTTTCTGATCTGAATGTACCTACGGGTACCTTTGTATAAGTGTAAGTTCTGTAGTACCTGTGGACCCTACCAGATCCACAGGTCGGCGTGACTCGCGTTTAAATGAAAAGAAAATGTGGGTTGATTTTCGAATTTTAGAAAATCCGTCCTCGAGGAGGAACAATTTTTCTTTGAAGTCGCCACTTACTTTTTGTTGTTATTTTATAAAGGGAAAACCAAGTAAAGACAAAAAGCCCCAATGACTCGGTATGGAAAAACGGTCTGCGAAAACTAGATTTAAAGTGCAGGATCAGATTACCTATCGGGAAGGTACCTCATATGAGGTAACACCCCTCTAGGCCCGGAACTCGGTCTCTACTAGTGAATTGGGTATGTGGGAGCATATGGGTCACAGATCAGATAGTCTCCTAGGCTAAATATACAACTTGGATCAGACCAAGCTGGTGGTATCTAGCATGCTTAAAACATTCAACGAAAGGGCAAATGGCGCGTACATGGTCCCTAACCAAGAGAGCAAGGGAAAATTAAGTCACTTTTATTTTGAGCATACAATAATCTCAAAATTAGATATGAAAAACAAAGGCTAGAGAACCATACATAATCTAACCACTCATTGATGCTACCACTCTTGATAACAACCACATCTATTCATCCCCGAACAAAGCGGGCTCAACAAAACCTTTAGATTATTGGTGTAACTGTCACCCTTGGACCCGCGCAGATCGATTCTTAAGAATTCAAATTGAACCACATTAACCTGAACTGGAGCCACATTTCAAACCCTAAACATAGCCTACTGATTTGGGGCAAGGCCAAGGTCGAGGACTCACAAGGTCACGGACTTCAATTCAAAGCAGTGGGCGACCATACAAAGCCCAGACAAGCGGATCAGTTCCCCAGCAGTCGATCCGATTAGCGAGAACAGTTTCTGAAAAATTTTCAGAACATTCCTTACAGAGTAAAGTAAAAAAAAAAAAACAAACAGTGTAAAATTCATTTGAATGACTGAAGCAAAAAAAAAAAAACAAAGTACCCAGCTTCCATTAGGAAAAGCTGATTCGATGAACCGGCTAATCCGGTTTCCCAACCAGTTCAGCCGGTTGAGAGAGGCTCTCAAAAATTTTCAGAACCTTCCTGTTAAGGTCAGGAATCCAAAAAAACAAACCAAAGTGAGGCAACTCCGAATGATTAGAAGCGAAGCCTGGCTTGATTGCAGACCCAAACTGTTGTTTCAGTAAACTAAATTCAATTAACCGACTGATCTGGTTTCCTAACCAGTTCAGCAGGTTGAGAGAGGCTCTCAAAATTTTTCAGAACCTTCCTCAAAGAGTTAGGAATCCAGAAGAACAAACCAAGTAGAAAACCAACTCCGAATGACTGAGAACCGACACAAATGACGCCAAAGACTCAAACTGTTGTTTCAACAAACTGAATTTAGTGAACCGGTTGATCTGGTTTCCCAACCAGTTAAACGGACAGAGAAATATCAAAATTTTGGGCATTCACTCAAGAGTCAAGAATCCAAAAAAACAAACAAATTAGAAAACCAACTCGAATGACTGAGCAGAGCACAAACGGCAAAGAGCCAAGCTGTTGTTTCAACAAAGCTGAATTGATGAACCGGTGATCTGGTTTCCCAACTAGTTCAGCCGGTTGAGAGAGACTCTCAAAATTTTTCAGAACCTTCATAAGATTCAGAATCCAAAAAAAAACAAACCAAGTAGAAAATGCTCTGAATGACTGAGAACCCGACACAAACGGCGCCAAAGACCCCAAGCTACTTTGTTTATTAAGCGGAATTCGATGGGCCGGCCCGATACGGTTTCCCAATCAGTTTAGCCAGTTAAGAGAGGCTCTCAAAATTTTTCAGAACCTTCCTCAAAGAGTCAGGAATCGAACAAAACAAACGATGATTGATTCTCAGCTCGGATGAGTGAGAACTAACCAAAACAAATCGTTGTTCTCTAAAACCGAGGCATAGTGACTTGTTAGACAGCTTCTCACGTATGGCGTGAAGCAGTTCAAATGGTTGAGGAAAAACCTTAAATTTGGTTAGAATGTCCCTTAAAGAGTAGATTGGAGCCAGGGTCTATTTCTTAGCTCTTCCACAAAACGCAGAAAAGAAACTAAGCTAAGCATCCAAGCAAAATCAGCAAATCTACATTCGAGCCCGGAAAAGTGCCCCTCCAAAGGTCCGCCCATGATCTTTCTCATTTTATCTTTTGATTCCCACCTTAGCCTGCGAGCCTACATGGTGTTTCCACCTTCAAGCTTTGGAAAGAGCCCAATCCCAGTCTCGGGAATCAAGCGCCTATTAACTCCCTCCTCATTTTCCATGCAAGCTGAATATCTTAAGTTTTCCAACTTGCTTCACCTGAAATATCCCACATGGATTCATGGTGGGCTGCCTCTCAACCAAGCCAAGGCGAAAATGGATACAATACTGCCCAAGGTCGAGCCAGAGCTTATGGGCCCAAAACATATAGGATTTGGGCTCGAAAATCCACAACGACGCTCCACACAAGGCTGGCACGACTATAGGTTTGGAACCAGTACCAACCAATCGAAGTAGGTTGAAGTATGAAAATTTGAAGGCGTTCACTGAAGAATAAGGAGACCAAAAATAAATAAAAGCGATTGCACCATTCCAAGTCCGGATGGGAGATATGATCGAAACAAGGAGGAGTGCTCACGAAATCACCCCGAAAAGTGTTGTATCGTCTTGTACTGATGTACCGATCCAAAGCGATTGGTGAAACGGTTGACAAAATTATGAAATTTTAACGAAACCTCCTTGAATAGAATCCAAGGAATCAAGCAGTGAATGATTACGAGTTTAGACAGGGAATACAATCAGGAAACAAAGCTCCAAGTGTGAATTTGACATACTCTAATAAACTTTGATTGAGCTAAAACCTCAGGGGGACCCTCTTGCTTCCTATAGCACATTGCCAATAACTAAAAAAAATAAGCCATGATGACACTCTAAAGTGAACTACATACGCACTTAATGGACCACATACAAGCCCACCGAGGCTGGAGGCAGGACTAAGCCTGGAGCCACTGTGGTGTTATATGAGGCATTGGGTGAGTGTGACACCCATAGGATAAATGCAAGTGTTGAGAGCAAAATTGAGGGTCTAAATATACCCCTCTTCAGTAAGAGTGAATGAGCGAGTGAATAGTGGGTGCGAAGTGCAAGCGATGCAAGAATGAAATGAACTCCTAGTGAAGTACCAAGATAACAACAATTTTGTCCCTTACTTGAATGCGAAGGCTGAAAGCGAGAGTCACTCCAGGTGGGGACTTAAAGAAAACGGGCACGATGCAGGAAGATGAAGTGATCAGGGCACAATGCGGAAAAGATAATGAAATCCAGGCGTGCGGGAAGATGAGAAAATCCGGGCAAACTTCGGAGAAAGGTCCGGGCAAGCACCGAAAAAGGTTGGATCCAGGTGAGTACCGAAAAAGGTAGAATCCCGGCGAGTGCCGAAAAGGTGGAATCCGGGTGAGTATCGAAGAAGGGTTCGAGATTGAAGTCTTAGGAGATGGTAGAATCGGTGGTCTTGAAAAATGAAATCCGGTAGTCTGGGAAGGTAGAATCAGGATGATCACCCAGAAGAAAGGGTCTGGTGAGTGCCGAGAAATGGTAAATCAGGAATGAGTACCGAAAATAGGAAATCGATGAGTCTGGGAAGGTAGAATCAGGGTGAGTACCGGAAGGTAAAATGCGGGTGAGTGCGGAAAAGGGGTCGGCGTCTGGGTAATGTAGGATCAGGCTAGTACTAAAGTAGGGTCGGGTGAGTCTTGGGAAATGGCGAATCCTGAGGCGAGTCTTGGGAAAATAGATATCGGTGAAAGTGGGAAAGGTAGAATCCCGGTGAGTGCAGGAAGGTAAAATCACAGGGTGAGTCTGGGAAGGTAAGATCGGGCGATCTTAGAAAGGTGGGATCAGGGCGAGTCTGAGGAGAGGTGGGATCTGAAGCAGTGTCGGGGGAAGGTAAAATCCGGGTGAGTCTTGCCCAGAAAGGTAGGATCCGAGGCGAAGTCTAGGAAAATGGGGGGAATCGAGGCGAGTGCACGGAAGGTAGAAATCCTAATTAGTACCGAAAGGTGGGATCAGGCGATACCGAAAGGTGGGATCAGGATGGTCAGAAAATGTAGGATCAGGAGGCGAGTCTGGGAGGGTGGGATCCCAGGGCGTGCCGAGTGGTGGGTCAGGTTGAGTCTGGGAAGGATGAATCTGGGCGGGTGCGGGAATGGGGATGCGGGCGGTCACGAGTGTGATGTCTGGGCGGTGTCGGGAAGGTGGAAATCCCAGGAATGGGATCAGGAATGGGGAGTCCGGAGCGAGTACAATGGAAAGGTGGGATCAGGGCAAGTGCCGGAAGGTGGGATCAGGGCGATCACCCAGGAAATGTGGATCCGGGCGATCTTGGGAAGGTAAAATGCGGTGTAGTGAAAAGGTAGGATCTTGGCGATCACGAGATGTGGGATCCGGCGAGTACGGGAATGTGAAAGTCGGGTGAGTACCGAAGGAAGGGTCAGTTGAGTCTTGGGAAGGTAAGATCGGTTGAGTCAGGAAGGTAAGGATCAGGGTTGAGTACGGAAATGGAATCAGGGTGAGTACCAAAGGTGGGATCCCAGTGCAGGGAAGGTGGGAATCAGGTGATGCGGGTGGGGGAATGCGGGCGAGTCAGGAAAGGTGGGAATCAGGGTGAGTCTTGGAAGGAGTGCAAATCTAGGTGAGTACGGAAAGGTAGGATGGGGCGAGTACAGGAAATGGAATCCGGTGGGTACTAGAAGGTAGGATCGTGAGTACGGGAAATAGGAATCAGAATGATGCAGGAAAGGTGGGATCGAGGCGAGGTGTTGGAGACCGAAACAAACTAAACAGTAAAAAGCTCGGGGAAAAGGTGAGCCTTAATATGACGTCGAGTGCGCCAGCAAATGATTCGAATAGAAGTCGAAATCAAACACAATCATGACAAAAGGAGATATACTAGTATGACAACGAGAAAATGCCATAAATGATAAGAAACGAGAACTTAACAAAGAGGCAAAAAATAAAGGGGTATGCCCGTAGGACAATCTCACAAATGTGACCAAGAAATTGGAAAGGGGATTTATGCCCCGAGTCAGAATATCAATACCGTGTTAAAATCATTGCACATGTGGTAAAGAAAGTAAAAATATCATGATATTTCATTCATGAAAAATCATCCTTTTTATGCTATAAAACTGATATAAGGTTTGCCTCAGTGTGCACATCTGATATGTAAGTGCCTCGATGAAAAAAAAAACTCTGAAATAAATTTATGAAGACTTAATTGTCTGAATCAAGCGAACAAGACAACATATGAAATTAATAGCGCGTACCCTGAGTTGTGAATATGCGTGAATCTGACCCTAGGCTAGCCCTTAGAAGCACTCTATTTGTATGAAGAAACCCAAGCTGCAGCCAATGGAGCATACTTGAAACTTTGATGCAAGAATATCACTAAGCGAATGAAATTTGCGGTACATGCGTGCGAGCGATCTTGACATGAAGGATGGGGGTATGCCCGGAGTGTGAGCGTGTCAAAGCATCAGAAGCTGTGGGCTATCCAGCACGGTCACGGAGCTCTGTATCATCGATATCTGATCATGGACACGAGGGAAGCAAACTAAATGGAAGCAATATGTGACCCTCGTACTCCCCAAGAGCAGGGGGCTTGTCGACATCAGAGTACTTCAGTCATTAGACGGAGACACATCATATAAAATGCTTGAGCGAACACGAGATCTGGTCTCGGGGTGGTCTTACGACTCGAGCGAAGTAATGTAGGCCGAGGGTAGAAGAGTGTGAATGACATGATGGGAAACAAAGGCCCAATACCCAATAAACACTACCAAACCTCTACGCGCAATGTCAAATATCAAGAATCATGTGAGAAGGTGACTCAACCAACATCGAATAGACATTGTCAAATGACAAGTGAAGTGCACCAAGGATGCGATAAACCCAAGCGAGACCGACGATCAATAAGTAGAAGAAGGCGAAAGGGATAAGAAAAATGATGAATGGATAAGCAAAAAAAAAAGGAAGAAACAAATTTGGGATATAAATGTGGCGATGTGGCAATGATAGCCCAGGCAACTCATACCGGAGCATGAAGTCGAAGCAAGTCAACATAAGATGGGAGTGGTGATGCGGTATTGAGGAATCCGAGGGGACCCACAAGGTGCAAAGAAACAATCCAAGCCTCATTCTCAATGTGTTGCAGATCCACTGGAGAAAGATTGTACAAATACTCTCACCAAACTTTTAGAGGAATAATAAATCTCTCGAATCAAATGACCTTTGATGACCCAGTATATTAAAAGAATACCAAACAAACAAATTTTTTTTTTTGTTTTTTTTGTCGAACCACAAAGTAGATTAAATTCCATACTAACACAATCAACCAAAAGAACCTCAAACCTCGATCCCGAATGGTCCCCTCACTTTAGAATCGAGATCAAAACCTAGGCGAATGAAAGGTGCTGACAAACACGATTGGTAGCTGCAGGATGAGAAGCACGTCATCATCACTCAAAAGGAGATAAAAAGTGAAATGAATATAGATGATAGAAACTAGACTCAAAGGTAGACGGTGTGAAGATGCAAATGGGGAAAAAGAAACGAAATGATGCGAGAAAGAATAAGCGAAGAATGACTGTGCTCATAATGCTCCACAGAGATCCAGTGTAAGTAATGCGCACGAGGCAGCCCTCAATGGTCGGAAAAAAGTATGCAAGGCTGAATGAAGAATAGGCCATAATAAACGCGTGAGGCTCGAAGGGTTACTTGATAGGATATATCAATGTATAGGTGTGCAATAAGAATATGGCTACTTAAGATGATGGCCACCCATCCTCTAACCATGATCTCAGCGTAAAACCTCTTCATTGATCCATGAGTGGCTCAAAGAGTGAACTGATTTTAGTCGAGTCTATCAACGGGCTCTCTCGAGTCGGATCTCGTGTGACATGGAACCAGCTCCCGATTCGGTCTAAACACCTAGGGGTGGTTGATCAATCCCGAGGACCTTCAAGGCTAGGTAGCCTTTTTGAAACTTCCTAGGCTTTACCCTTTTTCTAAATGCACGGGTCATTTCCTCGATAAGCTTCGGAACTTGATGCATACCCTCGATCTCCTCTCATCCAGGCTAAGTTGATCATAACGAGTGAGCCCACTTAGTCTTAGATGTGGGATGCTCTAATGCTACTCTCGGGGATCTCATCTCGATTTCAGCAGGCGACCTTGCCTCCATACCTCATACCAAAGTAAGGTGTAGCCCGGTAGAATCTGAAAAGATGTAGGATAAGCCCTTGATGCGAAAGGGCTTCTCGACCAATCCCTAGAAGTCTCAACCATCTTTCTCAAAATCCTCTTGATATTCTTGTTCGCGGCCTCAAGCGCCCCATTAGTGCGTGGCCTATCATGCGGATGATCGATGTCTTTGAATACCATACTCTTGGACCGGTCATATCCGCCGCCTCTTAAATGCGCTCCTCATGGATCAACTCATGAGTATCGCGACCCAGAGGCCCGGTCAGATCCGATCCCGGCGAGTCAAGCGAAACCGGGGACATTTCGGTTGACTCTTTTTATTTTCCGTGTTATTAAATTTTCTTTTCAAAAATGTCCACGACCGAATCCGGCTGAGCTTCGAATGGCGTCTGAATGGGTGGGTTTATCGACGTTTTCATTTATCTTATCAAACGTTTATTATGTCATTTCGTTCTTGAGCGGTTTAGTTTGGGCGATCCACATAATCATTTACAAATTCAATGCGGTCGGTAGGCCATAAACATTTAACAAAATACATTTACAAAGAAGGCATTCATGCCTTTTCAGAATGATATACAAAAATCAAGGTTCATAGTTTAACCCTTTTGTTTACAAATACCACTTGTTCAAAAGAAATGATATGAAAATGACGGGGTATATATACTTATACGCCGTACTCTCTTTATGACTCTACACTTCTTAATCTTGGCCTGCCTTTTTACTTACTCGATACCTGCGCCTAGATAAAACTATACGCTAAGCATTTTCATGCTTAGTGGTTCTCTGATTATATTCAATATTCAATTTAACTTGACATGCATTTAACATTAAACCATGCCTATTATATCAACATATACTCATACGATTCATTTTTGCATTCTTTCATTTTACAAATCATTTATCATATCACAACATGCATTTTCAATGCAACAATTCAATTTATGAGATTTAAGCATCTACATAAAATCCCATTTACACTCGTCAATGTTGGTTATTTCACTTTAGTAAATCACATTTAAGCGGATTAGTTTGATGAATCGTCCTTATTATCATTCGGTAATGTGCCTACACATTTAACAATTCGGTCTCCCATCATGACGGATGACGTTTGGTGCACCCCGACATGGGGTATCACTTAAATGCCATACGCCATCATGACGGATGCTGATTGGGTATCCGCCAAATTAGGACATTTCTTCAATGCCATACCATCGCAGCGGATGCGGTGGTGCATCCTTGAAGTGGGACATTGAAAAATTCGGGTGCCTTCGTGGTGATGCCAATTGGTGCATCTTGTCGGTGGTTCGTGGTATATCGATTCAATTCAGATGTCAGGAATTGACCGATTCGTTTACAATTCGATTTATCATTCACATTCATTCGGTTTTCAAATATCACATTTCAATTCCATATTCACTTTCGTATTATCTTTTCAAAGATATACTCAATCTATGTACTCATTTCATATACTCATTTCATATACTCACTCATGTACTCATTTCATATTTACTTGGTAAACTACCAAACTACTTTAAATAAGAATAGAGTCAGAGAACAAACTGAAGCTGTCGGATCTAGTTTCCTTCTCCTCGATCTCGGTCCTAGGTTAGGCGATCATCACCCGTCCCTAGTCAATAACAATCACGCCACTCTTAGTGGATAAACAATTATCATATATTTAGTGAATGACAATTTATCTTTGTTAGCGGTTTTAGGTTAAGACACTAAGATTGCCCCGGCAGCGAACCTTCGCTTCGACTCGGTGCGTCGTTTTTAAACTATTTCTATCCTTATTTGGGCCCCATTAATCATTTCTTAGGGTCCCCCAACCATCGTTATCTGAGTCACGGCTTAATAGTGCAAAAATATGCTCAGCGGAATTGCATAGCGGTGAGCACGATACCACTTGACTGGTACGGTACTAGTCCCTCACTTTGCCGATGGTAGGTACGATTTAGTGGCTGATGACCTCAGACCAAAACACTTTTACAAATTTGGTTGCACAATTACCAAAGGGTTATTATCTAATCCCGGAAAGCGCACCATAAAAACGTTTAGGGCAAAAAATCTCACAGGTTAATAATTTTCAATTTTGGTTTTGGCACGATATTAAAATTACCTGAGTCGGCCAGTAGTAAAATGGATATAAGTCAGATATAGATCCCAGAGATCTCAAGAATTTTAAATCAACTACCCTGACTACTCAAGTTTCGTACTATTTGGACCATAAAGTGATATTGGAATCCAGCTTAGAAAATTGGAAATTATACTAACACAAGTAAAACAAATGAGCAATCAAATAAAAATGGAATATAAAGAATAAAGAATAAAGAATAGTTAAAGAAAACAAATGGACAGAATAGTCTTTGAGAGGGAACACATCAAGTATCTTTGCTATAGTGAAGTACAATTGCATGGTTAATACGGATAAAACTTCTTGAATATTTCAGGTTTTAAAATCTGTCCAAGGCGTTTAGCAGTAAAGCTGGATCTCTCCACACTCCACATTTCATTATCTAATTTTTCCTGATTCTTTCGAAGACAGGGAATGAGATAACTACTTTTAAAAGGGATTTCCTTAATCTGGGTATTTTTCTTTTGCAATACTTCATACCCATTTTATGGACTGTAAACCTTAGCTCCCAAGTTATCGGTCAAGCAAGGATATACAACTTCGAGGATGCTCTTCCTCAGAAAATTAGAATAGATCATCCTCTCTCCTTGATTAGATCTCGGCTAACCGCGGGATCGGCCTCACTATTCGAATTGATGTGAACTCTGCTTGTTTAAATTGATAACCATTCAACTCTTTCTTGATTTCAAGTGAGAAGAGATTTATCGGAAATGGCCTGCAAAGCTCATTAGATCTCAAATAACGGGTTAATATACCTTCAAGCAATTGTTCGCAACTCTTAGAATTTGCCTTCTCTGCACCAATCTTGTGAGAGGGCCTCATGAAATCGAGCAATGAGACAAATCTTATGGCTGGGTATAAGAAAGCGATATTGAATCGAAAGCAGTAAAACCCAACACCAGTAAATTCATAAAGCGAAATTCAAGAATTTGCTAGGCTTATTCTGGGGAAAGATAATTCGACTATAGCATTCACTTAATGGAAAATTTGGATTCCTTAATTGCGAATTACACCTCTGACATTCTCGATCCCATAAGAATAGCTGCCAAATGGAGTAGGAAGTGAATTTGAAATTATTACGAACTTCAAAGATTCAGGTAGTAATTTGAAAAGAGCGAGAATTAATTCGATACGCTTTCGAGAAACATAACATCAATTCAGGAAAGAAAAGCGAGAAACTAAAGCGATAAATCTAATCTAATCTCTAAATATCAATATTGAAAAGAAAGAAAGTAAAGAAAAGAAAAGAAAAGAAAGTAAAGAAAAATGAGCCTTGACTACCGAACCTCGTCTGTATCGCTCTTGACTACTTTTATGAAATTTGGGTAGCTGCGTGTTATAGGGTTTTCACCGGTTGAGCCTAATCCCAATGCGGAGTTTTGTGGATTTCCAGAGTGGGTTGGCCCATGTTAATGTTCGGTCGCGACTTCAGCTCCTTGTCGCGACATCATCCATGTATCGGCGACATCGATCTCACGTCGCGACATCGGCTTAAGTCTTCTGTAGCCCAGCCGATTTGTGTTCACGTCGCGACATCAATCTCGTATGCGACCTCGACTTTATCTTTTCGCGAGGTTTCAATTGGTCTCTCATGATGTCGCGACATCGTTATGTTATCGCGACCTGCGGCTCGCAGAATCTCTGCGGCATTCAACTTATCTTGGTGTCG
>JAEQBH010006781.1:0-122040 GCA_016808115.1 Tetrastigma voinierianum
GAAATTTATCATCAGTAGGAGTTTTTAGAGGAATACATTTAATAGATATCTAATGAAGCACACCCAACCAAACCTGGTTTAGGGTCCATTTATTTATTTATTTATTGATAGGAGAAATTCATTCATTGAAATTTATCATCATTAGGAATATTTTAGAGGAAAACATTTAATAAAAGTCTAATGAAGCACACCCATAAAAACCTGGTTTAGGGTCCATTTATATATTTCTTTATAGGTAAGAAATTCATTAGGAGTCACCAAAGTAGTGACTCAAGGAGCCTAAGAGATACCAAGACCCATACCCATGAAGAAAGTTGGAAGGAGCCAAAAAAGGGGACAAAAAAAATAGAAAAGGCCCACCTACCCAACCGGTCAACAAAAATAGTTAGAGAAAAAAAGATGAACATCTATAGACAACTTTGTCTCTGACGGCTGACCAAAGAGAAAACATGATAAGGAATTTCGGCCTATCATCACCAAAAGCTAATTCATTCCTCTTCTTCCAAACTATTCAAGGAGTATAGGAACTTCTATCCAATTTTTTTTCCACTTTTTCCCTACAAAAGATCCGTGTCGAACATTTATAATCTTTTAACTGAAGAAGGCAGCACCCAAGCAACCCCTGGTAGCAAAAAGAACTCATAAGACTCTTGCTTTTAGACAACATAGAAGCAGATGATTTATCATCTCTTCCTCTTCAAGGCACAATTAGTATCTATTCACTAAGCTCCACCTCTTAATGGCATCATATCAAAATAAGGGCTTTACCCAGTTTGCCTCCCAGCGGCTGATTTTAGGCTGCATCCGCTGCCTCTTGAATGTCTTTGTAAGGGGAAGGAGACCCTCATCCTGCACCAAGATGTTGTAAAAGAGACTTGACCAGAATTACCAGTTCTGGTTTCAGCCCAAAGCACTCATCCCCCTCATTCCATGCATCCCGTCCCTCAATTTGAATAAAAATTTCTCTACCTTTATCTCCCAATCATTAAGATCTACAGAAACAAGGGTTTGAATCATCCTGCCCCTCTTCCACCTCCACTGAATTCTTTCATAAATTGGCCAACCAATGCTCCTTTGAATCAGCATGCTCATACAATAGGGAGCGAATCACAGGAACTATCCCACACCACTTATCCTTCCAAAATCTAATCTTAGTTCCATCTCCTACTGAAAAAGCAATCATGATCTTATCAACTCTCAACCCTTCCTTACTCTTTTCCACAATCTGACTCCATAGGCCTCTCTAGCCTCCTGAGAACAACACCCTCAACATCCTCACCATATTCCCCAATTCACTTGACTCCATAATGCATTTCTTTGAGCAAATCTCAATCCATTTACAAAGAAGTGCCTTATTAAGAGAGGGCAAGCTCTTAATCCCCAAGCCACCTTTCTTCCAATTTGATCACACAATATCCTATTCCACAAAGTGAGGCTTGCGATCTATATGTAAAATATGATACATACTATAACATAAATAAACTAAATAAAGAAAACGAGCTTTTACATATAATCAGTTTTTTTACCTTTCAATTAAATAATACAAAAGCACAAAAGACTGGTGAAATTTTGATAAATACTCATGAGTCAAGGAACTTTTTATTTTTTTGTTGATAAATTGAGTCAAGGAAATATAAGTTTTGGAAGCTATTTAGACAAATGGAATCTAAAGTGGAAATGTCTACCTTCAGAAGTTGTAAAACAAACTCAACAGCTTCTCTTGGGCTTTTCTTATCTGCTGCTCTAACCATAGCTATTGCATGTGGAATGGCCTGGACGAGTAACATTAAAACGAAAATGGTTCCAGAAAATGCTTTAGAAATAATGAAGTATTTATTTCTAGCTAATTGTAAACAAAGGAAAAAAAAATAGCAGGAAGAAGCATAGAAATACATAAGAGAGCAAGGGCATCCATCAACATAATTATAATACAACCTAAAAATTACTTTTTTCAGTTTAATATTGGTGTGCAAGTGTTCTTTTAACTTTCTGATTTTTTGTGTGTGGGTGGGGGGGTGTTAGACCAAAACAAGATAAAGGGGTAAACAAAAAATGCCACCCTCACTGGCCCCAGCTCACTGAAAGCTTAGTCTCACTCAACAAGTTCGTCAAGAAGAAAGAGTAGTCGCCTAAGTGCGCTCTAACTCACTTCCAAAAAGTTATACGTAAAGGACTACTTGATTTCTTGACCTACCTTTCAGGACTATCAAAGCTCTTTTACTTCTCCGCCATATGATCAATATGAAATTTTAAATAAGCAACTCTCCAAGAGTCATTGCTCTTCTTCCAACAAAAAACCATTAGCAGCTCAGGACATCTCTCACCAAGGAACGTATCACTCATTCTACTTCAAATGGAAAGCATAAATCACTTCTTTCATAAGATGACTATGTCATCAAATGTTTTTTCTTCTCTAGAAATCCTTGCAATTGGAAAGTAAATTCAGCACCCTCAATTCCCGGTTTCCCTATGAGCATGTGATGATGAAATCATGGAATTCAACATAGGGTTCTTTTCCCTTTTCTTTTTCAATATAGGCAAACAAAGTGTTTGGAAATGGGAAGTACACAAAAAGTTTCTTTCTAAGAATAGAGCAGACAGAATAAGCCAATAACATTAAAAAATTCCAACAAAGAGCAAGACTCAACTCAATAGGAGCTTAAGACCACTCTAGCAATGACATGAACAAAGAAATCTTTCAATATCTAATATATGGTAGATAATCATCTTTAAAGAACTCCATTCCTCTCTTTCCACCAAGCACCATAGTAAATTAGAGCCAAACTCCACCTCTTTCCTCCTTTTTTTCTCTAAGCATTTCATGCCACTAAGAAGGAGATCTTTAAATTGCCAAGGAAAAGCCCACTTTGACCAAGGTTATGACTAACCGGATCACATGCAGAGCCTAGTTTTCTCGATGATAAATAAGAATGTCATTTGATGACTCTTCTTGGAGTACAATAAAGCCCCATTGCCTCTTTCTAAAGAAGGCATTTATAACGGGACCATAGCTATATATGAGGCTGCAAGGCGCATCGGCGTAAAAGCTTCTTGGGGCTTGGAGCGCACTTGAGGCACGGAGTTTTTTAAGTGAGGGCGCACCATATATCAAATATATATTATGATTCTTATGATGGTTGTTTCCTATTTTTACATGACTTTCTCGCAATTTCTTAGCTAATTTAGTTGATTTTTTGCTTCTTTGCCTCTTCTATAAGGATTATACGGTAGTTGGGAGGGTTAGGGCTTTTTTTTGGAGTTGAAACATTACAGAAATGAGGGTGGAGGGACTGAAATCGCAAAAATCAGGCATCTAGGGCCAAAATGACATTATTTTGGTGCACCAAAGTTTTTTTTTTTTAAACTCAAGGTACAACTCAAAACAACGTCATTTTGGATAAGTTAAAATAACTTATTCAACCAAAACGACGTTGTTTTGGTCGAAAATACTCGAGTTGAATCGGGCGCCCGCGGGGAGGTGGTGGTGCCTGGGCTTTTCGCGTGCTTGAGGTGCGCCTTTGATAACTATGAACAAGACTAAATAAAAAATGTCCCTCCTTGACATCCCTCAAACCAACTTGCCCACTACAATCCTAGCATTCCCATGAAATGAATGTCAGCCCTCTTCAAGAATAAGAATCTCACATGGTTGATTGAAGATCATGATTTTATTCACAAGGCTAGGAAGAATAAGAATCTCGCAAGAAGTGCTCCACAAAAACATCCATCTCACAAAACGATCTTGAAAGTACCTACAAAAAACAGAGGATATAATGACCTTGATCAGGATCCACTACCAACACATCAGCGGCTCTGGCATTCTTGGCCACTGCAATGCCATTCAGAGATGGAAAAACTTCCTCTATGGGAGACTCCCAATCCACCTATCCAATCAAAACCTTGTACTAAATCCACTATCTATCAAGATAGAACTCTTGTTCCTAAACTCCTATGCCATCTAAAGGCTTCCCATAGACCCAGCCCAAAGCCCCATTTGCCTCTGACACTCCAGCCTCCATCTAACTCCCCCAAACATGCCCTACTGATCCTCCTCCACATTTTTATCTATCTTCATAGCAAATCTCCATAATAAATCGGCAACCAATATCCAATTTAAAGTAGAGAGCCTTCAATTTTCAGCCTGCATCCTTTTGACCTAATACATGGTTAACCACCTCAAAATATGAGAGCTTTCTCCTCTGCTTGATTCCCACTTCAAGTAATTAACTAAATCTTCAACAATCTGCTTATAGCCAGCCCATGGAATGACCATCAGTGACATGGAAAAATGGAAGGAAACAAGCTCAAGAAGCTACCTCCCTTGGCAAGAAGTCGAAGCTCTTCAGAACCTCATTGAATGGCTCCTCCAGCAGAAGGATTTAAAGAAGCACCCACAAAAGGTAGCTCTAGATGAGTAGAAGGAAAGTTTGCCCGCCTTGGAACCAGCCACAAAGTGAAATCACAAACCACCACCTGAACAAATTAATTTTTCGAGAGGAGGAGTCATGACACTAGCTCAAATCAAGTAACAATTCACCCAACATATCTCTAGCTGCTCCGCACAAGCTTCACCAAGCTAGCAAGGCATCATCTGCAAAAAGAATCAGTCACCTCTTCCCCTACCTACTAACAAGCCACTAATAAGCCCCTGTTACACTGCTCTCAAAATGGAGTTGAAAACATAAAAACCCAATGGGTTTCCTTTTTAGATTTGAAACCTGTTTTCCAGGCAAAGGATCCTTTATGTGCACACCAGCCACAGGATCATACAGTATTGACCACTGCATAAACCTAACAACTGTAGTGATATAACCATGTCCAAATGGATGGAAAAAACCAACAAAATGATCCCAATATCAATTGGAAACCTTTTTTTAATGGAAGAGCAGTGATTTAGGAGGGTATGTTTGGAAACTCTTCACTCTGAAAATTTTTTCTGACCAAAGAAAAAAAATGTTTAGCGAAATATTAATATAAGACAACAGTTTTACAAGAATTTATTTTCAAATGACTAGCTTTTAAAAACAAATCTGTATGCTTTTGTAAAAAGCATTCAAGAAATAATTGAAATTTTGGAGAACACTTTGGAAACTATGAAATAGAGAGAAAGAGAAAATAATACTTTTCACCTTTATTGAATGGATGAATTATAGTATAGAGACACCTATAAGATATACAAAATAATGGGGGAAGCAAATAAAGTGTAAGGAAGGAAGATGATGTACAATTGTAGGGAAATAAACCAAAGATATCTAAGGAATATTAACTTTTTGATTCTGGCGCCTTTCACTCAGTGAAACATATAGGTCGGAATGCAGAAGCTTATTCTGAATGTACTTAAATTCTAGGACCTCTGAAAGATTTGGTGAATACGTCTACTAGTTGGTCATTCGAGTTGACAAAATTAATAGTCATGCATCCTGATGCGATCTTCTCCCTGATGAAGTGACAATCCACTTCAATATACGCAGTCCTCTCATGAAGAGTAGGAGTTGGATGCAATGTGGAGAAGCAACTTGATTATCACATATTACCTTCATTTGTTCATCCTTCCCGAATCTTAGCTCTAAAGAAGATGTCTTAGCCATATGAGCTCACACATGTAGCCAAAGCCATAGCTACGATATTACGCCCCGGCGCGATCGCTCTGGCCCCGGCGAAACCGAGAAATTCTAATTTTCGAAAAATGATAAAATGATAATTTAGATCAAAAATCGAATTTTTAGATCTCGGATGTTAAGAAACGGACTTCAGTTGGAATGCGTCTACGTGAAATCTAGGTATACACGTCCGAATTTCGTCAGTTGAAACGGTGAATTTCACGTTTTTAGATATGAGGGGTAGTGTAGGACACTTTGCACATTTTGAATGGCTCACAGTGTGCCACGTGTCAGGTGCAGAATTAGTCAAACATGAGCTCAAGTGTGGGCCATGGGTGGACACATGGCATGATGCCATTGGATGAAAATCCAAAGTAGATGGATAAAGTGGATAAGGAATCCAAGTCAATCAATGATGGCTTGACATGTGGCAAGTGAGAGGACCCAAATCTTGACTCCTCTCTTCTCCCAAACGGTTTGGGAGGGAAAATTAGAGAGAGAAAAGGAAAGAGAGAGAAAAGAAGGGATTTTAGAGAGAGAGGCTCAAACTTCTCTCTAAATTTTCCAGCGATCGGACCGTTGAATCGATGAGCGAGCGAAGTTGCTCACGGCCCGAAATTTGCAGCGTGAGCCTGGGTTTTTGTGGGTTTCGACGACTGGGAGGTAGGGTCTTCTCCTACTCGGTTTTATTTTTCGATTTAAAGCCATTAAAATGGTTTTGGATTGTATGGTAGTAGTGGCGGATTTGTCAATCCTGAAATCGGGACTACATCTTTGAAGTAGGGACCCATTTTGGGCGATCCGGGAGCGATCTCAGCGAAAATGATGTTGTGTTATTGCTTGATATTTGAATAACATGCAAATTGTGGTTGGAGTGTTTGGGGTCGAAATGGCCGTGAGTTTTCGGTCCTCGGGTGGGGCCAGAATGCAGAGGCCACGAGGCTGGGTTCGAGCCGACCACGTCTTGTTTGAGAAATTTGTTAAAAGCGATCCGGGTTTAGGGTTTGACTAAAATTGTCCATGTGTATTGTTCGCAAAATATTGCTTAAAATGAATGGCTTGGGTGTGTCTTAACGGAAAAAGAATTGTTAATGCATGGAATTTAATGTGTTAACATGATATTTGAATTATATGAAATATAATTGTGTGTGAGCCGTTAGATTGAATTGTTGTGATGTTATTCTTTATGAATAAATAACATGTGGTTAGTATGTAAATTTTGTTAATATATGCGTGATTGATATATTGGCATGTGTTGTATGAAAGTAATGTATAATGCATTTCATATGCAGAGCTGACTTAGAAAAATGAGTGTGAGCGCATGACATGAAAGAAAAGGAAAATGGTTGTGAAAGAATTTGAGGGAAGATTTTAGAAGAATTCTTTTTGGAGGAGTTGTCCGGCGGTTCCGCGCGTCGGGAGGCCCTTGGCGTTTCGGAGGAGTACCCGGTGATTAGCCTCGGAGGGTTGTCATTAGATTTCACCGGAAACTCGGTAGTGATATGTTTTCGAAACAGCGGCTTTTGTTTTGAAAGCGGGTGTCTTCACCTTAACGGGCAGGCATGCGTGAGGGGAGTCGGTCGAGGGCTCGAGAAGTGGGAAAGGATGAGTCGCGTCGTGGGTTTCATGTAGACATTTGAGTGGGAGCAATGTATGTTTTACTTGAGCGTAATTTGATTCTTGGAATTACGTGTGTGACAAGTGGGGAGATGGCAGTAGTAGGGATGGTCATTTCTGCGGGCATTGCTCGCCACTGTCGAGGAAAAGGTATTTCGGGTATAGGGAGTGTTTGGGAAGAAGGAGGCTAGTTAGAGGCCGCACAAGAAAAAACCGGATTTAAGGCTTTGATATGCATTTTGTAAAACATGCATTAGAATTTTTAATTTTAATATATGTTTGTATTAAGAGTGATGTAACAACTCTTGAAACTATTGTAATATAGTTGGATATATTTTGGTGAGTATAATGTGTAGGCAATGTGGCCATTTCTTCGTGTATGAGTGCCGTGATATGAGACACCGCGGCGGGTTTTTCCATATGGGTTGACGTTGGTCAGCGGGACCCCGGGGAAACCGGGGGCGTTCTGACATCCTATTTTCTCAACTCTTCCGGGATACCCCAGATTTCCACCTGATAAATACGATACCCAAAGAAGTGGAGCGTCTATCTGCGGTAAACATACCGGTCACGCATCACAATATCCGACAATAAGGTGTGGCCTGCATTTTTCATATAACACTCATTGGCTTTGTGTTCCTTAAATATAACGGAGGAAATGAATCACAACATCCCAGTGGCTATCACATGGTGATTGCAAGAATTGGCTAACAACACTCACATGAAAAGAAATGTCTCGTCGGGTGATGGTGAGATAGTTTAGTTTTACCACAAGTCGTTAATATCTCCCCGGATCACGTAAAGGCTCCCCCTGTCCTGGTATGAGCTTGACATTTAGATCCATAGGGTGTCTGAGGTTACAATCGAGCATACTAAAATGCTCTTCCTAATATTTCAAGGCATAATTTCTCTTGGATCATATGCTGCAGTTTAAATTGAGCTATCTCGATCTCTATAAAATACTGAGTTTCCCCCCCGAGTCCCTTAGTTTGAAAGTGGTGAAGAGATGTTGTGAAGCCTGCGAGATATCATCATGATCATTGCCCCAAGTGATAACAGTAATATCCCACATAAAAACATGATCAAATAAATGCAACTCTTTAAGCTCATATGATGATAGAAAACCGAGTGATCTGTTGTACTCTGAGTCATACCAAACTCACGAACTTATGGAACTAAGCAAACCAAACCAAGCTTGAAGAGGCTGCTTGATTCATATAATGGCGGCATAGCACATACCAATCCATGCTCCCCACGGAGTAGCGCAAACTCGAGGTGGTTGCCTCCATATATAGACTTCCTACGCGAGTCACCATGTAAGGAAAAGAAATTTTTTATGTCACGATGAGCGGTGCATAAGCAGTCCGCTTAAGATAGGAGAAAGGCAAGCAAAGGAAATCTTGGCGACAGGGAAAAAGGTATCATAGTAGCATAGTTTTAAAAGGCACTTGCCTTGGCCCTTTTTAGGCTCGAGCACGACCACTCCTTGATTAAAGCGCCTCACCTTCCCAAAACATGTGCCTTACTAAAAGGCAGCGCCTTATAGACTATAATTTCTTTTTAAAACACGTTTATTCTTAAAATTTCTAATTATATATTGAAATTTATATAATTTCTTGCTTTTCGTTGAAATTTTCATTAAATGTTAGGAGTACTTTTAATTTTTTATTAATAACAACCATACTTTGAATCATATTTTATAAAAAAGCCCATTATGTATCGATGTCACATTTCACTTCCGCAAAGTCCGCGCCTTAAGAGTGCGCCTTGCATGCTTTTAAAAACAGGCATAGTGGTCGGAACCATAGGCACAGTGGCCGCTGCGGAAATAACGAGCCTTAAGGCGATCCACCTAACCGCCGAGGCGATCTTCACTTTGTATACACCCAACAGCTAGGCTGTCGAGCCGGCCGACCACAGTGCGAACACGATTAACGGCCCGGTCGCCGGGGTTTAGGTGAGGGCACAACGGAGTTCGGGTGATAAGCGAGGTGGCAGTTGTGGCTCACGTTTGCCAATTTCGTGTTCGGGTGGCTATGCTGCTTAGTTTATAACGTTTACGGATTCCCAACAGCGACCGTGTGCTTGGATTTACAAATATGGTCGGCGACTAGGCTTTGTCAAAATTGAGCGACCACGGTCGCGGAAACCGCGATTAACCTCGGTCGCCGGGGTTTGGGTGAGACCTAAGCGGTTCCGGGTGATGCGGGTCGTGTTCGGGTTACATGTTTTTCACGAATCACCGGATTTAACGTAGCAGTTTAACCCGACCAAAGCGAGTTTGACACCCACGCAGCAAACATCAACGGGTGTTTTATTTGCTTGAGTAAGTAACCCGAAGTCGAGTGCCTTCAGAATGTAGAGGCGACTATTTCACCAGCCAGTATTTGTTTCCGGTCGGGATGAGATAGAGCCTCATGCATAGTTTGTGGAACATAAACAGAAGACAAGGTGGAAACAAAGGCCCGAGGAGAGTAGCAGGAGGAGATAAGCGATGATAAGTCGGAAATTGAGAATGGATGGGGTGGCGAGGAGAAACGAGGAATACCTTTTGAATGGAAGCTTGAAGATCCCGGCGAGGAGATCGCGAGCCCAGGGTGTCGGTGGAGGAGGGGTGCCATAGGAGATGAGTCGATCGAGGGCGATCCATCACCCAGCGGGTGGCAGTATAAACCTACAATGGTGAGGGTGGGTAATTAGGATGCAGGTGAAGGGTATCGGGACGGGGATAAAGAAAGGGGTAGAGATATGACATCGAGAACTAGGAGGGTGGGTGATAGGGAACATAGAGCGTTCTCAAAATGCGACATCGCGAGCAATATCGATGTGTATCGGAAGAGTAACAACGATAACCTCGTTGGGCCAGAGAATATGGCAGAGGCCACACTTAGTGGCCTTAAATGGTATGCAGGAGTAAGAATATAAGCAAAACAAACACAACCAAAGACAAGAGGGGGAAGGCAAAAGAGAGGTTGGCTTGGAAAAAGAATGGAATGAGGGATTTTATCATGTAAGATGGATGACGGCATATGATTGATCAAATAACAAGCAACTAAGTTGTGTAAGTGCAAAAAGATTGATGAAGAATCTCATGTGAGAACAAAAAAGAGGAAAATGGTCCAGAAAGATATTCCTTGGCATTATCACTTTGTAGAATACAAATTGAAGCATTACCGTGAGTTAAATTTCAGCATAAAGTGCGAAGAAGTAGAGAATAATATTTCGAGTTTTCATTATTGATATAGCGAGGAGAAAAAATCATCTAAAAGTAATAAAGAAATCACGAAAACCCCAGGTAAACTCGGTCGTGAAGGACCACTAAGCATCAATGTGGACAAGCTCGAGAATGAGACTTTGTTTTGTTGATCTGAGCACTTGAGAATGGGACACGAGAGTGATGTTTCCCGAGTTGACGCCGTGACTCACTTTCGATTGAGGACAAACTAGAAAAAGCGAGGAACCATTATCGAGAAGCTTGGAAATACCCGGATGACCCGAGGCGACTATGAGTAAGGGGAGAATATCCGCAGGAAGTCTGTGGTGAGTGGAAGATGAAGCGAAACTGGGATGAAAAAAAGGCCTGAAACTCACGTCTATGCAAATCCTCCCATTACTGGGTCATCTGCAATGTGATAGAATTATCGAGGAAAAGGAAGTGATAATCAAACAATTAATCTGAGGTCAACTTACCCAATAGAAATCAACTTAAAAGGACAATGCGGGAAAATAAAGGAATGAAGACAAAAAGTAAGGGGTATGGAAGGAAATGGAACATGTCTAGCAGCAGACTCCTTTTAGCCATTGTTTGAGATCCATTAGCTAAAGTAATCATGGGTAGAGGTGATGTAATAGTAAGGGAAGAAAAAAAGATCCCTTATTACAGACGGAAGATCGAGAGGCTTCGAGGATTATCCATGGACGAGTGAACATGAAGGCAAGCCGAGACATTAGGTCTAAACAGCGGACCCGAGGAAATGTATGTAGATTTGTTTGCCCTAAGTGAGGTAAATGTACTCTTTTATACTCGTTGGAATTAAAAATAACTCTCGAAGGTGGGGATGTGTGCTCACTTGACGGCCGTAGAAGCGATCAAAATAAACTTTTTGTATCGGCAAGAGTTACGAGGGTGACCACGAGTACATGAGAGTCTTTGAGAATCACAACCACCGGTGACGAATGATTGGAGATGGCGCAAAACAAGCAAAATACAGGGGCTGTCAGGGACAAAAAAGAGTAAAACTCACAGTTACAGGTGTCAAATCGAAGAACCAGGGGCATAGAAGGCTTTGTCGGCGTGACGGAGTCTTGGTGGAGCGCGTCGTCGAAAAGTGGCTAAGGCCCCCGCAGCGCCCGTGGGGAGACGTCGCGAGAGAAGATCGGCGCGTAGAGGTGCGTCGGTCCCAGTGGTTGATGTTGGAGTTCCTTCCGGGAGTAGATTAGGTCCCAAGCACCTAATTAATTGGGGTTGCCGGCTAGGAGGATGGAGGCCGGTCGTCGGAAAAGTTCAGCAAAATTTTTCTGACAATTACAAGATTCTGACGACAGCAAAGGATTTTGAAGCTACTTGGGATGAGGGTGGGGTGGCTGACGGGAAACACAACCCCTAGATGGGTTGCCAAAAAAGAAAACACAGCGAAACCCTTACCTCGAGCCTTCCATGGCTTTGATACCAGGTGAAATGAGAGAAGAAAAGAATATTTTTCGTTATTGAATGAATGAATTACATGAATAAATAAGAACACCTATATATATACAAATAATGGAGCGAAACAAATAATGCTCAAGGGAGGATAATGTACAAAAAATCTTATAGGATGACCAAATGATATCAAGTAAATATTCTTTGATTTCATAACAAAAACCTATCTGAATATGAATACATGGTTCCTCCACTGAAGAATACGTTGAGCAGTAAATTGTTTACATCATATTACAACCGAGAGAACTATCCTCATAACTATATTTTTGAAGGTGTAGCCAAATAGGCCATTAATAACCTTACTCTCATTCTCACCCTCGTTCAAATTTCAATTTATGGTCCATTCTAGGCCAAATCAAATGGAAAGAATTGTCCTTCAAACAAATACGGGAATGCATTTCATCAAGGTAACAAGAACATCTATTTCATCAAGGTAGCAGGAACACCAATTTCATCAAGGTAGCAAGGAACATCTATCAAAGGAATTTAACTTCACCAAAGTTCTTAGAGAGGGAGGAGACGTCGTAGCAATTTTCTTTATAAAGCTGTCTAAGAAGCAAGCATTTTCCCGAGTTCAACGTTGGAAGAAACAAGGAATATCCATCAAGAAGGCTAAGGTGACTAGGCTAAGCGGGAGAAAAATGTGTAAATAAACTCTAAATGGCATCCACAGATCTCATGTAATCAGTGAAAACCTGGTATTCATCTCTGGTACTTACAAAGCCATATCTTTGATGATACGACCATCAGTAAAGAATCTTCCCTCTCGGAAGGCCACAGCCCTTAAGCAATTTACTTAATAATTGACATCAAAGTAGTGAGAAAGCAACAATTTTCCATAACAATTTACTTACAATTTTCTAATATCCTCAAAAGATATTACATTTCTTTTTTAACCAAATAACTCATCAGCCAGTAGCCCTCCCATAGAGCTCTCCTCTGGGACTTCTACCAAACCCCTGGAAAGAGACCATCATTTTGGAGCCTGTCTTGGGTGCTAAACTATTCTAACAAAGCATGCATGAAGAAAGTAGGGACTGGCAGATCAAACCCTGCATCTGTGTTCATGTTAATCTGACTTTGCCTGGGGAACAACGAGCATAAAACCCATTTATCTTGGGCTTGGCAGTTCATTTCATCAGATTTTGCATGCGCCAAGTGCAAACTGCGATCCAGAAGCATCCCACGGTTTAAAGTTTAAACTGCCAGTAGCAAATAATGTCTTTGTAACTGAAATAAAAAATAAAACGAAAATTTGAACCCAACCTACAAAACGATATAAAACATCATAGGAAAATTTGGACCTGAAACTAGATCAATTCTGACTTATTGGGTCTGCATCTACCTCATTGCATTACCTCAAGAGCAGAAAATACTGGGAAAGTCATGAGAGTCATTTGGCACGGCAAGGGAAAGAAAGAAGTATACAACTGGGCCTTGTAAGTTGTACTTTACAATAAACTCACAGAATTCTAATTATTAGAAACTAGGAAACTCACTTGGGGAGTCCAATGTTTGCATCAAATCTCCGACTTTTATAAAATTTAACCAGATGTAATAAACCAGCCCCCAATCAGTTTCCTGCCCAAAACAGTATTAATAACGGCCCACACATATCAGGATCAACAACTAGTACAGATGCCCAGAAGCAAACAACAGAAAGCATTTTGAACCAAGCAACCAAAGTAAACAAAACTGAATATACTTTTGTATTTTTCCCCCCTTCTTTGGTGGAAGGTTGCATCATAATACATGCACTGCATTTTGAACTTTATAGAAGTGATACGGACAAACCAATCTTATGTATCAAAAATACATACAGATTGGCCAAGGTGAGTAGTGCATGTATGTGTGTGTACAATGTGGGCGTGGGTGTGGGTGTGGGTGTGTGTGTGTGTGTGTGTGTGTGTGAGAGAGAGAGAGAGAGAGAGAGAGAGAGAAGCACCGCCCTGACATTCATCTACAAATTAATTTTCCATGTTCAGTCAATGAGTTCATTAGCACATAGGTAAATACTGAAAGTTAAAGTAAAAGGCGTCGTAGTTAATTGTTGAAGTTTAGCAATTATAATACCTCAGGCGCTGTATTAGCCAGCATAGTACTGCTGGCACAATCCGGACTCAAAAGGCCTTGAAACCATAGAAGAAATTTTAAAACTGTATTTCAGCAAGAACAATGTATGAAAACCATTGAGGACCTCTAGTATTAAGACCTTTGAATCACTGAGAAAATTATTCAGAGCATTAACAACAGAAAATGAAAGCTGCGGTAACGCCTCACGTAATTGCATTCTAGCATTACTTTGAGCAACAACATCCTTGTCCCTCTCTAATTGATTAATCTGAAAAGTATTCCAATTTTATCAAGATCATGAACAAAAGTGTCAAGTTTGATAGAATGAATAAACTAATAGATTCAACTGAATCAATCATAATGGCACACACAGTAATTTTTTTAAAGGAATTGGTGCCAATCATACATTTTAACTTAATCATCATATTTTGGTGGCCAGGAAACAACAATAAAATATACACTAGTGCTAAACATTGTGTCCATCAATCACATCAAAAGGAATCACATCAAGGTACCCTGTAGCATCTATGGTATGTAGCGGAATATATAAAATAAAGAATCAAAGACTGCATCTTTAACTGACTATTTTGTCATGCTTCTCTGAGAAATATGGAGCACATCTCAAAGTTTCAGAGCTTTAAGAAACCAATTTGCATCTCTTTTGTATTGTTCCAGTCAATGTATTCACATTATAAAATGCAAAGAGACAGGTAATGAAATCTACTACAGGTATTCTAATTTTTAATATATACAGGCTGGGCCCGCTTTTTGTGGGGCCTGTTTGTCCTTGTTTTGTAATTACCAAGTCGCTACTTTAGCGCCTTTCTAATAAATTTACTTTTACTTATCAAAAATACACAAGAGCTGGAGCCAAGACTCATCCAATGGCAGAAAATAGTATGACTGGCAATAGAAGAGACAGGTTTCTGTTCCTTTTTCTAACATCCTCTCAGATAACAATCTTCTTGACAAGCGCATTATCAATTTTATGTACAATATTATATATTCTATTTATATTATTGAATAGATTATTAGAGCAGAGACCCCACGTATTTTTTCCTACTTTTTCATTATTTATTTACGACCCGACATTTTTAACGTATTTGTTAAAATGGCCAGAACACAACACAAGAGGCTGCGAGGCTGTAGAGTTTGGGTTTTCGTAGCAGAATATCATGTCTTTGGCATATACATAATACAGGCCTTAAGCCTTGTGGAGAGGTGACAGGCCAAATAAAGTCTATCCATGGACTTTCAATCCTTTCAAATGGAGAATAAGTGAAGTGAAAAATTGAAACCAGAACCAAAGACCTCATCCAAACCAAAGATTTCTACGATACCTTGTTAAAGGGGACCCAGCTCATACCAGCTCAAACTTGTGGGATTTTGGTTTTAAATAATGATATCATGCCTTTGCTGCCTTATCTATTTATGATATTTCCACTTTGGCTACTTTCATGAAGGAATCAGCTCAATTTTCCTCACTTTGGTGCATTTATGAGTATTTGTCATTAAATTCGAATCTTTATTTCTATACAGTACTTCTTTAATTAAATTACTCATATTGACAGAAAATACCTTTTATAGGTAAAGATCATTAAATGAAAGAAATGCTCAAGAAGGCAGTGAACTGCACCGAAGTATAATTTGATTGTAGATGAAAGGATCTATTTATCTTTTGTTCCATAGGTTTGCATTTTCTACTTTACCTTCTAGATGGTTTTCTTGGAACCCAGATTCTGGCTTCACAACCGTTTGGTATAAGTTTTGAACCACTTAATTTCACCATAACAAAAGATATGTAAGGGAATTAAGGAGAACAGACATTCGTAATGTATTTAATGATAGTGGGTAAGGTCTAAGAAAACAGCATAGGATCACGCCTCTGCAGGTAATCTATTGGCAAAGAAGTTGGGGGTGGAGAAGGATCAGGCTAAGCATATCAATTTCAAGTAGATATTTTAGATTTTGTAGGCAAATTCAAAACGACAGTTTTGGCTTCTCAGCAGCAGTTGGCAAAATGTAGCAATAAACCACCCAACCATACAGCATAAAAGTCAGAACTAAATTAGTATGATCAACTCCAAATTACAACTTTAAATGCTAGTACTATCTGTTAGAATAGCAAGGCGACAATAATCTCACAAGATTAAAGTATGGAAAGGGTAACATATATAACTCAACTAATGATTGAAAATTGAATAACATGCATTTCCATGAGGACCTATTAGAAATTTCAGCTTCTTACCCACATCTGTACAGGTTGATTAAAATGTGAATTTCCAGCAAGATATTCCATTTCAGGGCCGAATTCCTAAGCCATAACAAAGGGGATTCACTACTGTAAACAAGATATTAAAGCTCTCAGAAAAATCTGACTGTCATCTTCAATTTGAAATATGAAGAGGTGATGCTATACCTGATCGCATATCCACAACACTAGCATCGCCATTATCATCGTGAGCCACTGTGGTTTGACCCCTTTTAGGCTTCTGAAGCACGCCTTGCAGCAAGTTTTGAATGAGACACTGAATTTCAAGCAGCTGCCAAGTTTCTCCAGCCATTGGCAAAATCGATTTACTATACATACCATCAAGCCTATGAACCCTGATGCTCATCATTCCCGGCCATCCATTATCACCTTCTCTTGCTTCAGAATCAAGATTGCCATTAAGAACCACTGTATTTGTATCTGGTGCAGCAGCATCCCCGTTAACACCATTGAAATGTAATCTAAATTTTTTCGCTTGTTATAGAGAAACTCACCCTAATAAATTAAAGCCCAAAAAGGACCATATTTGAACAGATTATATCAGCAAACATTACACCATGCAAGAAAAGGAAAAGACAATATCTAGGTCACATAAATCAGACCTTAGAACAGGACACCCACAAGATCCTACCCAGCGAGGAAAAAATTCTTTAAGAAACGGTCGCTCAAGATTTCCGACCTTATTGGCAAAATGTCGGAACTGCACATTTATAGGATTGTTTTAAGGTAAATAAGTAAATGAAATAAACATATTCTTCAAACACAAGAATAAGATCATCTTATATTCAACAACACTAGACAAGGAAAAAGAAAGAAATGAACTATAAATGAAAACTATGTATTACATAGAAAACAATAAATTAATATGAAAAATATAATACTATACCAAAGATTAAATTGTTCGAGCATGATACATAGTAAGCCCAAATCCTAACAACTTAAGCTTTCATGTAATTGGATGTCTAATAGGCTATCAGAACTCTATGAACTAGAGGTTCCGAAGTCTGCCCTCCCTTATGGCTAATCAAGGTCTAATTATGTTAGATTACAAAAAGAAAATGTGATTTTTCTTCTACTGAGAACGCCGCTTTTATATGTTCCGCAATAAGGCTGTGCATGCGAGGGGGGCTGTTAGAACATAACCTGTAGGGTGGACCCAGAAGTCATGGTTGTCCAAACGTTTCAAGCTCTTTGGTGAATTGGTTGTCCAAAAGAAATCATGATTGCCAGGGGTAGGGTTAAGAGCTAGGGATTCAAGTAAATGAAGAACAACTGGATACAGTGAGCAGGGTAGGTTCTACAAATATAAGCACCAAACAACAAATAGAAATGCAACCCATATAAACATGATGTATACAAGAATGAAGTGTCTTCACATTTTTGTTTGGTTATAGCCACATATTAGGGTGATGAGCTAAACAATAATAATTATGTGATAAGGAACAAGTCAAAATTTCTAATATCAGTCCCTTCATGATAGCAAACAAAAGGAATTACAGGAAGGTCAGAGCACTCGCATTTCTTTTTCTCCATTTTTAATTTAGGTGGATTTTTCTTTCTTTGGTGTCTTCTCTCAGTTTGATGGAAAAATGATTTTATGCTAGGAAGGCTGGAAAAGAGCCGCTTCAGAAAAGGAATGCACTTAAAAACAAGAAAAATTAAAAAGGTCAAAGAATGGTGACCCAAAGACTAGTGAGAAGACCAAGGATGCCTACCTCCTCCATAAGAACCTCATCTATAATTACACTATGAGATGTTAATGATTCAATTGAAAGAGGCTCGCTAGCCCCTCTCACACCTCTCAGTCACCGGAAAGAGATCATGTCAACATTAATCCCACAAAGTGGCTCAACCTCAGGTGCCTTTCTAACAACATTATGCCTTGCCTACCTATTGGCTGCTTCCATTTCCATCCCTCTTGTATTCTCTCAGTACACGAGGAATGCACACCCTCTCGCAACACATTTGCTTTCTTAACGAGCCCATTATTATCCTTTTAGTATCACTTGCTGGCTTGGCTCCTTCTTAAGGCCAATCCCTCATTTCACCGGTGGGAGAACAAACGGCCCAAGCCCATAGTTGGGTGGGCCTCTCACATGTTTCAAAGGCAGCAGCTCAGAGGTAACCTCCCACTGCCTAACAATAACTAAATGTTAGAATATGAACATCATAACACGTTGAAGTTACCTTTAGAAACTTCCATATTCATTCTCGAGGGGCTCATTTCTCCTAAGATACAACAAGGTCCGCGCATAAATCCCAGCAAACTGAATATGCTTGGGACCAAATTCTCTAAACCTAAACATACAAAGAGTTATCCATACACCTAAATGGTTGTTGAAAGGCAGTACAGCTATTTTATTCATCACAAAATACTCACATGGAACATACCATTAAATATGAAAAGTACCTTTAGAATATATCGATGTAGCAAAAAATTTAAAATGAAAACAAACCCATAGATGATAAGAAAATAAGAGTAATCACCTCTTCACTAAGAGTTCTCAAAGAACGAGTTGCATCTGAGCTCGAAAAACTATAGTTTGCAAAATCTGTTCATTGAACATGATAAAACCATGACATATGCAAATCAATATACCACAGACAGAACAAGTACTAATTAAAGAAATACAACAAAGGAGGTGTTGAGATGGTCTGGGTATTACTACATAGTAAAGAGCTTCTCAACAAAAAGTTAAAATTAAAAAAAATTAAAGAATGAAAATGAAAGAAACCTAAGACACGGAGGATCTCATCTACAAAGATAAGGAAAAACCTAAATAACAGGACACAACTCTCAGGGCTGCCAAAGATAAAGAAACGAACAATGAAGAAAAATAAGCTCATTAAAGACACAGTCCCCGACATAGAAATCCAAAGCGGTGGAACAATTTTAGCCAAGAATTTCAAATCAATCAATCAATGAATCTACATCAAGAACCCAAGTGCATGAAGACGATAAAGTGCAAAGCCCCTTAGTTCTTTCGTGAATAGGTTCAAGAATGGACCAAAAATAGTATAAACAAGAAACTAAATAAAGTTGAAAATACCTTCTCTATTCCTCACATATCAGCATAGTTAGGGATAAATATACAAATAATAAAGAAGCTACAAGACCTTTACCTGGTGGAAGGAATCAGGTCCCATCTGTTTTTCCAACACATTTGAAGGATCAAACCTTTAGAGAACACAACAAACAATGAAAAAGAGAATACAGTAAGAAACTAACCAAGGAATACAATAAGAAACTAACCAAGGAATACAATAAGAAACTAACCAATAACAATTACTAAGTACAGAATAAACTTACAGACTTCCATGATCTTATTTTTCCATATAACCCAATACACTGGGTTCCATACAAATCCTTACAAGAAGCAGAAGAGCTCAAAGCAGTCGCACCACTATCATCTGCTTTGCAAACAGCACAATTGGCCTGCACTTTGAAGACATAAATTTGCAAGAATTTGCTTTTAAATACATGAAAATTTACTCTTACTATCACATTTGCAGCTTCTCTCAGGGAGAGACGAAAATTGTCTTATGCTATAAAGAACACAACACACAAAGAAATTCTTGTTTTTAAGAGAGTAGTTATAAACAAAACATTAAGATTCAACTTTCTGGTATTAAATACATCATATATAATGCAAACTAATAAACACTACTTTCAAATCATTAAGATATTATCAGTATTAGACTTAGCATCAAACTATTCAGCAGAAGAAAAGAGTCAAATGCCATTCTAAGGTTGGTTTCTTTATTTATAAGTTGTGTGGTGAAGATTCTTATTGTCAGAAATTCTGGCAAAAGAGATAGTATCCTAGTATTGCATGTGTAAACAGGAGGACAAATAGGCTAACCAACAAAGGAAGCCCATGCCTGCTACAAATCATCCACTGGACCTACTCTATTTAAAATATTAAGGCCCACTACCCATGCCTGCAAAGCCTACCATTGTCTTAAGGCTTAATTATAAAGTAAGGCCTATTGGTCCCTCTCTCACTTTTCTTGGCCACCTCAAAGTTCTTGGGCCCACTGAGGTAACAGTGTTTTTCTGCCCTGCACACTTAAACTTTACTTTGTCCTATTACGCATGAATGAAACCTCAAACACCCCCATTCTCATCCCATCCAACCACTTTCCACTTGAATCAAGCTTTTAAGGGCACATCACCAACTATGTTTTCCCGAAAGGGTGCACATGCAGAATTGAAAGATTTCTTTAGATATCCTAGATTGAAACAAGTTTTTCAAGACCATTCAGCAATGGACTACCTGGTCCCACTATTTTTCCCACATAGGACACAAATACATAATAATAAAAAGCTCTCTTGTGTCTCCCATTAAAGAGTTCAAGCCCCTCAGCAGCTGACTCAGCTGGTTTTAAATGCTTCTCATTTTGAAACATGTTTTTCAAGTCCATTTAGCAATGGATCAGTTTAGTTTGGACTATTTCCCACAAAGGACACAAATATATAATCCGGGCATCCCCGCTCGAAAGCTTTCAAGTCCATTTAGCAAAAGGACTTCTGGTTTTAAACGTCTAGAAGTTATTTATTATTTTTTAATAGAGATATGGACAACTTTTAAGCAGTTTCTTAACTTATGTTTGGTCTTCTTCATGGCTGACATTCATCAATATAGCTTTTATTCTTAGACATTATGACCAGGGGATCTTTGTTTGATCTAACCAGAGCTTTGTTTGAGCAACCTCAGATTCAGTAGATTAGGGCTGTCACAGCATAAGTGAATCTGGTGGATGTGGACTTAGACTAGCCTCAAACCATCCATCCGAGCCAAGGAGTTGCTCTGGCTGAGAGCAATTGTGAACAGAATAAGCAGAAAAAGGTATGGTTAAGCTGCAAACCGAAATTGCACTTGTGATGCGATTAAATTCCCTGATGTTACAAATTATTCAAAAGCTAACTTATTTAAGGTAAACTGAATAAGAAATCCTTACAAGAAAAAGCAAAATCCCATTCAGAAGGGCCTCATTATTTCCCAGAAATCTTTTTTTAACAAATGAATCAGTCAGAAACCAGCAAGACCATCCAACAACCACTCTGCAACAAGCAACACTATTTACACACATGTCATGCTTCTTTCATCTCTGATAAAAAAAATAAGAAATAAGCAACCATAAGGAAAAGCCATTGTCTCTTTTTCAACAAGGATGAAACAAATGATTACTTCCAATCAAGCACATAAATGAATATTTCTAACACGCTACTATCATTTGGTGCCTCAGACTGATATATACTCCAAAAAATCATTACTGTAAAAGTATAAAGGCGTTTCTCTTAATCCTTGTGTCTATCGCCTGCAAAACATAAATAAACCCATCAGCATCATCACATGAAAAGCAAAGATAAATGACAATAAATTTGAGATATTTATATTAGTTATAAATCATCTATTCAAAAGAAGACATGCTATCACTAATTTCATGCATGATCCAGATTGATGGATGAGTACATCATATACCATAACGCTTACCTAAAAAGTAGGCTGCTTATAAAAATTCTTTAAAACAGTATGGAAGAAGGTCACAGGAAGACCTAAAAGGATAAATAAAATGCTAACTTATCCAAACAGATAATGGAGGTTTTAGCACAATTCTGAATTTACATCCATGGCCTATATGTTGAATCTAAGCCAAAATGAAATATGTTGTTTAGAGTTGAAACTATGAAATAAATACATACACTTTTATCAGAGAAAAAGAGATCATGTCCTAACATTAGGAGGTAAGAGCCTAGTGGAAAGATTTAAGGGGTAGCTGGAAAGATAGACAGGAAAACTCAAAGTCATTAAGGGAAACTCAAAGTCACATGGGAAACTCAAAGATAGAAATAGAAGGTACATTTCATTCCATGTTGTCATTCCAATGATTCAGAAAGAGCCTTAGCAGAAATGCATTAAGGCAGGCTGGCAAATAATTCTTAGCTACCCCTTTCCGATTTGGATTGAAAGGAATACCAGATCTTGAAAGATAGAGGCCAGCAAAGCATACTTTAGGTAATATCTACTTCTCTTTGGGTGGAGTCACCGCCAAGGAGTCACGCATTGACTCATTAGTATTGCTTTGTTGGATTGGAGATCACTCCATTCTGAGTAAAGTATCAATATCAAGGATTCATGCATGAATGAACTTTGACATTGCCCCTTAACTCAATTTTGATTATTTTTAGTTAACCAAGGCAGATGAGTACTAGGTGTCTTTCTTCAGATAACCTATCAAAACCCAGTAGGTTGGGGGCTGGTGTCAAGGTGGGAGATTTTTGACTCATAAAAAGAAATGATAGAGACAACCCCATTTATTTTTTTTAGATCGGCAAAATGCAACCCCATTTATTTATTAGCTCTCATTCTGCTGAGTAAAACGAGAAGTGTATTGAAGAATAGACGCTGGTAATAGCAGCCCAAAAGAGTAAAAGAGAACTTACATCACCCTCATCAAAGAGGACAACCAAAAAAAAAAGATGGACCAGGCCTATCTACTAGAGCCCACCAATCAATGAATTGCACCAAGGTTGTTGGACCATCCAATAAAATTATTTGTCTCCACTAAAGAAGATATGCAAGTAAAGAATACTTAACCTTTATTGTGGTCGTTAGAACCATAAACATTGTTCTAACTTCTTTATAGTGTTTCAAAAGCGATTAATCCGGAGACATTTACTCCGTCAAGGCATAGCCAATAGTAGTAATGATTACAATGAACTTAAGGTTGAGAACAAGCCCACATTACTCCGGGCATATAGGTAGCTTCCAAAATAAACAGAAAAATTAACACAATATTATCCTACATCACACCCAAGAATATGTTGGGGTAGGGGGAGAGAACCATATATGCACATGCAATTAAAAACAACAACAAAGAAAAAGAAACCAAACAATACAAAAAAAAAAATTGTAACAGTAGTTAGTGCTATGAAAATTTAAAACCTATTCATCCCAACCAGCTTATTAAAAATCATTACTAAATTCATTTTAGATTGGATTTCCCTCCGGAAAGGGGTTTTTGATTGAGGCTAGATAAAGTACCAATTGCCAATGATCTTGAAATAATATGGAACAAATTAAGATCCAAAGAAGAAAGTCTCTGCTTATGAGAAGAGATGCACTCATGTGATCGAGACAATACAATACTCATAGGAGGGGAAGGATTACTTGATGATGTATGCCAATGGAGCATGTGTTTGCTTATTACCCTAATTTTGAATAATATGAAGGCTAGATGATGATTGAGATTTCCTCGAGGGCCTCTGGCCTCTAAAAATGGTTGACCTTTCTCTTTTTCTTTATGATAGTTGTATATGTTCAATAAGATGACAGGATTTCAATCTAAAAAAGGTGGATTTAAGGTGATGTTTGTTTTTTTTGGCTTTTTGCTAAAGCAAAATTGTATCAGCATTTAGCCCGGGCTTGTTTCTTAACTTTTCATCACTTATTGCTGAATTTTGAAATTTTGGTTGAATAGAAAAGGCCAAAATATTTGATTTTTGGCCTTAATGTGCTTTTTTTGAAAGTTTTTTCTATTAAAAATTAGATATCTAATATGAGAAAATCATATTTATGATCCAAGTCAACCTCTCATGATTCCTTTAATGCTAATTAATAAAAGCATATGCATTTTTAAATTTTTATTTAAAATTTATTTTTCTCAAATTTTTTAAAAGGATTGATTTTTTAGAAAAACAAACAACATAAATAATTAATCCTATTAAAAAAAAAAAGATGACTATTCGTAATAAAAGTTCTATTTGAAGATTAAGAAAAACAAACGCCACCTAAGTCTTACACTGTATTTGAAAAGGTATTATTTCTCTCTTTGAAGAAGAGATTTGTTTGACTTACTGAGATATAAAGTGTAAAGATTTGGGGATCATTCCTAACTTAAACTGTTAACTCCATCTTTAAAATTTTGAATATTCAAGTTCTGCATCCTCATAACTTAACTACAATACATCTGCTCGAAAAGGATTATATATCTCCTTTTCCTTAGCAGAAACAAATGTATTATTAAAATAGATTAAAAGTACAAGTGATTGATGAGAAATCCTTCCCGAATTTACAAAATCTGATTGAAACCAGAGGTAGAGAAACCTTCTCCGATATAAATCAAATGGATACCATGAGAGACAAAACAAAGAAAAGGCCAAGATGTCCTTAGACCCCCTTCCTATCTTATCACAAAATACCACATTGCTCACTATTGCTGGGGCTCTTCCACCTGGATTTCAGAGTTCACCAATTTTCAGTTAAAGGTACTTCAGAATCAGTTTCATTTTTCTGCTTGCCTCTTCAAATCCACCTTCCCGGCCTCTCCCTCACGCCTTTATCCTGCAACATCTCAACTAATGTGTTGGCTTCATATCGTGTTGGAAGAATCTTGCCCAGGATTCTCCTTCTGGACTAAATGAACTCTTGTAACCCCTATCCTCAAACGCTACTGTGGGAATACCTTGCCTAAACTGTAGCTACTAAATCCTCATCCATGTAGG
The DNA here is from genome assembly GCA_016808115.1 of Tetrastigma voinierianum. Classification (NCBI taxonomy): domain Eukaryota; kingdom Viridiplantae; phylum Streptophyta; class Magnoliopsida; order Vitales; family Vitaceae; genus Tetrastigma; species Tetrastigma voinierianum. The sequence continues at coordinate 24,771 of JAEQBH010006781.1, forward strand.
AAAATGACAATATATCATCTCTCTTGCTAACTGTTCTATCTCAATCCTAATTTATAAATAATAATGTTAAATTATATTATATTACTCCTCATTTCACAAGAATACTGAACAGAAGAAGAAGCAAGAAGAAGGACAAGAAGAAGATGATAATGAAGAAGAAAACTGAACAGAATAAGGGACCACATCAACTGCATCCAATCTTATATGACACTATTGAGCAGGCCATAATAATGCATCTGAACACACAGAATATCAAACATTATTAGAACTTTTCTAAAAATATTAATAATAACTCATAGGCTTCAGAATTCAAAAAACAGAGAGTAGATAGCAACTAGTAGAAGAAATAAACAAACCCGATCAATAACCTTTGATTAAGATAATAAGAGAATTTGAGGGGAATCAAAAAGGTATGTCAGGAGGCTCCCAATGTCAATGTGATGATATTGCCATTTCAGGAGCAATAGTGAGACTCTGTTTGTAAGGACCCAAATGGAAATGATGCAGAAAGGTAATCCTTCTATAATGGCTGAGAGTAGAACATGAATATTAAAGGATGGGGAACCATGCAGAAAAAGATAGCATTTAAAATCACAGTTTCACACAAAGGAAGGTCTGAATGAAATTCTTTGAAGAAAGACAAACCTAAATGCACTCATGGAAGAAACCCACAGTATTTGAAAGTTTGAAAATTAGATGGCAAAACACAGGTATGAAAGAAGACCACTATGGCGGTCAGGAAGAACTTCAAAGGTAAACTACCAACATTATCCACCGGTGGCAGCAACTGGGACATTAACGAGAAGGAGAAAGGGTTTTCCCTTGGAGGGTCATCTTGCTTAAAACCTGTAGAACATCAACAAACACTTAAGCCACTAATCAGTAGAAGAATAAAGATAATCATGACTTAATTCTCAAGATACAAAAATGTCTTCCAAGGTAAATGCATTTTTGCTTGGCTGCATATGGACTACACATGTCAATCATGTAATATAAAAGATTTAAGGCAAAAGTCCAGAGTTAGGTAGATGACCCTCTTATCTTTGTAATTATTCGTCTCAATCATAGAAGTTCTCGGTTATTTTGTTTAAAGGATAGAACAATGCGAATCCATCAGTCACTTCAAGGCCGGGAAGCATAAGAGGAGAATTAATCTTTTTGTGGCACCAACTAAGGTATCTAGATTGAAAATTATTTCGTGTAATGCAAAAGTCATACATAAGCATGGTAAATATAACACATGAACAGGTCAATATCATTCATGAACATGGCAAATGAATAGTAATACATGAGCATAGTAAATATAAATAAACAATATGGAATAGCAACATCATTCACCGGGCATATGCTGATTTCAAAATCACATTGCCTAACATATTATGATAAAAGGTAAGGTTGAGTGAGTGATTCAACTAAAGCAGAAAAGCACTCATACTTGACAGATAGTAAATTAAAACCATGAGGAAAACTCCTGGAAATGTGGTGACTAAGGCCTGGGAGTAAAAGGGTTGATTTAACCGAAAAGAGAAGTAGGTGAGTTTTTTATTATTGATAGTAAGAACTGACAAGTTAACTTCAATTTACAGGCATATTTTATGAAAATTGAACTTTTAAGACCAAACATGTTCAGAGATAAGTTAGCAAATTATACAGATGTAGCTTTGAGAATTTTATGAAATTAAGAATGCTAGTGGGGAAAGAATACTTCTTATTCCCCAACCAACCAAAATAATTTAAATTTAAATTTTAAAAAAAAAAAAAAAAAGAGTTATGTGAAAGTGACTATAAGATATTATGAATCTTGGTTAACAAAATCCCTTAAGGATGTTTATGTCCCAGGACTGTTGTCAGCTTATTTTATATGAAACAACCTCGGACTTTTGAAGAAAATGTGGCATAAGTAAGTCCCTCCATTTTCTTTCCATTAAACATGGTTATTCCCACACTCAGTTCCCTTAACACATAAACTAATAGATCAGCACCCCACAAAGTTTTAGTTAAATTTTTCATATAGAAGATCAGTACTAATCTTGGGATTATTAACAACCCTGATCTGACCTATTAAAAAAAAACAACCCTGACCTGATTTCTTTCAGTATTAAGATAACAATTTTTATGTTACTTAATCTCCAAAAATATGAATCCAATAGGGGAAAAAGGGGGAAAAACTCAATCTAGGAACTCAAATGTGAAATATTGCTCTTTCATTAATCTCACCTGATAAAGTAAGCTTCCAGCACTGACAGCCACAAGATTACGGGCCACTGTAAATTCCAGATCATAACTGGATAGAGAATTTAATAACTCACTTAAATTCAGGGTAGAGAAAAGCTACAAAGCGCACAAATCATTATAGCATAATCAAACAGTTGTACCAGCATGTCGCTGCAGTATCATCCATACAAGAGGTCAACAGCGTGCCGCTAATCTGGTTATGGTATGTAGTACATTATCCTCCAAATGATTCCGTCTCTGCATTCTCCACCCAATAGTCCTTACGAACCAATTTCACATTCTGCACCCAACATCAACCTACATGAGAAGCCAAAAAGAGAAGTGTAAACCTCATCACAACAATTCACATTGCTCAAAGTATATCTTTAATTGAATTGTGTTAGGTTTTAGAGAGGAGAAAAATAATAATGATTCAACCAACATGACAGCAAAGTTTGCACCCAGGATAAAAAAAATTGTAAGTTTTCAAGAGGAAATAAATGCAATAACAGTACAACCTCAAATATCTGCTGTGCCCTATTCTAGTCAAATGAAGAGAACCAAAAAGTACATCAGTTTCCATTCCCCAAACTGTTAAAGAACAAAAATTTTGTGCTTATCTTTCGTTGAATCTTTATCAATGGATTTACTTATCAAAAAAAAAAAAAAAATCTTCACCAAGGGACCTTCCTTGAAATTCTTTAACACTCCATCTTTGTCTCAGTAGTCTCTTTCAGTGGCATGTTTGGGTCCTCTTTCTTCGATTCCTTTTTGAAAAAAATGGAAATTTAATTCTTTGAAGTAATCATACTGTTAAGGAGAAAGAGAGAATCCTAATTTTATTATTTCATAAAAGAAGTCTAGCATTTACATTACATATTGGACTTATATATATACACACTCATAGGACCCACAATACGATAAAATGATAAAGAGGAAAAAGAAGCTGTCTGATATCTAGCAATTTCATAATTTGGAGGCATATATGTCGTATCTTGAGTTTATTCTAAATATATATTTAATTCGAGGACCTCGAGAGATTTAATAAAGATGCGCTAGTTGATCATTTGGATGACAAACTAGTAGTCATACATCTTGATGCGATCTTCTCTCTAATGAAGTGTGTCAACCCCGATGTTTGGTTCTTTCATGAAAGATTGGATTTGGCCCATAATATGCAGCGGCACAGTTTATCCACAGAGGATGAGCTTCGATACATTCCATCGCACCTCCAAATCTCAACTCCCTGAGAAGGTGTTTCGGTAGTATAAGTTCGCGTGTTCTGCGGTAGTAGCTCGATGCGGCCCGACACTAGATTTAGCCACTACGTATTTGTTTTAACACTCTTCCCGGGATATTAGGTTACACCCATACGTAACCTGATTCTGAAATAGAGCGTCTATCGTGGGTGAGCGGTGATGCATATGTATTAATAACCTAGGTATGACCTCACATTACCGTACAACCTTGCCTTGGCACGGTGTACTTTTGATATATCAAGAATGCGGATTACGACATCCCAGTAGCTATCACATGGTAGTATAGGAATTGACTAACAACACTGGGAAAGGAAATGTCTGGCTGGGAGTAATGGTGAGATAGTTGATTACCTCTGAGTCGTCACAGTCTCCTCACGAGGATACTCCCTAAAGACTCCCCTGTCACAGTACAAGTTTGACATTAGGATCCATGGGAGTGTCGGCCCAGGTTTGGAGTCTAACATCTTAGGTTTCTTCCAGAAATGTCCTAAAGCATACTTAGTTATGAGAGGGGACTACACAGGCTGGATTAGTATCTCGGTCGTAAAGTACTTGAGTTTACCGTCTTTGGTTTGAAAGTGGGTGAAAAGATGTTGCTTTAGTTTTTGAATAAATCCCCCGGTGCTTGCACCTTAATGGCGATGTCATCCACGTAAACAACAGGATAAATACGGCTGCTGAAGAGTTATAATGATAAAAATGAATGGTACAAATGCTTTGCGAAGCATGCCAAATTCGCGACGACAAAGCTAAGCGTCGAAATATGCTCGAGGAGATTGTTTCAAGCCATATAGAGAGTGGCGTAACCGGCACACTAAAGCAAACTCCCCTTGAGCAACAAAACCAGGGGGTTGCTCCATATAAACTTCCTCGGCAAGATCACCATGAAGGAAGGCATTTTTAATATCCAACTGAAAAAGCGGCTAGGAACACACCATGGAGAGAAGCAGACGGACAGAAGCAATCTTGGCAACGGGGGAGAAGGTGTCACCATAATCAGAACCAAACACAGTATATTCTTTACTTTGGCTTGAGCCTTAAGGCAATCAACGACCATCGGGGGCTGACCTTAAGCTGTGTAGACCCAACGACAACCAACTGAAAACTTACCAAATGGCAAAACAACGAAGATCCCGAGTGCTAGTTGAGTGTAGAGCGACCGGCTATCTACCATTGCACAGCCATGGCCGGATGGGAAAGTGCCTCATTAGTGTTCTTAGGAAGAGAAACAAAGGAAATAGTAGAAACAAATGCAGAGTAGAGTGAAGATAATCGATGGTAACTCAAAAAATTGTAAATAGGATGAGGATTGCTAGTAGAGCGATTACCTTTCCGAAGAGCAATGGGCAAGTTATCGTGAGCGGGCCGGGGGTAGGGCGAAGGAGAGGAAGTGTCGGCGGGGGCCTCGGCGGAAAAGGAATGGCTGACCGGGTGCGCGATGATAAACCTGAAGGGGACGAGAAGAGACATCATCAAATATAGGCGAGGAGATGATAGGAAGGGGTAAGACTTCAGTAACGGGAAGAGACTCGGAGGAGGAGAAGAAGGGGGAGTCCTCGAAGAAGGTGACATCCGTGGAGAGAAAGTATCGATGGTACGGGGAATAACAACGATAACCATACGAGTCGGAGTAGCCTAGGAAGATGCATTTTGTGGCCTTGGTGGAAAGCTTGTCTTGTCCTAGAGTGAGAATATGAACAAAGCAAGTACAACCAAAGACACGAGGAGGAAGGAAATAAAGAGGTTGGTCAGGGAAAAGAAGGGCATAGGGAATCGAGGCATGTAACACGGATGAGGGCGTACGATTAATCAAATAACAGGCATGGGACGACGTCCACCCCCAACGAAAAGGAACATGATAATGGAGGAGAGTACGAGTTGTCTCGATAAGATGACGATTCTTACGTTTGCTTAGCTACCTATTTTGTTGGGGAGTATGAGCCTGCAAGGCGTGAAGGATCCCGTGTTGGGACATAAATGAAATAAAGGGTGCGAGAAAAATATTCGGGCATTATCGCTCGTAACACAAGAATAGAAATATTAGGCCCCGGGTTAGAATTTCAACATAAAATTTCTGGAAAATAGAATATAACTCAGCTCGATTTTTCATTAAAAATAACCAAGTACATCATGAATAGTCATCAATGAAAGTGACAAAATACTGAAATCCTAAAGTAGACGCAGTCCTACAAGGACCCCAAACATCAGTGTGGATAAGTTCAAAAGGAGATTTTGTAGATTATTCAAATGCTACGGGGCAGAACACAGTATGTTTCCCAGTGATAAGACTCACACACGCAAGTGACCAGTGAAGTGGAAAAGCGAGGGACCATCATACACGGGCGTAGAAATACTGGGGTGACCCGAGGCGTATTTGTGGATGAGGAGTGGAGCATCAATGGAAACGCAAACTGCAGGAGATGATTGCGAGGTGAGGTGATAGAGGCCTTGAGACTCACGTCTGATGTCAATCATCTTCCCCGTACTCCGGTCCTGCAAGGTCACAAATTTATCAGAAAAAATAATGGAACAGTTAAGAGTACGAGTGATTTTACTTATGAAATAAGATTAAAGGGACACTCAGGAATATAAAGGACAAAAGTGAGAGGTAGGGAAGGGAGAGGATGAGCCAAACCAATGCCTTTAGCCACAGTTTGAGAACCATTAGCTAGTAACCGGTAGGTAGTAGGGGTAGTGAGTGAGAGAAGAGAAAAGATCTTTATTACGGAGAAATGTGATCGGAAGCACGAGTCCGAATCCGGGGTCGAGAAGATGTATGGAGTAAGGCGAGCGGAGGGCATTAGGTCTGGGCAGCGAGGATACAGCGAGGCGACTTAGTACGCTTGATAGCGAAGATAGGCATCATACTCCTTTGTCGATGGGGAATACAGCGAGATGTGGAGGAGCTCAGTCTGGGGCGGTTAAGAATCGAGTCGGAAAATGGCCCGAAACCACGTGAGAGGGCGGTGCGGGGAGGCGATCACAGCCTGTGATAACAACGATCAGTGTGGCGAGCTTGTGCGATAGGTGCAATGAGGACGTTGTCCTCTACCTCGGTTACCACTGCGTCCTCCCCGAAGTTTAGTGTGAGAAACTAACACAGAAGAATCTAAAGGGCTATCGACTAGCAAAGTCTGTGTGGAGGAGATACGGAAGAGGCGAGCAAACACATCATCTAAGGATGGGACGATGGGTTGTCTCGAGAATCGATCTGGAGGTCTCGAATCCCAGGACGAAGGCCCGATGAGTAAGGACCATGAAGAACTTGTCAACCTGCATTTGTTGAGCCCCAACGTCACTAGTAACAGGCATTAGTGTCAGGAACTCCTCCTTAAGAGAGGCAATCTGGCCAATATAATTAGAAAAATCCATGTCCTGTTGTCGGATATTAACAATAACAGAAGCCACCTTATAAAGGCGTTAGATATCATTCGTGTATAGAACTTTTGCGATTCCAAAACTTAGAACTTATGTCTTATGGCAGAAAGATGAAGCAAAATTTTGGATCAACAGGCGCCATAATACCATACATAGTTGTCTATTTTCTTCGAGTGCACCTTGTCGCTTTGTTATAGCATCCTCGGATGTATCTGGGTGTCTGTAACCTTGTCCCGTAGACAGTTCCACGAGAAGCGACCGGAAGATAATTCTCACTACCAATCAATTTTTACGATGTGATAGTAGGAGATCTAGAAATATGAAGTAAAAATAGGATTTTAGTTGCCATATCCACTTAGCGGAGATGAATCACGTTTGGATTGAAGAGAGCCTAATAGGAGGCGAATCACAGCCTGAACTTGAAATCACGGTGTGGAACTAGAGATGAGGAAAAAGGACCCAAGCGAGTGGAAGATGGCGACGGAGGAGCGGCGGAGACAAAATGGGCTTAAGGTGGATAAGGGAGGGCTCGGGGTGGACCGCCCAGGAGGATGGAGCGACAAGATGGCGCCGGACGGCAGGCGTGGAATCCGTCAGGAAGGATCCCACGCGCACCCTGCCGTAGCGTGGGCGGCCAATTTGCCGGAGAAGGGGCGTGTGCGTCTTCCAGATTCTGTGGGGTTGCCAGGGAGGAGTAGAATCGGCCTCATGCGCCTGGAATACGTGATTCCGTGGGAGAAAGAGTTGCCGGAAAGTCCTGGCGGCCTGTGTGGTGAGAGGAGGAGAGATCCGGCGGCGGAGGGTTCCGGGAGGAGAAGAAAGTGATCGGAATGAAACACGATCGTTGAAAAAGTAGTCGGTTTCCTTTGGCTACGATACCATGTTAAGAGAGAAAGAAGATACTAATTTTATTATTTTACGGAAAAGAAGTCTAGCCTTTACATTACATATTGGACTTATATATATACACACTCCTTAGGACCCTGTCTGATGAAGACAATAAAGGAAAGACTGTACAATATCTAACACATACTCTTCCACTTATGATACTTGTGTAGAAAGAATTGTAATAAATGCAAAGAAAAGGCATATTTCCCCATAGCCATTGCCAAAAGATGCATGGGTAGCTAAGACGTGGAGCAAGATAGAGAGGGAAGGGGAGGTTGTTAGAAGCCCAAGTTAGGTTCATGATTGGGATCTACATGGAGTGAAGGCCTTTTTGGGAGATTGCAAATAAACGCAATTAATGGTCATATAGAGGATAAAGTCAAACTCAAAGAGTAACATTTTTACTTTAATCATTTTTTGTTTCCTCCTTATCAATGAAAAATGAAGGTGCTCTCTTCTTCTAACATATTGCATAATTCTTTAGTAAAGTTTAGGACATATAGGAAGCAATGTAAGGTAATGGGGACTCTCTCTAGTACTTCAAATAAGTCATGAAAATCTAGGTTCCACACGCATCTAAGACATCACAAACACTTTATTTCATCCTAATCACCCATCATCCTAACCTATAGAAACCCCTAAATTCATGTTAGCCCTAACATTACCTTGAAAATCGAAAATCACAAACCACCGCAAAACAAAACTATTTTGCATCAAACAAACGAACATTCCCAGACAAAACCCTTCTCAATCCTTAATTATATCATATTCAATCCCTAAATTAGTCTAGAAACATTGAAACTAGATTTATCCCTTACACTTTAAGTTATACCCTATAGCCTTAAAATACGACAAATTGATACTCTTAACTTATCCTAACCCCCTTAGATCATCATCATAAGTCATCCCCACATCGGAAGGATAGATAATTAGATCGTGCTTGACGACCATACTTCTAATTAAGGTGGTTCTCCTACCCCTTAGATATTGCTAAGTCAATCTTGCCTAGCTAGCGTTGCTAAGCTCTACCCATAGCTTGGATGCTAAGAGAACACAAGAGAATGCTTTGGAAAGGAATAAAGCTTGGATGCTAAGAGAGCTTAAGAGAATACTTTGGAAATGAAGGAACTCTCATTGATGGAAGGAAACTCTTACAACTCTTAGGAAGCTCTCAACTCTTGGTTTGGAAGCTCTCTACTCTTGGTTTGGAAGCTCTCTACTTGGTTGCATGGCCAAATGAGGCCTCTTCCCTATTCAAGTCTCTAAAACTTGGAGGGTCCCTTATAGTTGAGTGTTTTACAATGCTCTCTTATGTACAGTATTCACAAGAGATCTTTGGAGACTCTGATCATCTCAATCCTTCCATCACTTCTCCATAACCTTCCACACGTGTGGATTCACGGGATCTTAAGATCTTCTGCACTCTTTTGGTCGAAGCTCAAAAAATCTCGAGAACCTTCCCTCTTATTTTTTTTTTTTTTTTTTTTTTTTGATGAGCTTCCATCCTCTATAGAGAGGCCTTGAGGGCTCATTTGTGCCATGGAGGATCCATCCCATGAGGAAGGAGTGCCATAGAGAATGAGGGAGTGACCGCGCAGGCACGGGACAACTTAAGTAAGTTAGTAATCCTCATCCGCACAACAAAACACCGATTGTATCATCACACCAAAAAAGGGGTGGGATATCCGCCCCCTCTTTCGTCTTTTGCCTACACCCTCGAGAAACCTCCCGCTCTGGCTTTATCCCCAACAAGCGCGGCAAACCTACAGCGATCGAATAGGCATAGTTCTTGCGTCCTTGGGTAACATTTTTTTTTTATCGATTCAATCCTTCATGTATATGCTTTTTGGGAGTGGTTTGGAATTTTATGTGGGCTTCATTCTTTGTCATTGTTTGACTTTACAAAGTAGTTAGGTTATAACTAATTAGAATGTGTTTTTTTCTGTCTAACACTTTTTTTGTTCTTGTACACACTCCTTTGTTAATCCAATTACATTTACTTATCTATCAGTTCAAAGTGAAGAACTCGAGAATATTGAACAGATGATAGATGTAGAAAATGTTGGTAACATCTTCCTTTTTTATCCCAGCTGCAACTAATTTATACTCCATTTCCGAGAGGGTGATCTTCGTAAACAAAAGCCTTTTTCACCAATATGGATCTTTGTCAAAATGGAACATTAAAAAGTTTGGAAAGTTATTCCATCATGATTACTTTCAACCATATGACAAAAGAAAAATAGAAGACCATTTACAATAAAAATATATATATAGATGCTACAATCAAACAATCCTCTACGAGAATTTCTTAGAGAAGTTAAAGCACACACGAGGTGATTGTTCTTGTCCTTATGGACTTTGTTGAGGCTTAAGAGCCTAATAAGGCAAATGGAGTTGTTTTTATGTACCCCTTCACATTGTTTGACCTTTTGGCACACTTGTATACATCATGTATGCTTTATGCAATCAAAAAACGTTCCTTAAAACTACTAGGCTTTGAGCCTTGAAAATTTGATAAGCAAATTCACACATAAGCATATGGATGATTTTTCAAATCTCTTTGAACAATTCATATATCGACATTGCATGAGTGAAGAGACTCAAGGAAATTTTTATAGAGCCCACAATGAAAATTTGAAGCTCACGATATTTTTAACTTTGGATTAATGCAGCCAGACATATATTGCCATCATGACACATGCAAGATGGAAAGGTGCTGAGAACTACTTTCAGAGATCAAGCATAGAGCTGGCAGGATTCTAAAAGGCAGCACGGTATGTATCTTTTGTTGATAGTTGAACTGTAAACTAGCTATTTGCGTTTTATATTTTACTTACACGTTAGGGAGTTTAAGACTTATCTTTTTGTGGGATGAAACTAACACAATAATTGAATTCATAAGCTATTTTATACATTTGATTACCAAGACTTGCAGTTTTTGGCATTCACAATCTCAGTTTTAAAAATTTCTTTTCCTTCATGATACTTTTGTTGCATTGTATCCTTATTTGAGTTTTCAACAGATGCTGGAGCCTTATGTTCCTCTGTTAAATGAAAATTTTGATAGCTTCCGTCTAAATAAATATGTAGATATATTTGTATTTTGTAATCTCTACCTATGAACCAACTGAATTCACTAAATGCATCACTAATGATAATAACTATAACCTGCTTGGGTTCAGGCTGTTCAGCAGAGGATTGCAATCCATTCTCCAAACTCTGAAGACCTTGCTGTTCACTAGCTGACTTTTCAGGCTTACAACACATGATCAGTAAGTTTGGAACCAACTCTCTCTCAAGAGCCGAAACATACATTGAGCTTCTGCAACATCAGCAGCTGAGCTAGCCGACGAGACTGAGCTCCATCTTTCTTTCACTGTATATGCTGATGATGTGGGTAAAATTCGAATTCAGTAGGCTCTCCATCAACAGACACACTCTCGATCACTAAATTTTCAGCATGTAACCCAACAATCCCTATATCTGGGACCGCAATTTCCAACTCGGTGTAGCTAAAAAACCAAAAATCCAAAGAATAGTCATAAAACTTGTCAACAGAATACAAACAAACACCAATGAACATGGACTGAAAATTTCAGAAAATAAAATGATAGTAATGTGACCCGATTTATCAAGCTTTATGAACTAAGAGTAATTAATCCCTTGAAGAGGCAGGTCTACAACCATTTGCACTCAAAAACACTGAATAGATGCACTATGAATTCATAATATCTGCCTGGTGTTAACTAAAATACTTGATTGTAAATCGAAACATAGGCAGAAACATCCAGTAATTGGAGCTGAATTGCCCACTCTCGCAATCAAATCTTCGCATTTGATCAGTGTACCTTAAACCACCATGCATAAAAGCATGGAAATACCAGAAATTTAGAGAGATGAAAACAAACGAAGCTACGGAAAACGGAGAAGTGCGACTGCGGAGCTTGAGACGAACCCATAAATCCGTCGCTTGTCGATGTCGATTGAGAGGCAGAGCTTTTGGTGACGAACCACGGCTTGAGAATTTGAATTTCGAGTCTCTGGAGTTGTCCTCAGTCTTCTGCTTGCGAGGCTTCGCCATGGCTATGGCTTCCCTTCGAAGAGCTTGCGGCAACAGACCTTTATTTATAGACACCTCTTGCCCTTCGGTAGGATGTTGGTCTCGCATTTGGGGGCAGCTAGTGCCCACGTGCCTAAGTTTATTCCCATCTTCAACCGCATCTATTGATACTCGTGATCTGACGGCTTATTATGAGGTGCTGTTCCACGTGTGATGTGGTCATTTCCACTGAACCTCCTGGATTGCGATGGTATTCTGTTTTGCCCCGCCAATATGCCACGTCATCAATCCGACGTTTATGACCCGTGTTTTTTCCTCGGTAAATCTCTTCTTGTTGAAACTGTTCCAAAATAATTTTGAAATTACTTTAAATTTTTTTTATTTTTTGTGTAATAATACTTTTCAATATCATTAAATAGATATTTAAATGTCTGTATATTTTTATGATCATTTAAAGAACATTAAAGATAATGAAAACATGTCATATATATGAATTAGCTCTAATCTCTTTTTATAGGAACTCAACCATATATTCCCCACACCCATCCCCCTTAGGATAAGCGGATAAAATGTACAAATGTTTTCAAGTTTTGTATATATATCTTATTTTACCTTTTAACATAGTCCTAATATATATTTGACATTTACTTTAATAATTCAATCATGCTCCTATCACTATAAAAAGTGATAAATAGTCAATTAAAACACTCGTTAAAACCTGTTAACCATATCACACGTATAAGAGTTTTTAAAATAATCGTCGCTTTTTAACTTAATGGGTATGAATGACTACGAAAGTGAATATTGAAATATATCGAGATTAAAAACATTTGAAAAACAAAACGGGCATATTACGAACAAACCTAAAGCATTTCAAGACCTTTATCCCCCATCCTCTTTAGAGTCCAAGATCAAATATCTTTAAACACTTTTCTTAATCATTTTCAAGCAAAATTTATTCATTCAATATTTCTATCATTTTTATTTGTTTTTTTTTAGTCCATCAATAGTTCCATCCTTGATACACACTACAATGATTGATGGTTTTGTTATCGAATTTACACAATCTTAATTTAAGAATCGATTTATGGTTCAATTTTACAACACTTAAAAATTCTCATTACAAAACTAAGAGTTCAAGTAAGGCTACTCTCTTTCTAATTTCATCCCATTTATTTATTTATTTTTATCCCCAACAAAATTAAACAAATCAAACAAGACAAAACAAGGGAAATCACCTTATTTTTAAACTTTTAGTAATTTTCAATTTGTAGTTTTTATATTTTATTAAATAAACATAGTTGACAAAATAAAATATTATAAATATTTATAAATTATTTTGATAATAAGTGAAATGAATACAAAATAATATATAAAAATAATTTTTTCATTAGGGGATCAAAAGTTTAAATTATTTATATTTCTTATATAATAATTTATTTTTCATATTTTTCTTTTATTTTTTTTAATTTTGTATTTTCCTTCGCATATCAAACTATGCAATTATAAATTGCTCACATTCCATGATCGAAGGAGTATTTTAAGTGGGGACATTTAAAGGGGAGGTTCTCATGTTTGAGTTACAGTAATATAATTTATTACATTATAATAAAACTTAATTATAAAATTAAAAAAATTAAAAGAAAAAAATAAAGATACTTGTTGGAACGTTTGTACATGGACTTGAATAATCATAAGGATTCACTCAATGTCAGATTGATTTTTGCTAAATGGATTTCAATCCACCAAATAAAGTTGCATGAAGGTCAAACCTCACATTTATATTGGTAGTTACGGGCTAGCCCACTGGGTAATGGTACCTTCTATGTTTCTTCAAGCCCGGCCCATTATTTAATGATACTGGTTTTGAAGAGTGCATCGGCATATATATATATATATATATATATATTAATTACGGAAAAATAGGCAAAAGAAAAGGCACATAAATTTATTTGTGTTAATGCAAACGCTAGCCTCATTTACTGGTTACTCTCTTTTTTGTTCTATGGCCACTTGTCTTTATAAGGAGAGGTGATTTTTGAAAATTTTTGGCTTGGAATTATCAATTTACATTTTTTTTTAGTATATATGGTTATTTCACAAATATCTAGTTATTTTCTTGTTTTTTGGTTTTGTCTTTATTTTATTATGACATTTGGTTTGTTACGATGCCAGATTTTTACGCTCTTTGCCATAAGCCTTATTATGTAAAATTGATTTAAACATATAAAACATATTCAATCAGCCAAATATATCAAATTATTATTGCTAATATTTTCAAATAAATAGAGTCATAGATATCATAATCAGTATATTATTAAATTTGTAGGTTTGATACCAATTTATTATGCTATTAACATAAATATATTTGTTTCATATTTTATGGTTTTTAATAATATGTATCTTAGATCTATCTAACTATTGAATGTTTGAATCAATAATTTTTTTTTCTTTGAAAAAACGACACATAAATTTATTTAAAAACTAAACGGATCCTAGAAAAAAATCCCATAAAAAAGGGTATATTGCCCCCATTTTTTATGCTACCACTCCAAATCCCTCAAAAAATCACAATATAGAGCACATTCCTGTCATTAAAATGGACTTCAATTGATTAAATAGGTAAAATATGACCATGATGCATATACGATTATTATTATAAATGATTAGTGCTATTACGATATTCATATTAAATCCACGCCTATTATAATCTTTAAAATAAGTTTTTTAACATATAAGTTAATTGATTAGAACATTCGAGGCAAGGCTTTGGGAGAGGATGATGACTATGATATTTTACAAAACTTATGCAATATGCTAGCCTTTGTAGTTTTTCTCATGATGTTCTATCAGTCATGACTCATGAGGTGTATCATTTTCTACATTAATGGATATTTAGTTGAAGATCATGCCAAGTCTCTTCTCATGATCGAGCTTAATTAATTTAAGACATAATTTTCTTTAATCCACTTTGAACTCAAAAGCCAATTAACAAACAATATAAGTTTCTTTAATGTGGTTAATAAGTCAGCAAGTAATACGACTAGGGTTAATAATATCAGTCCATTATAATATCGAATCCATTGTATTTGGCAGGTTATTTTAGTCAAAACATGAAATTATTCAGCTGGTTAAATCAACCCAAAGAGCAGGAGAAAAAAAGAAAAAAAGACACGTTTACACATGTAGATATGTGTGCTTGTCCATGCGTGAGGAAAAAGCATATTTGACTTTTATTAGTGAACATCGTTTTCTAAAGAGGCACCCACCAACTGTGTTGACATTTTTTTCAAATGGGTAGTTAGAGAAATAGGATCCCATCATCTGATGGTCAATATCACCCCCCATCATGATAATGGGGGACTCAATGGTGGGGCCTTTTTTTAAAAAGTATCATGATAATAAAAAATATTTTTCTAAAATATAGTATTACAAATAATATTACTCAAAAAATCAATATTCTCAAATTTACGACGTGGATGTTGTATATTTAAGATACAACTTTAGTGTAATCAAAACACAATCTTAATGTAACATAATAAAGTAGTGTGTTCTATATTCCGTTTTAGAGTAAAATAACAAAATTATATTTTTAAAACATGATTTTAGTAACGCGTGAGGTTTGAGCCTAGCTCAAGTTGTAAAAGGGATGATGTACATACAATGCAAAGTTATATATATATATATATATATAGCTTGATGTAAAATTTTGAAAGTTGAAAACACGATTTTTAGTGTGAATGTTTTATCCAAAATCAAGTAGAGTATGAAATTATTTTTTAAATCAAGGTGCCTTGAAAATTAATCTTTTTTTGATATCTAATCATTTTTCATTACATTTGTAGTATTTTATTCTCGTTAAGACTCAGAACTTTATATTTTCCTATGGCTCGTTTTACCAAAATTATTATTATTATTATTTTAAATTTAAAAATCCATCTGGTGGGGCAAGTTCACACTTCCATATCAGAAGATGAGTCATCTGCGGGTGTGGGGGGAAAGTAGTTCACCTTCTCTCCCTCAAATTCAGCATCCCCAGGCCCCATATGACCAATGTGGGCCAACTCACAATTCCAAACAAGACCTTTGAATGTATAATAAGAAAGCTGTTCATGTTAATTTGCTTCGTCTCCTTTGTTGTTTTGGTCATCCCTGTGTATGATTGAGTGTTTGACATTCTTCTTTTATAGTGTACCAATCGCTCTTTTGTTCCTTGAATGATAAGGAAGTTATTTCAGAGGAACAATACCCTTGGATCTCCCATCTCCCCCATGTGTTGATGTCTAAAAAAACAGACCCTGGTGATGAATTAGCAATTGAGGACTTTCCAGTGTCAACCTTATTACATTTCTTATACCACTAGCTCTAGCTAGCTAACACATTCAAGCTGTCAAAGCTTTTACAAATCCCCCCACTCTCTCTCTACATCTTCTCTCTCCTTCCCTATCTCTCTCTTCAGATTCAGTTTCTTCTTCTCCATGCTCCCTCCTCTCTTCCATTTTCTCTCCCATCCATGGCTACCAAGCTCATTACTCCACAATCATTTACCATCTTCGTTTCCCTCTCTCTCCTCCTCCTCTTCTTTATTGGGTAGTCAGCTTCATTTCCATTAACAACAGTAGCAGAAACAGCAGCAACGCTGTCTTCACCAACAGAAAATCACTCTCCACAAAATTCGACTTCACAACATTTCAGGGACAGAGCAATTCAAGAAACCTCCCGTCGCCGGAGCCTGCCGATTCCGAGATCGATCCCCGGTACGGCGTCGAGAAGCGGAAGGTTCCGACTGGCCCCAACCCCTTGCACCATTAATCACAGGTTTCTCACATCCAACACACATGCATGCCTTTCTTACCTCCTCCTCTCTTCATGTAATATTCATATTGTTGTAATAAAATTTTCTCATGAACCAAACAGAAACTAAAAAACCCAGAAACAAGCAATTTCTTCCATGATCACTTGTATTATGATCTTACAATTTTCGAATCAATACACCCATTTGAATCCAATGATTCAAATCTAAACGTTTCCATTATTATTTTTTATTTTTTTTGGAATCATATGTATATTTGACATCTATTGGCAGCTTTGTATATTAGGGTTGTAGTACTATTCTTAATTCAAAACCGGACCTCTTTCTCATATTTTTACTTGAGAATTATATTATTATTAGCATATTATAAATAAAAGCGGTATAAATATATGTTTTTTTTGTTTAATTTTTGTGTGATGAGCATAGTGGTAGTTGGGAGGAGACGGCACGTTGAGGGGATTGGGGAAAAGGAAAGCGAGATCTAGAGCAATAAAATAAAGGTTCCAATCGGAATGGGTATGATGATAGGGAGTTTGAACATTTTTTCGATGTGGGTTGACTTTGAGGCATCTATGTTATCATTAAAATGGTGGGTTTAGACTTTAGTGGGGGTTAGGGAAAGGGGGTTGGAACTTGGGAGGGTGAAATCAAGTAATTATAGGGCATACACTTCATGTTGGGTGTGTATCATAAATAAGAAATTAAAGGAATGGTATCACAATTCACATGTGTTTGGAAGTGGGGGTTTAATTTAATGCAATATTTTTGTGTGTTTGAAGAGCTCACAACTTAAAAGTCATAGTGAAAGCCATTATTGAGGTGAAGGAGGATCGTGGCAAGTGGAGATGCCACTTGAACGTGGGCGATTCTTTCTTTCATCAAACCATCATTCCCATTTCTTAGCCAAAATCAGTGTCTCTGAGAGAGAGAGAGAGAGTTTCTTGAATGGGATATGAAAATTAATGATTAATGCCTTGAATGTGTGAATGGTAGATGTCTTTAAATTCTCCCTTTTTTGTTGGGATCAGTTGTAAAATGTTTGTTCGTATATTTGCATAGTTAGATTCAATGATATTTATAGAAATTTGAGTTTCATTGAACAGATTGATTATGTTGAAAAGCCCAAATACCAAAAAATAAAATTGAATTTAACGATATAAAGTGAACGAGTTTTTTTCACAACCGAATCCTTTTTTGTTTATATAATATGATTATAGGTATAGCTCAATAGGTTTATTTCCTAATAATCATTAATTTGAGTCTCTTTTAAGATTCATTTAAAGGAAACATTGGAGCGTCCCAGCTTGAGATTTTATGAGACGAGTTGAGATGTAAAACTACGTAAAGCACACTCGTGCACCCACAACTATTAAAAAATTTGCATCACGTAAAGATAAGTTAAAAAATTAAAAAAGAATTATTAATATATTAGAAAAAAAAAACATGTTAAAAGGTGTTTTTGAAAAAATGATTTAAAATTATTAGGACAACAAAATCATCATCAGAACAACAGCATGAACATGATCAGGTGAGGAGACGTACTACCTGGGCTTAGATCAATTCAAAATAGGATAAGTCCATAAGGGAGGATGAAACGACCCATCTAGAATGGATTTGGCCATTAAACAGGACATGATATGATTTGACCATTTTGGCCATCAAAATATAATTTTTGGTCATCTTCCGACTCTTCCCAAACTAATGTTCAAAGTGCCTTTTACAAGTTCTTTTGGGTGATTTGATTAAAAAATCTTTTAAAAATCTAATTTTGAAATTGTGACATTTCGGTCAATTTTGATCTGATTTTGATAAAAATGCCCTTCTTGTAATCTCTTCTTGTAAAATACAATATATAAGCACATGAAATGAATGACATTTTTGTCCAAAATATGTCATTTTCAAAAATATAAAAAATGTTAGATTCACATTTTATTTATTTATTGATGTCTTTTAATCAAATATTTCATTTCATTTTCTATATTTATTTGAAGGGGGCTCATCAAACAGTGTAGGCCCATTAAGGTCCAATTAGAAGTCTTGGATCATACACAGGCTAACAAGCTCAATTCCACTCTCTCTCTCTCTCTCTCTCTCTAGTAGTCCATTTGACAATTTCTCAATGAAGCATTTGAAATAGTTTTTCAATTTGAGCTATTTTTTATTTTAAAAAAGAAAAAAAAAACTTTTAGCTATATATATATATATATATAGCTCATATATATATATATATATATATATAAATTTAGAAAAACCAAATATTCAAGTATTCTTAAAGGCAACCTTAAGTTGTTTTCAATATCTCCCCTTCTTCTTCCACCATTTTTTATTTTATTTTTTTATCATTTCCATCTGCAACTTCAAAGTCCAAAAGCATGAGTCTCGTTATCAAAAAAAAAAAAAACTTCAGTTTCATTCAACCTCATGGACCAAGCTCCAAGTCAACTTTTTCAGGCTCAAGAGTCATACTCCAAATGTCTTGAATTTCGTTCAACATCATTGAACAAATTTCAAGGTACTTCATATTTATATTGTATTGGGTAATTTATGAAAATAACTTAATCGTATGATTATAGAGTAAGATAACTTATCTATCGTATTTAGCTCATATGTTTGAGCATTTAATATTTAAAAAATACAGGATATAGGAGGAAAGAGTCTCATATTTGAATCCTAATAAAAATAATTTACTATAATATAATTATAGTATTTAGTTGTAAAAAAAATAGAGGTAGATAACCTATATATAGGTATAAAAGACATAACTATCCAAAGTATGGGAAAACTAACCATAATTGAGTTTTATAAATGAAAATATCAACTTTACTTTGATGATTTAAGTGTTATAATGTAACGTAGCATTTAGTTTAGGTTAGATAAATATTATTGAGAGAATTACTTAAAAGGGTAGGCCAAGTAATATAATTATTTTAAAGAGACATTTATCATGATAATAATTGATAAGCACAAATAATATTAGAATGTCAAAGTCACCCTTAATGCTCATGAACAATTAATAAAAAATTCAAATTTATTTAACTTCACCATCTAATATGAACTCCTTTTACCATTACTACTAAGGAGAACAAGGGAAAAAATATTTGTGACATAGGTTTGTAAATTGTACCTCAAAGCATGTATTATCTTATTTTATTTTTATTTATGTGCATTTAAAAAGAAATCATCAAGAAGAAAGGAAAAAAATAATTTTGTCAAATACTCAAAGAAATAAGGCAAATAATTGAATTTATATAAATCAATTATTTATTAAAATAAATAAAGAATCATTTGAGAAATGATAATAACTTTAACAATGTGGGCATGAAATTTTAGATCCAAAATATGAAATCATGAGGTTTTGAGAAAGAGGTGTCAGTTTATTTTTGTGAAATCTTAGTAATTTATAATTTTTTAGTTTTTTTTCATTATTTTGATTATATTGAATGTAACGATTGAAGAATTTTTTTCTTACAAATTTCATATAGTTTAGACTAAGGTGGTGTTTGTTTTTTCTTGCATCTTTGAATAAATTTTTAGGGCAATGTTAAATGATCGCAATGGCATTAAATATTAAATTGTTTTTTTAACGTTAGATGAGTGAGTAGGGATAATGACGTGATAGATTATTTTGAGTTAAGTCACGTTTAGTTTTTAATGGCACAGGTTTAATTTAATTTTATTCGGGTTTCCTTGGGTTTAGTTTATTTTACCGAATCGAAGATGGAGTTAAATTATTGTTCACTCTTTATAAAGCTAAGAGAAAATTAAATTTTTGAAATAATAAAATGTTAATAAAAATAATAAATTATCGCTAAGGGTTCGAGGAAATCTGGAAAATTAGATACGATGTGAAACGGAATCGCCATTAAATTCTTATCGCGAAATCCCAGTGACGAGAAAAGTTTCGTTGAATTTTGGGAATGACGAATTTTTTAGATTTTAATTGATTAGTTATCGATGAAACTTAAGGGAGCGGGATTTTACGAAAATGCGAATGTCGGAAATAGGCAGAATTTAAGTTCGTTTTAAAATAAGAGTGATGAAAGAAATAAATTGTTTGGGGTGAAACGGACCGAATGAAAGCGATATGAATATGTATCGAAATAATAATAAGCAAGGCGTCCAGGTGTATTTTAAAAATAATTTTTTTATTATTTTATTTTTTATACTTTAATATAAATAATAATAATAATAATAATAATAATGTTTTTAATAAATAATTTATAAAATTCATAATATTTTTATTTTTATGAAAAATATTAATTTTAATATAATAAAAAAAAAAAAAAGCAAATATAAACAAATTAAAATTAAAAATAAAAGCTGAAAATAAAATGTAAACGAGGGCGAGTTTGAGAATTTTTAGTCTATGTCCCTTGTTTAATTTTTTTAATTGAGACAGTTTGAGGAATTAGAAAAGAAATAAGCAGGCAGCGTCGGGATGAGACCGCCCCATCCCCCCTGTTGTTGTCATCCTGCAATATATATTCTTCATTTCTTATTAGTGTGATGATTGAGTTTTTATTTATTTTTGTGGAAAATGAGAACTACGAGATAGAAAAAATAGAATATTTTCGAGCTTTTCGGTCATGGCTTTTTTAAAAATTTCGATAAGTCGATCCGTTTTTATAAAAAAGCAGGAACTTAATCTTTACGAAATTTGTTAGGCTTTTAGCGTTAAATTCAACAAGAATGCCTAAATTGTTTATCTTGATATGTTGATACATTGAAGATTTTGTATATGCAACACTATTTAATTTAGAAAGAATAAAGTACAATAAAATACAATATAATGACATTAACATTACGATACATTATAATATAACAAAATAAGGCAATATTAAGCTATTTATTGGTGAACTAACATATATAATTACTTTTCATTAAAAATTACATAGGTACTAGTGAACTAACATCTATAGTTACTTTATATAAAAAATTACATAAGTACAATAAAATTGTATTACAATTACAATACAATTAAGGTAACATTACTATTCATTACAATAAAACATAATTTTCTAAATTTCAAATATCTTAGGATAATTGACTTTGGTATATACCTAACATGT
Source organism: Tetrastigma voinierianum (assembly GCA_016808115.1). NCBI lineage: Eukaryota > Viridiplantae > Streptophyta > Magnoliopsida > Vitales > Vitaceae > Tetrastigma > Tetrastigma voinierianum. The sequence goes on from JAEQBH010006781.1 coordinate 46,452, forward strand.
CTACTCAAAAAACAAGTTGTTTGCTATTATTCAAATTATTATTAAATTGATTGAATTTTATTACATATTTAATGTTTATTTTTTAATATTTACTTTTATTTACAATATTTACGGAAATAGATTGTTTTCATTATTGTCAAAACACTACATTTTTTTCCAGTTATTTACAATAAAATATAACTGATATTAAACAAGCTAATAATATGAAAAAGTACAACATAATAAAGTAACAGTAACCAATTAAGTTTTTTTTTTCTTTATTTAGATCATCAATTAGATGTTTAAAGGTTTTTTGACGAGCATGGGCAATTTATCTTCAATTCCCTGTAGAAGGAAATAAATAATATTATAAATATAAACTATTATAATAACATTAAACAATCAAATTCAAAAACATTAATATTGAAAGAATATTCAAATTTGTTTGTATTAGGAGGTTTTTTCCTTGTATCCATGCTTATGTAATACTTGTGCTTATAAATCACTCATACATGATTTATAAATATTAGATATGAAAATTAAGTTGACTTTTGGCTTTGTTGCATTTAAAATAAATATGTAATATATTGCAATTCTAGTTGAGAAAAAAATGGTTCCGAGAATGGAAAGAAAATAAATGGTGGATAGGAAGGAAGAAAAGTACCGGAGAAAAGTTAAGTTTGTTTAATAAAAGGTATTTTTGTCTTGAAGAATAAATCACTTTTGGGTCATTTATCATGATAAGTGTCTTATAACTTATAAGTAATTCTCTCAATATTATTTAATTGATGCTTGTTATCTTAAAAATATTTCCTCAATTTTTATTCGTACACTAAAAGAAATAACCATTTAAAGTAAAAATTATTTACTAAATATACTCAATAACTCAAATAAAATCACTGAATCATATTAAGTCGGTAAATTTCAACAACTTAATTTGGGTATTAAAGGCGAGTGTGCATTCATTAATAAAGGGGTAGTATTCTTGAAAGGCAACAGACATAAAAGGGGCGGTCCAATGTCTCCTTCTATTTGAAGGTTGACATTCATGTTCCATGCCATTTTACGCTCAATAGAACTTGTTATTTTTATGGTTAAATAATAAGTATGAGCTTAGGACTTGTTTAGTATGGGATTTAATTTTGTGGGAAAAATAAAAAAAATACCTCATTTGATGGAAATCATGAATTATAGCAAGGTCTATAATCGATATATGTGATGGTTCTTGAGATATGGTTCAATTGGTAAAGGATGGAGATGAGTTTAACCGAGATCCCTGTTTCAAATCTAATAAAAGAGTATTACAACGATGTATTACAAAGTAAATAAAATAAAAGAAAAAAAGAATTGATGTATGTGATGTGCATATTTTATATCTTGAGTTGGAGTATATAATTGAGCATGGAAACGGCAGTGGTAAATGGATGACGAGTATAAGAAATAATCGCTGATAAACTGTGTAAGAAGATAGTATTACAAGATAATATGTAAAAAAAAAAAAAAAAAAGAAATAAAGAAAAATAAGAAGTTTATGACTAATACCGTATATTTGAGCAACATAATATAAGTGATAAAAACAACATATATTGTCACGGTTCAAATATGAGATAAAATATATTGTTTTGTTGCATTTGATACCATATTTTATCAATCGAATATTACTTAAACAATATTGTTCCTAATAGGCTTTCTCATTAAAGAAGACCTCCATATGTAAACCATTTTTAATTAAAATTCATACTGAAGATAATGTTATAGTTTCCAAAAAAAAATATTAGGAGATGTTAGATACAAATTAAAAGAAAAATATTTAGTCTTCATCACAATTTATAAATATAAAAAGAAATACCATTTATAAAGATTTTGAATTAATAAAACCATAGAGTTTATTTTTTGCATATACGTATTTCTGTGTTGCTAAAAATAAAAAATTGAACTCTCAAAATTTTATTGTTCATTTAATATCCTAATTTATCATAGAATTTAAAGATTGACTCTAAAATACCCTTATGAGTGGTTCATTGTAATTCTAGGATTAGAGGATGTTAAGGATTTATTCTAGGAAATTATTATAAAAAGCAAGTGAAATGAATCTAACCATAAATAAAAAGAAGAGACAAGTTGCTTGAAATGCGAGGTGAATCCTTTCCGAATAATTATCCACTTCAAATTATCGCGGAGTGAATATTTTCTCTTTTTGGTGGTTAAATTAATATTTAATTGAATCCAAATGTCACGCTTTCTCTTATAAGATATGCTTGGAAAAGTCGTGGAATATGTCGTTTTTGCTTCTTCGAAAAGGTGGATTCCTCACTGCTCCGACTTTTCTAATTTATATATATATATATATATATATATATATATATATATATATATATATATATATTAAATATTATTTAGTGCAGATGAAGCGACAACGCACTCGCGATGAAAATGTTAGGAGGCTTCTACGGATGGAATAACGTTTCCAAGAAGGCTAAGGTTGCCTTTACGTTTTTTTTAAGTTTTATTGAAAATAAATAGCTTTTAAGTATTTAGTTTGTTTGTTTTTTTACATTTTATGTTGAAAATTAATAGGAAAAATAAAAATATTTAACTTATTTTTTATTAAAAAAAGGTCATATTTCAAAACAAAAAATAATATTTTATTTAACAAAGAAAAGTACATAATATTCATTATTTATTATTAAAAAAATGAATAATTAAATACTTAATATTATGGAGTAGTATTTAATATTAAACTGAAAAAAGTTATATTGTAGAAAAAAAAAAAAAAAGCGACATACAAAAGAAATAAATAAACGTAGAAATTTCAGTCTAAATTTCTTTGTGTAGCCCAAGAACTTCCATGAGTAAAGTCGGCCAAATGGTACATGGACTTTCATGTCAACACAAAGTGGTTGAATTGTGAGTTTACCTCGTCAATCTTGTTATTTTCCCCACCCCATTCCAAATCTTTCTACGAGCTCATTCAAGACTCACACGTGCACGTTTGATTTTTTTTTTAAATGTTTTCTTGTTATAAAAAACAAGAAAATTAAGAAAAGCAAGGAGAATTGTTTTGATTCTTTTTTTTTTTATATATTAAATTTAGAGAATAATAATAGTTTTAAAAAATAAAAGAATCAGCGTGACATGTTTGATTTGAATAAAGAAAATATATGAGAAAGATTAAGAACGTATTTGGTTCAGTATTTTTGGCTTGTTACTTTAAAAATTTTGAAAACATAGAGATAACAATTTTCAAATGAAATACAATTTTTATGGTTTCATTTGAAAATTGTTATGTTATCTAAATTTAGTGTTTTATGTGTGTTTTTTTTTTAAAAAAAAACCGAAAATAATCTTTGTATTTTTTTATTATTCTTATTTTTTAGAACAAAAAACAAATTTCAAAAACCATAAACAAATAAACAAGCCCTAAAGTTTGTTTTGAGATAAAGATGGGTAAAAAGAGATTTCATGATTTACGGATCACACATATAAATACGGTAACATACAATAATGAGTATCCTACAATCATATTAGATTAATACCCGTTCCATATAAGAGTTTTTTTTTTTTTTTTTTTAGTGGTTGTTCATACCAACATACACGTAGCTCAATTAAAGTTAATGATCGAATAAACTTAGCCACCCCTTAAGATTAAAGTCAGTTACTTTTTAATAGTAAAATACTAACACAAATAGTTATATACAATAAAGATTGTCTTTATAAGGTTTCAAACAAGATAATGGAATAAATAGATTATTAATGCCAAATTGCCAATATTGGTGTCCATGGATGGGAACTATGTAAGCTAACCTACTTCCACCACCCTCTCTAATTACACCTTAAGGCCTCCTTTTTAAGTATTCGGCCACCCACCACCCAAGTGTCGCTTTGTCACTTACAGAGTCTTTACATTTATTTGGTACTCTATATATTCCGTGGATTTAATTAATCCCCTAAAAACATATATACCACACACTTAAATTTAACTGATAATCAATCGACTTTGGTCGGAAAATGAAGTTGGTAGTGGTGGGGCCATGAGAGGTGTGAATCACCAGAAAAATTTCTGGCTTATGAACTCAGTCCACCATTGACCTCTCTCCAGCATTAAATTAAATTAAAGGGGGAAGGGAAGACTGGGTAAGTGGGCCGTGGGCTTTTTTTTTCAAACAAGTGGAAGTCCATGATCTAGTGCTTTCCTCCCCAGGTTTTTTTCCTATTGATGACGTGGACCAATCAGATCCCGCCGAGTTGGAAGATGATCTCCCATCAATACACTCTTTTGATTTACACACGGCAAAAAACATGTTAGAGCAAGTCAAGATGAGAGATGAGAGGATTCTTCCTTCTTCAGTCTTCCCTCAGGCCTCACCTATATATATATATTCCACCTTCTTCCTCCTTCCCGCCCAGTAAAACCATGGCAAGCCACACACCAGAACGTTTTATCGGCTCCGGATCTGCACGATCCGGAACCACTAAGAGGATCGCAGGCGGCTTCACCTGCCAATCCGTATCGGCGGCGGTGGCTTCGTGCTCCAAGCAAGCCATCCGAGTTTCCGGCAAGTTCCGATCGAAGATCATCCACTCTAAAATCGCTTCGAAGTCGCCTTTGGCGCGGCCGAAGCAGCTGCTGACGAATATAAGCAACAAGGCGATTCCGTTTCTGCAGAAGAAGAAAGGGAGCGAGGAGATGGACAGCAGAGCCAGAAGACGAGGAAGTTCAGGGGACGGAGTGTGGCAGAGGGCGATCCTGATGGGGGATAAATGTCAGCCGTTGGATTTCTCTGGCGTAATATATTACGACAGCAAGGGGAACGAGCTTCACGAGTTGCCGCTGCGGTCGCCTCGTGCGAGTCCGATGCCGGGTTACGCTTATCGGAACTGAAGGCGCGTGGTGGTCGTGTCAACTGTCACCCGCGGGTGAGTTTGAGGTTCGGAATTAGAAGGTAAGGTGTGGTGTGATTGAAGGAAAACAAAAATTCAGGGACATGAATTTATTTTCTGCTTTTCACCAGTGGTTTTATGTGTAACGAGGTGGTAACATGTAAGTAGGATTTTAGCTATTTTCATTTTGCTTGGTTACAAATTAAAAATAAATCTCTTGTACTATGTAAAATTTTGTTTGATTTTATAAAATTAAATATATGTATGTGTTTTGAGTGAGCTCCACCATTTTTGTTTCAAGATTAAGTAATTTATTGAATAATTAATTTGTAATTTAACTCACAATGGTAAAACGTTTACTGTTGATCCGAGGGTGAGTATAGTTTACTATCTTAAAATTAAAGTTTAATAGAGAAAAGCTAAATTTTGTATGTGGAAAGTACTTCAATATTTAAATATGAAGTTAGTTTTTTAAGGCTATTCAATTTGCATAATATTATGTTCCTCGAAATTTTATTCTCAGATAGAATTCGAACTGGATTTTTTTTGCCTCTATTAAATTATTTTATCAAACATACTTGATTTATTCGTTGACTTAAGTTAAGTTAATAGCTCATTTAAGTTAATAAATTTGATTAAGAATCACCCCACAAATATAACTCATTTAGCTTAGGCATTAAATTATTAAATTGTTTGTTTGGGAATTGTAATTTATGGGGCTTGAAGGTTACAACCGTCAATCCAACTCTCTTCTTTTAAATCAAAGAAGAGTTATATATTTTATATTTTTCTATTAAGTTAAAAATATTAGTGAATAGAATTAAAATAAATATAAAAACAAAAGCAAATTGCATTAATATTGAGCTAAATAAAAACAATACTATTTTTTTTAATAATGATAAATTTATTGATTCATGTTAGTAATATAATCGATAAAAACATATAATCAAAAGTGATAAAAACTTTAGAGAGATGATGCATCCAAATTAATAGTAAAAATGATCAGTTTAAGACTTACATATTTGATAATAAAAGCTCAAATCTGAGATTTGAATTTACGTGTGAGTGTGGCGACATGGTACATATGATGACTACTGTTGAGTAGCTGTCATCTCAAAGGCTGATAACTGAAAAACTAAATGAAAAAGGCAGATTGATAATCTATTCTTCGTTCTTGACTTATAAAAACAAGAAAAAAAAAACAGATCGGTATGAAAAAAATTAAAATACTACCTTTAAGTAATCATACACTAAATATCACCTATATTTAATTATACTTAATATTAAATCCGGGCTTAACTTATATAATTAAAGATGATAATATGGAGCCAGTGCTTTCTTGAAATATTTATATTTTTCAACATTATTATGTGTAACAATAATAAGGTTTTCATCTTAATTTCTAGAAGCATGAAAATAGGAAAACAAGTTAATCCAATAATAGTGTAAAAGGAAAATTTCAAGAATTTATTTCGCATAATATTATTGTGTTATGAAAATGTAACACGAGAATTTATGAAGTATATCAACATTTAATATGTAGGAATAAAAATAGGATGATAATGGAGGTCAATCACAACATATATAATAATAATAATAATAATAATAATAATAATAGTAATAATAGAAGTTTAAACATTTATGAAACGAGGGAACTAATTTTGTTTTTATTATACAAAAATCAATCTAAACACATTAATAAGAAGAGACATAATTAATTTCTTATTCTTATTTTTATTGTCACATTCTAAACTCAGTTTTATAAAAAAGGAATAAAAAAAAAGTGAAAATGATCCATTTTTATATAATTCTATTTCATAAACCTAGAAGTATAAAAATATGTAGAAGAATGATCTATTTTAAATAATTAATAGGTTATTACATAATCTAACATTTTCAGAAGAAACCGGCAGAAGAAAATTTACATTTGTTCCTTAAGTCGTCTTTGCTAATATAGAAAAATATAAATACTAATATACTATTTATACTATAAAAGATAACCTAAAATTGTAAAAGTATTTTTAAAAATAAATACTTATTTTTAATTTCAATAAATAACAATTTTAAATGTTGGTACGGTATACTGTAATGGCCTGTGAATACTGAATAGATGTCAAAAAAAAAAAAAAAAAAAATGTTGGTACTAAGCATCTAATGTGTATTTTATGAAATTTTAAGGAAACTTATGACTTAGTTTTTTTTTTTTTTTTTAAAAAGGAAACTTATGACTTGTTTCCTGCTGGAATTTTAAAATATTAAATATAAAGTATTTATGGAATTTTAAGAAAACTCAAGATTTGCATCGATATGTTCATATCTTTAAAATATTATATATAAATGCTCTATGAGTTAGGCATGTGGCTTATTTAAAAATATCTTTTAACAATAAATTTTATATAAAGTTGAGTACAAAAACTTTAATATAAAGTTTTATCTGATCATATCTTATATTTATATAATAATATATATTTTTTAAATTTTTTCACTCGTAGATCAAAGAAGATAAGTGAAAATAATTAAATTTATTATCAAGATATTTTAAACATATTTTCAAACAACTGTTTTTCTATTAAAAATTTATCAACCATATAAAAAGATATTCTATTTATAAAAAAATTATTTCTAAATTCTTTTAAAAATGTAAAAACCTTGTCTCTTTTCTCTTAAACTTTTATGTACTAGTCTTTTTTCTCTTTAAGAAAAATGGGTGATTTTTTTATCATTATTTACTTGAAATTACTAATCTACGTATATATATTTTTCATTTTGTCTTTCTCAATAAAATGGTTATTCCACATAATATTATATTTATTTATTTTTTCGTGATTTAGTCGTTGCCTTGGTGCATATGTGATTAATAAATGCCTTAGTATGCGATATGATTATCGCGCTGCCGTGCGGCGATATGATTGTTATCCGAACATGCGCGTGTGGTTGTTATCGTTTTGGTGCGGCAAGTGGTTGTGTCGTCTTGAATGCAGCCGGTTTGGTTCATCGTCGCATCGTTTTTATGTTTGGGCGATTGAACATGTAAAAGTATATCTATTAGAAACAGTAATCGATGGTGTCGAGTGGGACATGGCCCGAGTCGTATGTATTTTAGTCAGCGATAGTAATGTATCGAAGATATGTTGAGCTTGTATCGAATGTATAAACAGCGGAGTCGTTTTGTTATCTTGATAACGCGGATCTCATTTCATCATTTATGATTTTTAGCGATTTTTGTTATATGTTTATTTCGTTTATTCCTAGTTTGAATAAATTAAATTATTTTTCTCTTCAATTTTTTTTTTTTTAAATGTATTTGTTCTCAAAGGACATGAATGCGTAAAACGTTATTTTATTCCTTTAAAATTGAAATTTTAAAGTAAACATATGCTGAGTATTAAACATCTGATTAATATCATTATTTTTACCATAATATTTCCATAAAGTACAACTCATATTCGCCTAATAATGGTAAAAAATAATAATTATGTCACTAAGATACTCTTATTTACGTGATTTAATTCCTAGATTGTCATTAGAAAAATAAGCTAAAATCATTATCATAATTAGGGCGTGTATGGGAGAGCTTATCTACGGTTTATTTGAGCTTATCTTCTCACATAAGTACTTTTGATAAAAATTATAGATGTTTGGAAGAGATTATAAAAATAACATGAGCCACAACCCATAAGCCATTTTGGATTTTTATTTCAATAAAACCTTGAAGGCTTATAAAATAAGAACTAAAACGAGTTTACTCTGAGAAGATTAAAATTGAGGATTAAATCTTAATGATAAAAATGTATTTATGGAAAATAATGAAAAAATAGAAACAACTTTATGAAAATTATGTTTAAAAATAGAGTAAATTTTTTGAAAAAATTATATATAAAAAATAGGGAAAGAATTGCTGAAAAATAATGAAATAAATTCAAAAATTATGTAAAATGGGGTAAAATTTTTGAAAAAATTATGTAAAAAATATAAAACAACTTTTGAATATTTATGCAAAAATAGGTAAAATTTTTGAAAAAAATTATTAAAAAATATGAAAAAAATTCTAACACATATTAAAAAAATAGAAAAAAAAATTGATGATGAGAATAATGATATTGATGATGATTTTCTTTATTGATGTGAGTGTTTATTTTTTGTTTTGGAACTTAGAATTTTGTGATGATAGAAAACATTAATAGTGTTTGTTATTTTGTTTGAAAATGTTTACGTGATGATGAGAAACCACGAGTGATGTTTGATGTCTTTTCGCACATTGTATTTTATTATTAAATAAGCCCATGAGCCGATATTTAGTGAGATATATAATTTTTATTTATATTAGGTAGAATTCTGCTTGTCGGCAAAGTATATTAATACCAGTGCCTTAGACTCAACTCGGGCGCCGAAAGGTTTCTAGCGGCCTCGTGCGTCTTTGCGTGCTTAGAAATAGCCCCATGAGTATATGATACGAACATTAATTTATAAGCATCAAATTAAAGATTTTAACGATGAAAAAAAACATAAAATATTTTAGTTTTTATAATCTCTTTGATGCATATGAAACAAAATTGATGATGAAATTATGGTTTATTAGTTATTTTTTTATACTAGACATTACGGGTGAATGATAAATGTTTTTAGTATATAGTGAATATTTACTTTATTTTAATTTTTTATCATGGTTTAATGATATATATATATATATATAGTTCTTTATTTATTTTTTAAATATTATAACAAATGTTTATTTATCCAAATACTATAATTTTATAAGTGCTTATAATGGTTTTTTCAGTAATTTCAGCTATTATAAGTGCTTGAGTAATAATGCATCTAAACACCTTAAAATGATGCATAAACGCTTTTTAAAATATGCATCCAAACATAAACGACTTATTGAATAAAATGCTTTTGACATAAGCTCTCATCTAATAAATTTTTATAAAATAAGTGCTTAATTAAGCTCTTTTCCCAAACAGACCCTTAGACTTATTTCTAACTTCAAGGCAAAATCATCATTACACTTTTTTTTTTGCATGTTTAAAATGTTTTATTAAAACAAAATTTTAATTTTTCAAGCTTTTGAAACTTCAAAAATAATTGTTTTTTATTAATTTTAAAATGTTATATAGAATGAAGAAAGGAAGAGAAAAACTGAAAGAACAAAGAGAGAACTCTAAAGGTCAGTTTTCTCCTTATCTTTTATTATCAGGGATCCCATATATATATGAGTCTTCATTAATATAATAATAAATACATCCATAATAATTCACTGGTAAATATGTGGTCATTCACATTTCTCGAAGAATTATTTATAACACTCCCCCTTGAATGACCATCACTAAATAGTTAATATTATCTCATTAGAAACCTTGTCAGTAAAACTCAGTGAGATAAGAGCACAGGCCCGAAGAGGGAAAAGAGTGCGATATACTAACATTTAACGATTCATACGATGAGTGATATAATACTTTAGTTTGAAGATCTTTTACCCGACGCATACCAATCTAGTGTATAAGTTTCTTGAATGTTGTAGTGGGCAGGGCTTTTGTAAATAAATCCGCTAGCTTATCACCAAACCTTATTTGTTGCATATTGATTTCTGCTGATTTCTAAAGATTTCACTTGAGTATAGAAGAATTTTGTTGAAATGTTAACTAGTGTCAGCTTTTAATATATGCTCCAACTTTGACTTGCCTTGTCTGGCATGGCATTATCTTTATATAATACTGTTGGTTTGGTTTTGATAGAAGATAATCCACATGATTTTATGATGTATTGCATCATGGATCTCAACCAAACACATTCTTGACTAGCTTCATGCATGACAAGTATTTGAATGATTGGAGGAAGTGGCCACCATTGTTTGTTTTACCAACTTCCAGGATATAACAGTATTTCCATAAGTAAATATATATCCTGTATGTGATCGAGCTTTGTGAGGGTCTGAAAGATAGCCTGTATCTGCATAACTGAAAATTTTTGGTTCCAATGTTTTGGAATAAAATAATCCTATGTCACATGTCCCACGAAGATATCTTAATACATGTTTAATTCTGTTCCAATGCCTTTTAGTTGCAATTGAACTGTATCTTGCTAGTAAATTAATTGAGAAAACAATGTTTGATCAAGTATAATTTGCAAGATCCATTAGTGCACTAATCGCACAGAGATATGGTACTTCAAAACCAAGCAATTCTTCATTTTCTTTTTTAGGCCAAAACAAATCTTTGGTCACTTCAAGTGACCTAACAACCATGGAGGAACTAAGGGGGTGTGATTTATCCATATGAAAACGCTTCAGGACTTTTTTTGTATATGTTGATTGATGGATTAATACACTATCTAAACAATGCTCGATTTGCAGGCCGAGACAATATTTTGTTTTCCTAAGATCTTTCATTTCAAATTCCTTCTTTAAGTAGTCAATTGTTTTGATGAGCTCTTCAGGAGTCCCAATCAAATTCAAATCATCCATATATACCGCAATAATTACAAATCCAGTTGCTACTTTCTTGATAAAAATGCATGGGCAAATTGAATTATTCATAAATCCTTCTTTGAGCAAATACTGACTTAAACGATTATACCACATTCGACTAGATTGTTTTAATCCATATAAAGATCGTTGTAACTTGATTGAATACATACTCCGTGGTTTTGAATTTAGTACTTCAGGTAATTTGAAACCTTCAGGGATTTTTATATATACATTAGTTGTGACACCCCTAACTCGGCACCCGGTGTTAAATTTAGGGTGCACTACTATAAACTTGTTCGTTCATATCCTATTAAACATTTAACTTGAACTATATTCTGTAGGTCGGATTACAAAATATATTCAAACTCTATAAATGAGAGTGTTCAACATATAAAAACTTTACATTGTTTACAAAAACAAAAACATATACAAAATAGACCATGGAGGTCTTTAGTGGACACCTAGTATTGTGTTGACTTTTGTTGCTGATGCGGATTGTCCGAGCTTCTAGTTCCTTCTTCTATACTTACACGGATGAAATACCCATGCTTAGCTTATAGCTTAGTGGGAATAAATACTCGTGGACGACTCCTAATAAGAATCACCACACTTTAAACACATGCATATACATTTAACACATCATATACTTATACCCATGCTTATACATATTTCATACATGTAATTTACACATGCTTATATATACTTCATATTTATCATTGTTCATATACATTTAGTTTCTTGCTCTTGTCACGGTATACTTATCATCACATACTTGATCTTGCCTTATCATATCATGTTATATAATGTCATTTATCATATTCAAATCTTTGCATATTCTGTCATTTTACTTTTATGTTTATATACGCAAATACCTTAGAAATTAGATGCAGGAAAGAGCGTATATACCGAAGAGTACTATCATTATGCGTGACAATGATTTCTATACATATGACCCCGAAGCGGGACGTATAATGATCAAACGAGATCTATGTCATCGATCAAAACGGGGCCTCGATATATATAAATTGTATCTCTTCAGCGACAACGGTATCCCCTATAGGCATGCCCTACCTATCCAACTACCGGTCATAAGCGAGTAGTTTTATAATGGTTTCTTAACAATCTTTTCGAGGGTATCGAGAGAAAAGATATCTCATATACATGAATAACCTCTTGATATCATGTATACTTATGAGATATTTATTATCAAATAATCTCTTATAAAAATTTAACTGTACTTTACACTTTTTCATATAACAAAATTATACGTGTATTCTCTTTAACTTTCATATAACAATACATTTATATAACCTTTATACAATTTCAGTTTCCATAACCAATTATGCCTGAACAGTTCTAGGCAACTTCCAAGTCCATTTTCGACTACAATTTTGACCACCTGTAAACGAGATTGTTTGAAAAGTGATATTCTAACTCAATATACCCCTATGTCTTAAGTTTCTTATGGTTCAAAAATCATGTCATTTGGACTTTTAATTTGGGAGATATGGTCTAAACATTCTGAACTGCTCCTGGACAATTTCCAGGAATAGAATATGGAATTGTGTCTTATATTTAAAAATTTTCTAGGAATGTTAGAGACATAATTTGACCATAATTTCTTCATGAAAGTTGTTCTCCCATATGTCTACTTTTTACATAAATTTGAATCATCTCATTTGGATAAGTATAACTCAAGTTATGATTTAAACAATGATTACTCTAGTTGAGGTGTTTTGGGGCAGTTTCGGGGGTAGAGATTGTTCCGCTGCGCGGCCAATTTTATAGGTCCAATGGGGTCGAATTTGGATCAGCTTATTTCGGGGAGATTTACGTTGCTCACAGAAGTCTAGTTCTGGGAATTTTTGAATCCCTTTCGAGTTTGGATGAGTGATGGCTAAGTTTTAGCCAAAACAAAAATATGGGTTTAAAAAAAGCAGAGACAGCATCTCTAAAAACCCGACATTTTTACATCTGAATTTTTTCGCCCCATTTGAGGACCATAGCAAACAAACAACCATTCAAAACAAGGATTCTACACAAAGAGGTATTCCAAACCTACAAGCAAGTATCATACAAATCCATACACAATCCTACCAAAGTTCCATCTAACGATTCCATACACAAATTCGTACAAAATTCCTTACATATCCATATCCCGAGTTCTTCTTACTCCTTGAATTTCTCTTCTTCCGCTTCTTCTCCTCCTCTTCTTCCCTCTCTTGCTTTCTATTCTCTCTTTCTCTCTTCTCTCTTTCTCCTCTTCTCTCTTCCTCTACGTAAAAGCCTACCACAATGGGATATTTTGGGTCTTAAGATAAGGCAATGTTTGGCCTTATCCAATTTTTGACATCAAATTCCATTTTTGCTATTTGGTCATCCCTTTCTCATCTCTTTGCCATTCTAACTTATTCAATTTCCTACTTTAACATACAATCTTTTCTTCTTATGTCATTTGGGTCCTTAATTTTACCAATTTACCCTTGACTTTTGTATTAATTTCGGGTTTTACTTATTTTATTTTTAGCATTATTTTATTCAGAAAAAATATACATTTACTTTTATTATACCCTAAACATGTTATAAAACTGTCAGGGTATAATTTGTGGTGTTACAACTCTCCACCTTAAAAGAATTTAGGTCCTCGGGAATTCATGCACGAATCGAAGAGTTTAAGTCTTTGCACTCATAGTTGCTTCCTAGCTCTAGGTAGCTTCTTAAATGCCATGGTGTTGTTAAGAGCACTTTCACTAAATGTGCTTGTTCGCGCTACTTTGCCTCTCGAGGGCGAATAGCCTTTGGCTCCTCATCATATGAAAATCACACTTTGTACATTCTTCTTGCACTAGTAGTATGTCGACCCATGAATGATATTTGAGAAACATAGACACATGAGACATCGGCACAGCTTGGCTAACTTTGGAGGGAGTGGTGCCAGCCGTCGCCGTTGGTCGATTCTCTCCCAAAACTTCATATGGGCAATGATGAACCTCGGACTCAGCTTCCCTTTCTTCCCAAATCTAATCACCTTTCTCCATGGAGATACCTTTAAGTACACTTTATCACCCACTTTATATTCAATGTCCTTCCTTTTCAAATCGGCATATGACTTTTGTCAATCACTGGCAGCCTTTAACCTTTGTCGAATAACCTGAACTTTCGCTTCTGTATCTTTTACTATGTCTGGACCAATCACTTTATGCTCATTTAATTATGTCAAACACACAGGAGTTCTACATCTCCGGCCATACAAAGCCTCATATGGTGTCATGCCAATGCTTGATTGATAACTGTTGTTATAGGAAAATTTTATCAATGGAATATATCTATCCCAACTTCTAGTGAATTCCATTACACATCCCTGAAGCATATCTTCGAGCACTTGAATCAACCTCTTGGACTATCCATCTGTCCGCAGGTGGAATGCTATACTGAAATTAAGCTAAGTTCCCAAGGCTAACTGTAATTCCTTCCAGAATCTCAATGTAAATCGCGGATCTACATCAGGCCTTAATAAACAACGTCACCATTACAATCCATAATCATCCACGTATAACTGTTAAGTGATCCATGAATAGTCAATCTGATTGGTATAAAAATGGGATGACTTTGTGAGCCTATCAACAAATACCCAGACAGAGTCATGTTTTTATTGAGTGAGGGAAAAACTCGACACAAAATCCATGGTAATGTTATCCCATTTCCATTGAGGAATTGGAAGAGGATTCAATAGACCTGTTGGAACTTGGTGTTCAGCTTTGACTTGCTGACACGTCAAACATTTAGACACTTACTCTGTCACATCTCTTTTCATTCATTTCCTGTCATATTTGTTTCAAATCCACAGATGCGTCTTATTACCTCGGGATACATGGTAAATGTCATTATTATGAGCTTGAAAAGTAACATTTCTTTAGCTCTTTATCATCAGAGCATACATAATACATTCTAGAAATACAAACTTCCGGCTTCTTTTCTTGAAAAATGGGTCTTATCACCATCTCGACCATACCTTTTCGCATCTCTTCATCATTTTACGAGCATGTATAATCATTTGCTTTAAAACGAGGTTGCGCTTTTAATTGAGCTAATATAGCTCCATCATATCTTATTCTCCATTCAACTTTGCCTTTGTATTAACAAAAGTACGCCCATTGCCTTTCTACTTAAGGCATAATACACCACCACATTAACTTTTAAAGGTGGTAATCTATTATGCAGTCATAATCTTTGAACAACTCCAACCACCTACGTTGTCTCAAATTAAGCTCCTTCTGCGTTAACAAATACTTGAGACTCTTATGATATGTGTAAATTCTACACTTTTCCCCATATAAATAGTGTCGCCATATTTTCAAAGCAAACACTATACGCCTTGACTTCTGGGTCATGAGTAGGATAATTTTGTTCATGTGGCTTCAACTACCTGGATGCATAAGCCACTACTTTCCGTCTTTGCATTAACACACATCCCGAACCAATGCGAAACATCAGCGTATAAGGTGTACTCTTTCTGAGGTAAGGTTGCGTCCCGTGCGGTGCCCGACCATCATTTTATTTCAACTGTTCAAAACTATTCTGACATTTATCTGACCACTCAAACTTTACTCCTATCCTGAGTAATTTAGTGAGTGGCTAAGCTATGAAAGAGAATCCCTTCACAAATCTTCTATAATATCCTGCTAGGCCCAAGAAACTTCTTACTTCGGTAACACTTTGGGGCGGTTTCCAATTCACCACAGCTTCAATTTTAGTAGGGTCAACTCTTATACCCTCAGCAAACACAATATGACCTAGGAATGAAACTTCCTTTGGCAATCATTCTTAAACAGCATACAACTTTTCTCTCTCAAATTTGTAGAACTATTTTCAAATATTTGCTCATGCTCCTGCTCATCCTCACCGAATATACCAGCCTTATCATCGATAAAGACCACGACAAAAACTGATCTAAATAGGGTCCGAACCACTCATGAATCCATGAATTATCTTTGGTGCGTTAGTTAACTTGAATGGCATTACGAGGGCGCTCATAATGGCCATATAGAGTTACGAATCTTTGTCTTCGGCACATCGACATCTTTCACTCTTAGTTGATAGTACCCTGATCGCAGGTCTATCTTTGAGAAGACACCCGCTCCTTTTAACTGATCAAAGAGATCTTCAATTCTTGGCAATGGGTATTTGTTTTTCCCTGTCACCTTATTGATTTGCCGATAATCAATGCACATCCATAGGGTGCCATCTTTCTTTTTCACGAACAGAATAGGTGCACCCAAAGGCTGCTGGGTCGGACAAACCCTTTATCCGAAGCTCTTGTAGTTGGATACTTTAGCTCTTTCAATTAGGTTGGAGCCATCCATGCTTGATGCCACTAGAAGTAGGAATTTGTTCTGGTAAATCTTAATAGATAAATCCACTTCTGCTACGGTGGAATGCGGGTAACTCTTCGAGGAACACATCGGAAAATATTTCAAAACCAAAAGGAATATTTTCCAATTCCTATTCTGACCTCTTTTAGAGTCAAGCACCAAACAGGCCTCACATCGCTTTTCTCGGCCCGGTGGTCGGGCTTGCATAAATTTGAAATCACGTGGGACATTGGGCGGTGGGCACCATGTACTATCACTTCAGATTGATCAGAACATCTAAGCACTACTATCTTTTTATCACAATCAATTATAGCCCGGTGTTTAGACAACCAATCCATTCTTAGAATAAAATCAAATTCACAAAATGGTAGAGCAATCAAATCATAAGAAAATTCCCGATCATGAATAATTATAGGGAAATTCTTATACACTCTATTCATATTGACATTGTGCCCTAAAAGACTGGTTACATGCATATCATATGATAAATTTGCTCCTCTTTTGTCATCTTATCGAGACACATGCTCAATGCATACATATGAATGAGTAGATCCGGGAATTTATTAATGCATGCATTCAAAACCATAAAGAGAAATTATACCAACAATTAATTTTGGTGCATCTTAGTTTACGAGCCTTTGCCTTGCCTTATGCTTTCGTCTTGGCCACGAAAAGAATAGGATGATCTTTTGTCTCTAACACTGTGCCTCCTCATCCTCTATGTTGGCTCTGGCCCCCTCGACCTCTACCTCTATCTCGAGTCGACGGTGGTGTCGCGGACCTCCCTCTGTTGTTACTCTGAGGATTCCTATTGTCCCCTGACTCTTTGGGACAATTTGCCATAAAATGTTTAGTGCTTCCACATCTGAAGCACCCTTCTGTCAACAATATGAAAACTCCCAAATGTCGTCGTAGCGGTGAAAAGCGAGGGCACTCTACGAGTTTCTCTAGTCAGTTGAGCACCTCTGCCGGTACTAGGTACTAATGTATTTCCTTGTCTTCTTCCCCTTGTGGCGGAACTATGTCTCTTGACTCGGTTTGGGACTCCCAGCTCTTTTACCAGACGAAGCTCATCTAAAAAGCTTTCTCTTAAAATCTTTCTCTGCTTGCCTCGATTTCTCCACTTTCATTAACGAACGGTGATAGAAATTTACTTGTTGAATCTTTGTCCGCAGGCGCCATATATCTTTTTATGGACTAATGTAGTCCATCCTCAAATGCCACCACCAAAAATACCTCAGTAGTGGATGATTCAGTCTGCGTGCACTAAAAGATGGTTGAATTTCTTTCTCATATTCCATGCTTGTTAAGTTCCTTTGCTTTGGTCGAGGCTGCTTCTTGATTTCCTATACATATCGGAGACATGTTGGCCACCGAACTCTTGGACCGAAAAACTCCTATGAGTAGCCAGGATTTGGAAGCCCTCGGACTCCTTAACACTAACTTCCATTAGTCAAAAATGCCCACCCACACACCTTATGACTGAGCGCACATGTCACTCTTTGATTGGGAGGAACATCTCACTCTCCGCTATTCTTTGCGACTTTTCCAGCTGGTCGGCTTTATCGGACTCTTCCATGTTTGACCCATGGAATTCCTCAGCTCCATGTCTTCTTACCATATCTATCGGGGCTTTCGGAGCTATCAATCTCTCAAACACCCGAGCCATGTCCTGAGATATCTTCAGCATGGCTTCATTTGGCTCAGTTGGGGCATGATCCTCACTTCTGATAGATTTAGAAGGATCCGAAGTGGGCAACCCTTGATATCTTGGGTTAACACTCTCAACTGCTTCTTTGGCTAAATTCAGAGGACGATCCATCTATACAAAACACAAAGACATCCACATCAAGTCAACACATTTACTAAACCTGTATTTTTTTTTTTTTTCGTCTTATACTATACAGAATCGCCCTAGAAACTTAGGCTTTCGGAAGATGCCTAAACCTCGGCTCTGCTACCACTAACTTGTAGCGCTGACTTCGTACTCAGTGTCAGGTGTCTTTTCCTTTTTCCTATTTTATTTTATGTTTACTATAAACTTGTTTATTCATATCATGTTAAAAATTTAACTGAAATATATTACATGCGGCGGATTACAAAAATATATTCAAACTCCATAAATAAATTATTAACATATAAAAACTTTACACATTATTTTATAAAAACAAATACATATACAAAATAGACCATGGAGGTCTTGAGTGGGCATCTAGTATTGTATTTGACCTTCATTGCGATGCGGATTGTCAGGAGCTTCTAGTTCCTTCTTACAGTACTACGGATGAAACATTTAAACATAAGCTTAGTTAGAATAAATACTCGTGGGCGACCCTGACAAGGATCATCACGCTAGACACATGCATATAAATTTAACATCATATGCCATACATGCTTATCATATTTCATACATGTAATTTACACATGCTTATACATATATGTTACTTATTATTGTTCATATACATTTTAGTTTCTTGTTCTTGTCCGCGATTATACTTGTCGTCAGCATGTGATCTTCCATACTTCTCATATCATGTCATATAATGTCATTATCATATTCAAATCCATTTGCATATTTTTGTCATTTGCTTTTATGTTTAATTACTATGAATCTGTGAAGTGGTGGATACGGGAAAGAACTATATGTACCCGAAGGTACTATCACTGTAGGAGACAGTGATTTATATCTGTATGACCCAAACCGAGCAGCTATAATGATCCAAACGGGATCTATGTCATCGATCCAAACGGGGCTTCGATATCTATAAATTGTATGTTGTAGCTCTTGTCGCATAGGCTAATGCGCACCTATCCCGACTACTCGGTCATGGCGGGCAATCGGTTTATTACGTTTTCTTAACAATCTTCGGTATCGAAAGGAATATCTCATATACATGTGAATAACTACGATATCATATACTTATGAGATATTTATCAAAATAATCTCTTATAAACATTTAACTATACTTTGCACTTTTTCATATAAAAATATTATACGTGTATTCTCTTTAGCTTTCATATAACAATACATTTATATAACCTTTATATAATTTTAGTTTCCATAGCAATTTCTGCTTGAACATTTCTAAGCAGCTCCCAAGTCCATTTTGACTACAATTTTTAACCCTGTAAATGGGGTTGTTAGAGAAAGTGATCTTCTAACTCAATATATCCCTATGTCTTTAGTTTCTTATGGTTCAAACATCATGTCATTTAGACTTTTAATTTGGGAGATATGGTCTAAACATTCCGAATTGCTCCTAGACAATTTCCAGGAATAGAATATGGAATTGTGTCTTATATTTGAAAATTTTCTGGGAATGTTAGAGACCTGAGTGCCGTAATTTCTTCATGAAAGTTGTTCTCCCAGATGTCTAGTTTGTACAAAAATTTGAATCATCTCATTTGGGTAAGTATAACTCAAGTTATGATTTAAACAACTAGAATTACTCTAGTTCAAGGGATTGTTCTGAGACAGATTTCAGGGATAGAATTGTTCCCTTACTTTGACGAATTTTCTAGGTCTAATGGGGTCCAAATTTGGATACACTTATTTCAGAGAGATTTGTTATCCTAGATGTTTAGTTTCTGGAATTTTGACTAGCTCGATTTGGATAGTGATAGCGAGTTATAGCGAAAACAAAAATATAGGTTTAAAAAAATGAATGACTTGTCTACTAAGCAAACATTTTCTATACAATTTTTCCTCCATTGAGGACCACAATCTAACCAAACAACCATTCGGAACCAAAGATTCTACACAAAAGAGGTATTCAAACCTCCAAACAGAGTATCCATACAAATCCGCCACAATCCTACGAAGTTCCATACAAAAGCGATTCCATATCACAATTCATGCAGGAAATTCCACTTACATGTCGTATTTGATTCTTAACCTGTTGGCTCTCTTAGCACCACTCTTGCCTCTTCTTCTTCCTCTCTTCTTCTATTCTCTCTTTCTCTCTTTCTCTCTTCTCCTCTTCTCTCTTCCTCTCGTAAAATTCACCTCCCTGATGGATATTTTGGGTCTTAAGATAAAACGTATTTGGCCTTATCGATTGTTTCTCAAAATTCCATTTTTGCTATTTGGTAATCCCTTTTTCATCTATTTGCCATTCTAACTTATTCAATTTCCTACTTTAACATACAATCTTTTCTTCTTATGTCATTTGGGTCCTTAATTGGCAATTTACCAATTTACCCTTGACTTTTGTATTAATTCCAGGTTTTGCTTATTTTATTTTTAGCATTATTTTATTCCGGAAAAATATATATTTACTTTTATTATACCATAAACATGTTATAAAATTGTTAGGGTATAATTTTGGGTGTTACATTAGTATCAATAGATCCATATAAATAGGTTGTGACTACATCCATGTTAGCATATCAAGTCAACCGGAGGCCATTAAATATATTAAATAACAAAATGTAGTTGCATCCATTACGGGAGAATACGCCTCCTCATAATCAAATCCACGTCTTTGTGAGAAGCCTTTAGCCACAAGGCGTGTACTTTATATTGCACTATTTCATTTTGCTCATTTCGCTTTTGTACAAAGATCCATCGATATCCAATAGGTTTTATATCTTTAGGTGTTTGAATGATTGGTCCAAATACCTCTTGTTTAGCCAGTGATTTTAACTCGGTTTGAATTGCTTCTTTCCATTTTAACCAATCATTTAGACGTCGACATTCATTCATATTTTGTGGCTCCTAATCTTCATCATTGCATATGATGTCCATAGCCACTTGGAAAGAAAAAACATCATCTATAAGGTAGTATTTCTATCCCATATTTTCCCCTTATGTATATAATTAATAGATATCTCTTCATTGTTATGTACCAGTACAATCTCATGAGATAATTGTTCAATTGATGCCTCTGCAAGGGTTATTAGTTCATTATTTAATCCTTTCGCATTTGTATGCTCTTTAGGAGCATTGAATTTAACACTTTTCATTTTTCTTGGAATTGTATATTTTGAGCCAATAGGTCATCCGCGTTTTAATCGTGGCTTAGGCTCATCGGCCACGCTATATTTCAATTTTCCCATTGGAATTTCAATCTGTGCTGGGATATTTGCAGTTGATATATGTGATTTTGTAACCTTTGTTGAATCAATAAATGCATCAGGCAATCTATTTGCAAGATTTTGTAAATGAATTATCTTTTGGATCTCTAATTCAGATTTCTTTGGGGCGTCGCCATTATTATGGAATTGGCTTTTCTCCCCCTACTAATGGCTGGAAAACATCTTCATTAAAATGATAATCTGCAAATCGAGAGAGGCTCAATATAGTTAATAATAGATGAAGATTGAAAACCAACATAAATACCAAGACGACGTTGAGGACCTAGTTTAGTTCGATGAGTGGGTGCAAGGGGAACATAAACGGCACAATAACTTGTATATGTGAAATATTAGGTTGATAACGTAGAACAAATTGTAATGGGGATAAATCTTGATGGGCTATAGGACAAAGGCGAATTAAATTCGCATCATGAATAATAGCGTGCCCCCATGCCGATAAAGGCGATTTGGTGTTCAAAAGTAATGGTCTAGTAATTAATTGCAGACGTTTGATAAAGGATTCAACTAACCCATTCCGAGTATGAACATGAGCAATTGAGTATTGAACATATATTTCAATGGACATACAATAATCAAGGAAGGCGAAGTTAGGAATTCCTTTGGCATTATCAAGGCTGAATTGTCTTGATAGGATGATCGAGGAATGGTGCCACGAAATTTGAATTATACGGAACAGTAATATGGAAAATCACACAACATTACAGAGTAGAAGAAACATATGAGACCCATCTAGTGGATGCATAAATTAAAACCATAAAATAACGAAAAGTCCACTAGGTGGGTGAATAGGCCACAAATATCATGAACCGTTCTAGAAATCGAGGATTCGAGGCTAGCAAATCTTTGTAAAAGATATGGTATAGTAATTAATTTCTGTGAAACGAGCAATACAACTAAAATCAGATTTTAAAAATTTATGCCTTGTTAATGGATACTGTTAAATTTTGAACTATACGATTGCATCATTAGAAGTCCGGAGTGTCATTTGTTCATGCCACTGATAAAAATGCTTTTGGGTTATTGAACTTAGAAGTTTCACTTGACAACATGAGATTCAAGAATTACGATAGTTGTTTGATATAATCCATATGATGAAGAAATCGATTGTTCCAAGATTTGTTTTACTTTGTGTGAGTAAATCAATTACTAGATTTATTATCTGGGCTAGTAATATGATTCATAGTTTCAATGAGATATCAATTTCGGCGAATATCCTTGAAACTAAGTAAATTTCGATTAGATTTATTAGAATAAAGGGCATCATCAATTTGAAACTCAGTGCCATTAGACAGAACAATAATAGCTCTTAGGACACTAATTAGGTCAGAGACTGAGATAGTTTGGACATTAAATGGAACTAAAAGTTAAGTTTGAAAGTATTTCTTATCACGTAAAATTGTGAGTTGTGACACAATCAACAAGACATGCATCTCCAGGAGAATGATCCATATATCTTCAAAAGAAAGACAAAATTTAAATAGAAGAACTCAGTTTGTATTAAATTAATATGTAATAAAAAGTAACATAATAAGCATATAGATTACATAGCATACATTGCCATCACCAATCAAATGATCAATTTTTCCCCTTGGAGCTTTAAAGAAGTCAAAGATATCAAAATGAGTTAAAGGTATTGCACCATCATTATCAATGAAATTGTCATCAATTTGATTGTTAGCTTCTTGGAGGGAGACTTGATAAGGATCATGGCATCTATTAATCCTTGACCATTAATAAAGTCGGTCTCAATTTGGTTACCTTTTCCTTTGATGGAGACTTGATAAAGGTCAACAAAATGCTTGGTCGTACAATAGGTTCGCGACCAATGACCTTTCATTCCACATATGTAGCATTTAGTCATATGAAGCCAACTTTTGTTATGTGGGCGATAGAGTAGAGAAGTGTGATGTGTAAAATGTGTACGCCTATGTGCGTAAGTGCCTTGTATCGCCTCCAAATGCTGCAATGATAAGTGAGTATCGTTCCACGGAGAGGTGGGTTATAAGTACCGTCTAATATAGCCTATGCTTTATTTGGATGTTGGAAAATTTATGAAAATTCAAAAGACACTAATCTAGGCATGCAAGAATATTTGTATAAAGACTAAAAGCCCCTTAAGGTATGGAGTACACCTAAACAATGATGTATGAACCTAAGCCAATTAATCGATGAGTCCAATTTCATCATGAAGATGGCGATTTAACTAATGTATGTCGAATCTCTCGAGCATTCGCACATTACCTTAGAAAAGGTTATCTTGCATCTACGCCTCAAACCATCATAACTAGGATGCATTGAACCTATAAATCATAATACCACACCTAATCTCCACTTATATCTCTATCTCATGATAATTAGATAATTAAATCATCCATGGTCCTATTTTAACTCTCACTTCTCGGATTTTGAATCAAACCATAATTCATGCGAATATTGGCCAAATATCCACAAGCATTAAGATCTAAATGGAAATACTCAACATAAATATGAGCAAACATCAATCAATAAATTAGGAAATTCATACAAATATGTCTTTGGCTACATCTAAAACCCTAAAAAACCTTCAAACATAAGTGGAAAAGTAAATACAACCATCAAAGAAAGAAAAAACGGAAAAGGAAAGAGAGAGAAACAAATTTGGGCGTGAAGCTCTCTCTCCTCCATTATCTTCTTCTTCCTCAAGTGTTCTTCCTCTTCCAAGAACGAACCCTAGAAATCTCTCCAAGAACAAGCCCTAGGTGTTTCCACCCAAAAGGAGCTTGTTCTCCCTCAAAAAGGTCCAAAAAACCGTTCCAAATCGTCCTCTCTCGATCCCTATGGTTTGAGCTTTTAAATCCTCCATTATGGGCTCAAAATGGGCTAAAAATCCATCCAAAATCGACCCCTAACGTCGCGACGTCGTTTGGCAACGTCGCGACGTCGTTTCTGCAGCTCTCTGCAACGTCGCGACGTTGGTTCTCAACGTCGCGACGTTATAGGTCTGTTTTTGCTCCAACCGTAGGCCATAACTTTGTCATCTGAACTCCGATTTAGATTGTTCTTGGTACGTTGGAAAGCTCTTGAAGTGTAGAATCTATCCGCCTGCGACTTGGTAATATGAGCTCATATGATTTATAAACGTCAAAATACAGTAGCCTCTCTCCTGCTGAAGGTGATGCAATGTTTGCTGATTTTCTTCAAGTTTGGAACTTACCACATCTTCTTTGTTCGAACTCAATTTTGGTGTTCTTGGTATCCTAAGCTCTTAAAGTCTAGAATCCATACATATATGGATTGATGCAATAGGAGCTCATATGATATCTGAAAATGTCAAAATTCAATGGCCTCTCTTGTTGCTTTTGTAGCAGTTTTCCACCAATTTTGCACAATTCCACCAAATGGATGACACGATCATAGAATTGAACTTTTTTTAGAGCATTAGGGCACTTATTTAACATAAAAACAAAACTAACTAAAGCATAGGGACAAAATGAGTATTTAAAAGATCTTCATGTATTTTACGAAACTTAAGTGCTAGCATGAGCGAGGCCGGCTGAAACAAAACAAAAATTGAAAATAGCGCTGAACTAAAAATAATGAGATGGAGTATGATAACATGATTCCAAATGGAAGAATCATTATGAACACAATTTAGCAATATTACTTTTCAACCCAAAATTTAGGATCCTTAAACTTTTAAACTTTCTAAGGAACATGGCAAAGCAAAGCATAGTGAAACAAAACAAATCAACCCCCAAGTCACTTGATGACCTTTCTCAAAACTAAGTGTAGGTGATAGCATGATCTCGAGTGTATAGCAACGTCCTAGCACCCCCAAACTTAAGCTCAACTCACCTATTTGGAAGAGGCTAACTAACAAAGGATAAGAACACACCCTTTTTAGTCATACCAAAATACCTAAAAATTTCCTAAATACCTAAAAAATGAAGGAGAATTAGTGCCAAGAAGTTTTAGATGAGTGTTCCTGTAGCGGGGATCCATTGGTGACTCCCCACCAATTGGTTAAGAATTGGGCATTAAATTCCCTTCAAACTTCACCTGAACACTCAGCAAACTCAAAGGCCTAGGTTGTGGGAAGGATCCATCTTACATCCCGTGTAGCGGCGGTCGTCGATGACTCGACCGAGTTGGCTTAGGGCATTAGGCTTTGAAAGGCCCCTCGGATTTGTGCGGGATTCGATTGGATGATCCTTATTCTAATTCCACAAGCCTATTTTTTTGACTTTTTTTTTTTTTCTTTTTCACTTTTTCTATTGTTTTTTTCATTTTTTTTCTTTTTAGTTGGGGCTCGATGGCAATCCTCTTTTGATTGGGTGTCCCATCACTTAGGTGGCTAGAATCCCCCAAGGTTAGTTGAATTCAAGACAAAGTCTGGGACGAGGTATACAAGGAGACAGGGTGTGTGTGTGTGTGTGATAGATTACGGCGAAATAGCTTTGACCTTAGAGAGTATTGGCCAAGTCACCCATACCAAATAAGCACCTGGTGATCATTTAAAAACCTAAGGGTCCAATCCACTTTACTTGCCATTTTTCAAATGTTTGTGTTCAAAATGACCTTCTCTGGCTTGACAAGGCATCAAACTCACTCATATGAGACATGAAACAAACAAAGAAGAAGAAAAACTCATGCAAACAATAAATAAGAGAATAACTAAAATAGGTAAGGAGATACAAAGTTGGATTTTGGAAAAAATAATAATAATTTGAATTCACCCCCAAGCAGAAATGAACATTGTCCTCAATGTGAAACAAAGCAAGAATGGATAATGAGTACTCCCCTGAGGTTGATCAAGTCTCTGGAAGTTGCTCCAATGAATATGGCTCGCTTTGGACATGGAATGAAATGAGGGAGGATGTTGAAACTGATTTCCTTGTTCAAATTTTGTTCTTTGAACCTCCAAGATACCATAAATTTCCACTTTTCAAGATTCCCCACCTCCATAGCCAACTTCAAACTCCAAAAACCTGAAAAACAACACTAAGAAACACAAGATCAAACAAGAAAATTTATTCAAAAACAAACTCAAAAGTAAGTAAAAAGAAAAAGGAAAAGGACTTATTAAACTTGGGTTGCCTCCCAAGAAGCCGCTCCGTTTTTTCTAGAGTCCAGCTTGACTCATAGAACTACGGAAACAATGATGATCACCCTCCTCCATCCATTCCTAGAACGGTAGTTGTGCTCGATTAGCAACGAGCACATAGTCTTCCGAAGATCTTTATTTTTTTATATTTTCTATTTTTTTTTATTTTTTCTTCACAAGGTTCCTTTCATTTTTCATTGTTCAATTGAATGATGTACTCATCCCACCTCAAAGTTAGGGTCATCTTCTATTTTCAATTCCTCCTTCTCACCCCATAAAGTCATCTCAGAGCATAGTCTTTAGCTTCATCATTTGTCACTACATGTGATTCGGAGAAGTTGGCCGTCTTCAACCACAACTAAGGTTTCCTAAAATTTGTCGTCATTCTCCCTTTGTTTCAAACTTCTCAAGTTCTTCATTATCCCTTGAGGTGATTTCTTCATTGTATCTCAAGTTTTCTTCTTCTATATTCACCCCAAGAGTAGATGGCGAACTCTCATGTTGTCCTTCAAAGGACATTGTAGTCATATTCTCTTGTTCTTTCATATATTTTGCCACTAGTTCTTCTATACTCATACTCTCCTCTTCTTTAGTTTGTTCTTTCTCGAATCCAAGTTGAGTATAAGAAGTGGCCTTTGGAGCCATCTCTTCTTTGAAGCTCTGGAATGGTGGTGAATTTGAACATTAGCCCCTTGTCAATTCCATGAATTGAACTGAGATGTTATTGCATTCAACGAACTCTTTTCATTCAACTAATGCTGCCTTTAACTTTGTCATTCTCTCATATGGAGGTTGACTTATCTCATTTGGATAAAAAAACTAAGGCAACCCAACTCGAGAGTAGTCCATTTCAACCATTGATCTTGAAAATTTGGGTTGTGCCATGGTAAATGCGGTTTGAGTTCTTCTTAATTCATCCATAGCTTCTTCTAGGCTTGATCTTTGGACTTGTGGAGTGTGCGGAATGGTATAGCTTGTATTCCATGAGGTGTTTGGGTGGTGGCTCCATCCAAAATTATGATTGCTCAAGTATGGGGTACCTCCATATTGAGCATAATCCGATGATCCATATGGTTGCCACACTTAAACCGCACTTGAGTTGTCACTCTTCTTTGATGCTCATAAGCCAATTCATAGCATTCTTGATTCTTTGCTCAAGGTCGAGTAATGCATTTGTCAACTTCGATGATAGGATCCATTGTGTGATTGAAATGCTATAAAACAAAAATAAAATTCAAAGTAAAAGAGTCGACAAAGAAATAAACAAGACTAACTATATCCAAAGTAGGTAAAGCTATTTCAAATCAATATTAATAAGCACCAATTCCCGACATGGCGCCAAAAGCGATAGGCGGCGTGATGTGTAAAATATGCGCCTATGTGCGCAAGTGCGCGTCGCCTCAAGTAATATAATGATAAGTGAGTATCGTTCCACGGTGGGTTACTAAGAAGTCTGAGCTCTAATATAGCCTATACTTTATTTGGATGTTGGAAAATTTATAGAAAAATTCAAGACACTAATCTAGGCATGCAAGAATAGTGTATAAAGACTAAAAGCCTTAAAGGTATAGATTTCACCTAAACAATGATGTATGAACCTCCTAAGCCAATTAATGGAGTAATTAAATTCCATCATGAAGATGGCGATTTAACTAATGTATATTCGAATCTCTCTCGAGCATTCTTTTACTACCAGAAAAGGTTATCATCTACACCTCAAACCATCATAACTAAGGATGCATTGAACCTGCAATCTTAATACCACACCTAATCTCACTTATATCTCTATCTCATGA
Organism: Tetrastigma voinierianum; assembly: GCA_016808115.1. NCBI lineage: Eukaryota > Viridiplantae > Streptophyta > Magnoliopsida > Vitales > Vitaceae > Tetrastigma > Tetrastigma voinierianum. The sequence goes on from JAEQBH010006781.1 coordinate 75,126, forward strand.
TAATTAGATGGTAAATCATCCATGGTCTAATTTTGCTCTCACTTCTCGATTTTGAATCAAACCACAATTCAAATATTATTGAAATATCCCACAAGCATTAAGATCTCGATAAATACTCAACATAAATATGAAATAAAACATCAATCAATATAAATTAGGAGAGATTCATACAAATATGTCTTTGGCCATCTAAACCCTAAAACTAACTAAAACATAAGTGGAAAAGTAAATACAACCATCAAAAGAAAGAAAAACGGAAGGAAAGAGAGAAAGAAAACAAATTTGGCGTTGGCTCTCTTTTTCTCCTCCATTATCTTCTTCTTCCACTCCAAGTGTTCTTCCTCTTCCGAGCGAACCCTAGAAATCTCTCCAGAACAAGCTGGGTGTTCCACCCAAAAGGAAGCATTGTCCCTCAAAAGTCAAAAACGGGTTCAAATCGTCCCCTCTCTCGATCCCTGGTTTGAGCTTTTAAATCCTTTCATTATGGGCTGAAAATGGGCTAAAATCCATCCAAAATCGACCCCTAACGTCGCTGACGTCGTTTTGGCAACGTCGCGACGTCGTTTGCGACTCTGCGTCGCGACGTTGGTTCTCGCGTCGCGACGTTCTTTGCGATCTGTTTTTGCTTTCCCGACCGGTAAAGTAGCTAACTGTCATACGAACTCCGATTTGGGTGTTCTTGGTGCCGTTGGAAAGCTCTTGAAGTGTAGAATCTATCCATATATGACTTGATGCAATATGAGCTCATATGATTTATGAAAGAAAACGTCAAAATACAGTAGCCTCCTGCTGAAGGTGATGCAATGTTTGCTGATTTTCTTCAGTTTGGAACTTGCATAGCTTCTTTGTTCGAACTCCAATTTTGGTGTTCTTGAGAGCCTCCCTAAGCTCTTGAAGTCTAGAATCCATACATATGGATTGATGCAATAGGAGCTCATATGATATCTGAAAATGTCAAAATTGGTAGCCTCTCTGTTGCTTTTGCGCAGTTTTCCACCAATTTGCGCAATTAATAAATGGATGACTGATCATAGGAATTGAACTTTTAGAGCATTAGGGCACTTATTTAACATAAAAACATAGAAAACTAACTAAAGCATAGGGATAAAATGGTATTTAAGATACTCATCGATTATTTATTGCCTTTCGTGTGCCACGAATGATTCGGCTTCTGGTTATTGGAGTTGTTTTTCTTATTGTGAGGTTGATTATAATCACCTTGATTCCAAGAAATATGGTGACCACGACTACGGCCTCGACCTCGACCTCGTCCATAAAAATACCCACGCCCACGTCTATTAGTTTGAATTGTTGCATTGGCTTCAGGCAATGATATAGATCCAGGAGGGCAAGATTGGTGATTTATTCTTAACAATTCATTATTCTGCTCAGCTACAAGGAGACAAGCAATTAACTCAGAAAATTTGGTAAAACGACTATTTCTATATTGCTGCTGTCAGAGCATATTAGAGGCGTGAAAAGTGGTATATGTTTCCTCAAGCATGTCCTCATCTGAGACCTTTCTCCACATAATTGTAGCTGAGAGCTAATTTTGAACAAGACTGAGTTATAGTCACTGATTGACTTAAAATCTTGTAGTCGTAAATGAATCTAATCATAACGTGCCCTTGAAAGTATTATGGTCTTTTGATGGTCATCTAGTTCGCTGAGCTTTTTCTAGGATCGATGGATCCTTGACCTTAAAGATATTCGCTTTTGAAATTATCATTATGATGGCGAAGAAATATTAAAGCTTCAACGCAATCCTATTGGGATACGGTATTTGGCACCCACAGTAGTATTTTCAAGATTCATAATATCCAATTGGATTTCAACATCCAATATCTAAGATAAATAATTATTGTCCAAAATATTAAGGGCAACAAATTCAAGCTTGGTGATATTAATCATATTTTGAAATAATTAACAGTATATGAATAAAGTGAAATGATATAAGAAAATTATAACTTAATAACTTAAAATTTAATAATAATATATCTGAGCTCAAGTGGTAATGTTTTAAAATGAGAACTTGAGGGCTATGGTTCAAATTTCCTCATTCTATCACATAGAGAAGAGTGCATATTTTCAGGTTATGAATCAATGACGAGAAGAAATCTTTATCAACTTAGGGAGTAAATGTATTAATACTCAAAAGCGATTTGAAACAAAAGTAAACACTCAAAAGCTGAGCTAGAAAAGTATACAACCTCCAGCCCCTTTGCGAGTGCACGGGTCATCTGAAGTAATAAAGTGGACTCTAAAGTGGGATATCGTACCCACAGTTGGAGGTTTTCTCTGAGTGGAGATTTGATCACCCCAGATTACAGGGCTCTTCGCTATTTAAGGCGACCAAATAGGATGTGGAATAAAATCAATTTAATTGAAATAAAAACTGATTTAAAACTAATCCTAAAATCTACCAAATAAACAACTACTTAATTCTAAAAGATTTGAAGAGAGACACTAGGGATGAGAATAATTATTTACAAACAATTTGCATTTCCTTGAAAGCGTAACATTTGTGAGTTGAATGCTGGATTTGTCCAAGAGCAATGTAGTATATCTTGGATTTCTCCTGACACTACACATTTCACTATATAACACACCATATTCCTTTTCAGGACAAATGGGTCTAAATAGCTACTTGTAAAACTTAACCCTCTTTAAGATTTGATTGTTTTTCTTTTTCAATACTTAACAACACATTTATAGGAGCGAAATTCTTGCCCCAGTAAACAAAGAAAAATGCAAGCCTTATCAATAAGTGGTATCTCGTCCTTCAAATCTAATAAATTTTTTTATCTCCTTGATTAGATCTTTGCTAACACGGGATCAAGATCCTTTCATCAGACTAAAAAGAAACCTCTGATCAATTAAATTGATACATCATCTAATTAATCCTCACACCATAAGTAAATTAGTGATCTATCAAAGTAATTTTTTAGAGTTCATTAGTTCCAAGATATTAGTCTAACATACCCCTAAGTTACCTCTCTTTACTCTCGGGAATCTCCATCCTCTGTGTGTCCTCGAGGCCTCTGAAATCATAGCAAGGATACAACTCTCTTCTGGGTATAAGCTACTAATATTCCAAACAGTTCATTATATGAATAGTACTAATTATATAAATTCAGTATTCAAACCTACAAAATAACTGAGAAACTGCAAATCTGAATGTTCAACAATTAATTTCCACCCACCTAGAGGGTGTTCAATGTTCCATTCTTTGGATTCCAATCATCACAAAATCAGCAAAAAGTAAGAAAATGAAGAAAAATCAAGAGACAAGAATGAGGAAAAAAAAATCCGGATTTTAGCACAATATTTGTGCGAGCAGGTAATAAAATGCGAATCTACGTTATGCAGCGAAAATCTCTTCAATACAAAGAAAATGCGCTAAAAATTACTCTAAGATCTCTTAAAAATCAAAATATGTAGAAAAGCGAAAAAATGGGCGGAGTTTAGAAGAGAAACCCCATGAGAGGTTCTCCAATCTTAAAATCAGCCTGCTACCTAAAAAAGCAGTATATATATAGTCACAGGGTGAAATGGGGCAGAAAAGCAGGCCCAGTGTCGATTTCGCGCTTTATTTTTATTTTCCACGATTTCTTAGTCATGTGGCATGGTAAGCAACCACCGGTTCACGGTTAGTTGCTTGTTTTTCTTCTCAGCGTGGAGCCACTGCTTCGCCGTTTTGACTCGGATTTGGGTGTGTGAGGTGACGTTGGAAAGCTCTTTGAATATAAAATGCAACCATGATGGAATTTGAACCATTTGATGTTCCAGATGGTACAGAAAAATTTATCCTCCTAGTGGCGCGTTGTGAGACTCCCGATTGACTCTTATTTTGGAAATATAAGCATCATTTTTTGCCAAATCACTTGCTTTTCATCAATAATCCTACAAAACCAAGTTTAGAGGAAATGTTATGAGTTTTACATGAATATGGATATAAAATGCGCAAAATAGCATGTGAGTGATTCAAAACACAGATAGGTTTTCCCTCGTAAACACCCTCAAACTTAAAGTTTTCTTGTCGCCAGCTGAAAAGAAAGAAAGAAGTTGCTTGTCACTGACGAATGAAAGAGAAGAGTTCATTTCACCATTTTTATTTAACCAAAGCGGGTAATCAAGCTTTCAGGGGTATGTGATATGTGTCTCGAGAATTACCCTTACAGGAATATAGAGAATATGATGAATGGTATTCATTTTAATAGTGAATTAATCTCATAATAGACAAATTTTAGATCTTAGTTCTCACTAGTGTGTGTGTGGTCTTACCCTATCCAAACAATTGCAAAAATTTAGATGAGTTTATGAGAATGAGATAGAATGCATGGTCTCCTAAGATAATTTATTGAGGTTCCATAGGCTTGTTGTTCTTATCACTCTCCACTAAATGTAGGCTGCATGACTCTCGAGGTCAGATGAGTGCTTTATAAACATATTAAGGCTTAGGTAAGGGAGTAGTTAATTAGTCATTTGGAAGGCTAAAACTTACTGAGCATACATATTTCTGCATTGGCGGCTCTATATCCACGATTCTTACCATCGGCATAAACACTCTCGAGCACCCCCGAAATACATTTAGGTGCATCATTCCATACTCCTCATATGCCTTTCTAAAAAAATTATGCATTCCTTTAATGAAGCTTTAAGGAAGCTTTTCTTTAAGACAAAGGTTATTAGAGTGGTGCAATGTCAAAAACCCCCTTAAACTTTCTACCAACCCTTAGCGGAGGCTTTAAGTCAATAGCTTCCAAACCCGGTGTGTAGTACTAGGTGTTGAGACACCCTTAGGATTTACTTGCTCTAGGGAAGGAAGGCTCTGAGGCTAGACTCACTCGTCCTTGACTTTTTGTATATTTTTGCTTCTTTTACACTTGATATTTTTGTTTTATTTTATTTATTTTCTCCTTCCTTTTACCAACCTCTTTTGATTTTCAACTTAACTCATTTCAATCAATTTGGGTTATTTTCCTATGAAAAAAATACTTCCCCAAACTTGCTCCTCACCACATTTCTCAATTATGTTCAAATCTTCATGTTATGGGTGAGTTTGGTTCTTTACTGAGAGGGATAGTGATGTATAAGAAGGTTATTGGCTTCAAACTTGGTTCTTATAAACAAAATTTTGGCTTTTTAAGGCTCAACATTCTGGTACTAGAGGAATATGCATATGCATATTAATAGGGTTAGCTTGAAAGGCACAGTCTTTCCAAGGATGGCCTATATCATTTCTCAATTGTTGTGTTGCCTAGGATTTTGCCTCAAGCAATAATAAAACAAGTTCTAGAACCCATGGAGATCGAAATTAGATGGATTCTCATAAACCTTCTCTAACCAAATAAAAATTTGTTTTTCAAAGGGTACTTAGTGACAGTGTACATGGTTTTGAAACCAATGACTAAATAGCCTATTAGAGAGATAACTCATTGAAAGCATCCAAGTCCTATTATCTTGAATATTGTCCACATCTCAGGGTTCAATTATGATCTTCATTGACATCACCAACTACTCCAAACAAACTTAGTGCTTTCGAAAAAAAAACTCTAACTAACAAAGATAAACCAAAAGTAAGGTCTTAAGTTAGAAAGCATCAAACAAAGTCATTATCCATAAGCTTCAGAAAATTTCATCCTTAAAGTTATCATATGCAACATGTGGGGTGTGACGCGATAAACCAACAAAATAAACACCCCCGAGCTTTAGGATGAGCGTTGTCACAGATAATACAGCAATGTGAAAAAGGAAACAATAAAGTAAGGGCAATAGAGAGAGTTGAAAAGTGAACTCCGTTGTAGTCGACCACTTTGAATGAAACTTGAGAGTTTTCAGACCTTGACATTGGTATACTACCCCTTTCTACACTCTTTACTTCTTTGGAACCATGAAAGTGGCACAGATTTTCTCAAACACTTGAGGTGTGCATAGCTTCCTTCACCTCAAATGATGAGAGTTTGATTCTTCAAAACCTCCTTCAATACACATGGAAATCATCCCACAATCAACAATGATCACAAGAACTTCAAAACAAACAACAAAGCACAATTTTTTTTCATTGTAATTCTTTACAGTGCTTGGAATGATGGATGGAAAATTGAGGATTGACAAGGTAAGTTTTTGGGTTTGTGATGGGTTTGGAAGCTTGGAGATGATGGAGATGGACTAGGGAGGATGTGATTGAGGATTTGAATGGATGAGAGATGCATTTGAAATGGGTTAGAGATTTGCAATGGTTGAAGGGAAAGAGAGTATGGTCGGATATAGAGTGTAAAGTGGAAGAAGAAATATGGGTTTTAAGGGTTTTGGAGCCTCTTGTTTCGTGGTGTGTAGTGTTGGTCACGTCGACAATTCTGCTCGGCACCCCTTATTTCTTCCTCCCGACTTATTCCATATCATATCTCCTTAATTTTAGCTCGGAATTGGATGTGTAAGGACTCGTTGGAGAGCTCTTTCAATGTAGAATGTTCTTGTGGGTTGAGGCGAACCATTTGGAGCCTTAATCAATACAGAAAAATCAGAATTTCCAATGCTGTCCAGTGTGATGATTTCTTGACTCATTAGGTTCTCCTTGCTTTTTCTCTTGCCCATGTCACTTGCTATCCTTCATAAGTCCTTCATGCTTATATATTCTCTCAAAATTCCTCCAAAAGCAACCCTTAATGCTTTCATTCATGCTTAAAATCACCTCTTGTCTTCCAATTCTTGTCAAACACAGTCATGAACCTTCAATTTATATTTCAGGTTAATTTGGTTCATTCCATCTCTAAAACATCAAATTTGCTCAACATCTCGACTCCATAATTTTTACACTTCAAGCACTATAAGTATATCAACCACTTTCCAACTCCTTGCCTTTGCTCTTGCAAACTTGTCATGACAACATGTTGAGCTTCAAACCTACTTTATTCTGAAAACATTAACAAACAAAGTTAAAACACTGCTGGAATTTTTCATCCAGCCCCGAGTAAAAAAAAAACGTAATAAATACAGTAGTGAAAATAGACAAAGGAAAAGAGAAAAGAGTGGATAGAATCTTTATTTCTTAGCTCGGGTTGCCTCCCGAGAAAATTTGCTCAGTTTTTTAAGTCTGAAGCTAGACTTATTGGAAAGAATACTAGTGCTTCAGTGGGCGATCATCCATCTTGGACAACACTTTCTTTTCATAACTATTCAGATTAAGGATGATTTCTTCCATAGTTTGAAGAGGGGAAAAAAACTCAAAATCCCCTTTAATTATGGCTAGTGGTTCAGCCACAATTTCTTTAAAACAGTCCCCTCTATGTGATGTAGATGTAAACACATTTATGTAAGAATTTGTTGAGTATCTTGCTGATTGAAGCAAAGGCTGCGGAATTTTATGCACATGGCTCTTTCTTGTAAACCAAGGTAATGGTTGGTGAAGATTGAACTTTGCTTTCTCCTTACCTGAGGCAGGTGGGCTCCACTTGTTGAGAATCAATCCATGCTTGGCTTGAGGAAAGAAGTGGTCTTCTTAGTGATTAATTAACGAAATTTATTTTGAGCCACATTTTAATAAGGATTTGAGCACTTTTGTGTACTAATTGCGTAATTAACCCCAGGTTGCTCATTAGGTCCCTGTTATTCTGCGATCGCGTTTTGTGGCTAATTTTTGTAGTTTTGCAAGCTATTTATGCAGAGTATTGAGTCGATCCAAGCCGCTAGAGCAGGGTTGAACTCATCGTTGAATCGAGGATCGGAAGGAAGAAGTAAAGTGAAAAATGGAGCACTTGAGAATTTTGCAAGGTCTGAAAATTTCACAACTGTGTAAATTTCGCGGGGATAAATTCATATCTTGCGAAATCACTTTCCTACTGCTACTGTTCATGTCTCCTGCACTATTCACCATCCTGCTTTTCGACGTTTTGACTCCTTTTTGTCACTTTTTGGTTTTCTTCCTTTTTTGCCCCCATTGTAATAGTATTTGCTATGTTATTTTTGTAATTTGTAAAGGGGGTTTGGCTATAAAAGCCCCTAAGACAAGCACTGTTGATATCTCCTTCATTAACAAAATTTTTCTAGGTGGGAACCTTTCAGTAGTTCCTGCTCTTTTTCATTTTCTCTCTTTTTCCCTCATTTTCTCTCACTTTCTCACTAGCCAAACACCCTCCGAGGATGATAACTCGAAGGATGAGTGGCTAGAAAATATTTCTCCTTGAAGAAGAGGCTGCGGGATACTTTGGCAAACTAAGGGTTTTCCAAGTTTTACAGGAGGTATTTTCTACCATTTATGGTTTCATTCAAACATCAGCTTTAATCCCTTCAAGTTGCTTTGAATGATCGGTATTTGATAAGCTTTTGGGTTCATTGGATGTTTGTGCTGGTCATTTGAAAGCATCCATTAGTTATCATCTATGGGTTATTGAAGGTGATTGAAGGATGTTTTATTTTCTCAATTTTAGGTTTGATCATCAGGTTCACCTAAAATGGTGAATGCTATTAAACTTTTAGGGTTCATTGTATGCTTATTGTTGAATCTGATCAGTCCATTAGTTATCATTTATTATTTGTTGAAAAGTGAGTCAGAGGATGATGTTATTCCCTACGAGACCATCAATAGAGTAATGCAATTTTCAAAGATATTTATAGGGTTCGGTTTTATAGCAACATGAAGATCCCAGGTTCGGAAATGGCTATAGGTCATCCTCCCCAGCCTTGAGAAAAGGACGAGAACCCTTTAGTAGCCTTTAGAACCTAAATCCAGTAGCCTAACACTTCATGGAGTTATATTTTTCATTTTATTTTATTTTATCTGACTTTCAGTTTTCAAACATTAAACCCCCCCTGTTTTTACCAAAACCTTAAAATCCAAAGTGAAATTCACCATTTTGAATCACTACAAATCATTTTGTACGAAGAAAACCCATCCCTGAGTTCGACCCTAGAGCGTACTCCACATGATAGCTAGGCTCTACGGCGATGAATGAATAGATATATAAGTGCATTGGTTTGGGCTGCTTCTGCGTTCACGTCTTGAATCAAATGGCGTCGTTCTTTGGAGTGGTGCTTAAGTGCAATTGATGAAGCGATTGAACATGATCCTCATGCTGATTATGGTGTTTGCTATCATCCTTTGAGTATTTCTGGTAAGTTTTTTTTTTTAGTTTTAGTTCACTATAAAAAAAAAAAAAAATGTTTTTTTGCTGCAAAATTGTTTTTATGTTGTCTTGTGTTGCCTTGTTTTTGTTGTAGGAATCCATGTTCCAGTGGATTAGAAATCCAGAATGAAAGTGGATTAAGTCGGTGTTCTTGAGGCCCGTGCGGGTGGGAAATTAGTTTGAGACGATGGAATATCTAGAGGAAGAATAGCAAAGTCGCGGCCCTTGGAGAAATCTAAATGCATATGAAATTATGAGGACTATAGAAACCCTCCATGGATAAGTGTGTGCCTTCCATGTATGGTGCCTCCAACAAGCACCATATGGTATTACAATCAGTTGGAGAGGGAACCACTAAAAACCTCTCATGGAGACCATAACGTCTGATATGCACCTCTCCACATCCACGGTATGTGACTCCTTAGCCTCAGCCACCACGTCAATCTCTCCGATTAGACAAGCCTTCCCGGACCTTACCAAAGTGGTGGTGGCTGTGGAAAAGCGAGAAGACATTCAATGCCCAATTAAGTCAAAGAACTCATACTGTGGAGAGCTCTTTGAACCAAAATTAGATGAAGCCCCGAAGTGAAATGGATCGAAATTTGTGACTGCCAGTAAGAATTGTTCGACAATTTATTGACTGCGGAACTTCGATTTCAGGCTTGCCCCGATCGACCAACATGTTCATCAAGCGGAAGAGAGTCAAGAGGAAGGTACCTAAAGTGACACCATGGTGGAGAGCGGTGTGGCAACAGCTATTAGTGGAATCCCTCGGATATTGGTTCCCTTTATGCATCCATGGGAAAGACTCCCAATCTTGATTGAGGAGGCGGGTGGAAAGAGAAGCTTGATGGAAGGACCGAATCCTATCCTTCAACCAATCCCCATAAATTTGGATCCTAGTGCCATTGCCTTGCAATAGCCTTGCCTGACATCCTCTTACGACCAGTGTATATCCGCGCTTCTGTGGCACAATCCACCCCGAAACTCGTCTTTGCCCGAAGCTAAGGCTAGCCCATCATTGCTTATGTTGCAAAACTTCAAGAAATTAGTGGCCATTGTACAAACTTTTGCCACTACATCAAAAACATTAGCGACTACTCACCTTGCATGGCCGTGAATAGCCTGTGGATGGTTTGGAGTCTTTGGTTCGCCATCTGGAACGCGGACCTCGGCCAATTCCACTAGCTCCAGCGTTCATAATATCAGGCTTGAGCGGTTTGAAGTACAATCTCCCCACTTTTTGTTCTTGATTTTCTTGTTTATCTTATTTTATTTTATTTTATTTTGATTTCTTTAATTTTCTCTTTAGATTTTCTTTAATTTTTAGTTAATCTTTGTTTATGGCTTATTTTTCATTTTTGTATATTTTTAATTTTATGTGTTTATTTTATAGTTTTGTCAAATTTTCTTTGTAGTGGGAGGTCGGAAAAAGAGCCCAAAAATTTCGCAACATAAATTTATTAGGATTCAATGAAATTAATTTTCGCAATGATTGCGAAATTTGCAGCGAATCCTGTAATGAGATGAAAATATGGGTTTAAATGGATATCGCCGGTATTGATGATTGGATTTTACGGATATGCTCAGTCTGTAAGAATATTTTTACATGAATATCGATATATCATAAATTAATAAAAATACTTTGAAATTGATGGAAACACTTTATAAAAGGAGTGTGAAAACGACATTAATGAAATGTAGACATTGATATTACATTGTTATGGTCTTTCGCGCCAAAAATGAAGATCGATGTAGCTCAAATTACGGCGTTTGATGAAGGGATCCCATCTTGGGTAGAAGACAATAGTCATGCAGAAGACATGGTGTTCCGATAATATTGATTATAAGATCGAGCATCTGTGTATAAATGTCTTCGCTTGTACCCGCGCTGCTATGGATTAATTCAGAGTTCCTTATCGTCGTTTGAAATCCTTGTTGCATTTTGATATGGAATGTTGAATGGCATTTGTTGACATGAGGATAATTGATCATTCCATATTCTTCATTAATGAAGCCGAAGGATTTGAAGAAGAGTGACCATAAGTCATTGTGTGAGGAGGAAAAATGTTAAGTCATTGGATGAATCTTATTATTGAGTGTAATGCTCATAGATTCAAAACTAGCGAACAATGAATCATCATTGTGATGTGCCATCCTTCGTTGTGACCTCTAATATGGCTTTCAATGGCTCAATATAGCCATTTCTCCTAGACCGTGGTCTTCATCTTGTGTAGCATGTGGCAAATCATCTTCACCGATGAATGGACTTCGATGGATATTGACTTATTTGTCGATTTGCAATGTCTCCACCATCGTTTCGTTATCACTACCATCATTGGTCCCCTCTCCTCTTGAGCCATCATTGCCTGTAGTTGAAGTACCGGCAAAACTAGGTCTACTATATTGGCCTTGAATCAAATGAGGGTCGAGAATCAACGGTAATTTGACTGAGTCTCGTGTCTTGACTAAAACTTTCACTATTAACTTCTTCAGATAAAACACGGTCAACATCAACACCAGCTTCTCGAACATGCGCAGCAATTCGTGGATCAGGATTTCCATCTTCATCATCCAAATGGAGAGGTCTAACCCATTGGAATAATTGATTATCCTCTTCTTCTGGCTTCGATTTAAATATCGAGTAAATCAAAATAATTCTTTTCGAATGACTTTGCTCATTTCACCTTGCATATCACGTATCTTTAGTTTCATGTTATAGTAACAAAAAACTAATTGTTGGAGCGGGTAAGCAAGCGATTTCTTTGTTTGTATGTATTAGAGCAAATGTGCTCGATTTCTCTCGCATCGAGAAGAAGATGCGAGTTTGGTGAGCTTTAATGGCCAGAATTCCTCGATGTGGGAGTGTGGTTTCCATACATGAACCACCCGTTCAAGCGCAATAAAAAAATAAGTAACATTCCAAAATCTAATAATAACATGAAAATAGACTTTATTTTTTAATGTTTTAATGAGAAATAACACTAACCGGGAGCCATTAAATCTCTTAAAGGCTATTATTTTGCTCTATCAGAATCCTCTCTTAGCGTCTCGAAACATTACAATTTGTAGATTGAAAATATACATGTCTAATCGGTATAAGTGTAAGTTTAACTTAATCAAATTGAATCAGTTAATTAGATTTGCCAACCAATTGATGTACCTCATTTCCAAAATTACAATACGTAGTAGTAGAAGATAATCTTGCAAATACTTCGTGAACAACTTGGAGTAACTCAGGGTCACTACTAACTCCAGGTTTATATTGAAACCTTGGATTCAAATAATATGCTACAAAAGTGATTTAGAATTAGTAAGTCATAAGAGGAAAATAATATACATTAAGTGTGATTAAGATATAAGCAGTTGCCCTGTTTGCATGAAAGGATGTTTGAGCGTTCTATCAGCGATGCTGCGATGATTGTTTATTGATCTTTGGCATTGAGTTGATGTAAATTTTCTTCATTACCGAATCAACTCATACACAAATGGCGGTGTTAGGGCGACTTGAAATCAACAATGCGGCGTATATAGCATTGGCTCATATATTGATACTAGCTTAGAGACCTTCTCCTGATATGTATGATCAAACATAGACACTGACATCATATTCAATGGTCGATCGGTAGAAACTGTGAAGCCGTTCATCAATAAAGATCTTCTTCGTCGACCCTCTTTTCGGAAGACTTTCTAGAGGCGTGTAATTTGTTACAAATCTTATTTGCCCCGAGACGCTAATATCCACGCGAGACCTTTCTCACTTCCATGACAACCATGATTGTAGATGAAGTTGGTGATTTGCGTGCATTAGTAATTAATTCGAAGCGGTGGCTCTAGCAATGTCTTCAAACATCAAGTCAATGCAAGCAGTCACGGAGTCCAATATAAATTGCATTTTCATTAGCAACTTTCCCGCCTTCACAAATGCCGATCCATCGGTTCACACCTGCACATTTGTTTCACCTACTCGATCACGCCCTTCAACAAACCGTAAATGTATTTGTTGCCCTTATCTTTTGCTTACGTATCAACCGACTTAAGGAATATTGCGTTTCCTTTTCGAATATACCAAGCGAAATTAATAATGCCTAATTTCGCGGGCCCTACCATCCATCGGCATAATCGTACACCCATAAGTCTTCCATTTTTCCCTTTTGATGTTCACATAATCTTCCATGTCTTTATACTCCATATCCAAGTATTTGTTTTTGATTTCATATGGAGATGGTGGCTCTATTCCCATGCCTACAAGTAGAATTAATGAAATTAATTATCTAGTTTTCAATTATAATATAAGATAATAATTCATTAGTAAACTCGAAAAGTGATTGTCAAGCATACCTCAAATTTTGTTGTGCACCAATAATCATGTTCTCAAGTGGTGAGTTCATGTGAGGCGCAACACTCTCATATAGTTATGAAGAACTCATTGATTAGTCGGCCCATCGCTTTTGATCGGAACCACCTTTGAAAAGATTTTTAATGTTCTTTGTTTTGGTTGCCAAGATTTGTATAATGATGGAGCAAGCGTGGCATGGATCCGATTGTTCCACACTTCAGATCTTTGCATGCGCCTCGCTGATTAGTTCTGCTAAGGCAAGTAAGGCTCACCTGTTGCAATATCTCAATTAGGAAATCGGGCAAATTCGCTTTATTTAAAATTAATTTAATTTAAACATTTACCCAATTTTCTTTTTGCCTCGCATAATTCCTTCTTCTCTCGTTGCTCCGCCCATTCAAAGAGCTTTTGATGCACGACATGCCGCTCGAAATCAAATTCCTTTCATCGTGGGTCATAACACCCGATACATGTATACATCTTCCTCTTCTTCCTCCTCATCCTCATCATCATCATCAATGAGATGTCTATCGCCCCCCATCGGCCTCGTAGCTCGCGAATTTCTATATCACCGCTCGCTTTTTCTTTTATTTTTCGCTCTAAAAGTCGTTTTACTTCTCGCTTCACTTCCGAGGCACATTCGGGGCACTTTTCAGACAGAGTGTGGATCCAATGCATAGGTGATATTTCTGTGTTTAAAGTGATCCCACCACTTCTTATCACCAAACCACAAGACTCGTGATATCGCACCATTTCTGCATTCTCCATATGTGTGCAATATTTCCATGCCGGATCTCTTACCCAATATTACTCCACTAGCCATCCTATTATTATACAATCGAAAAATGAATTTATTTTCATATAAAACAAATGCATTTATTATATATATATATACACAATATTAACTAATATATAACTTACTTAAATATTAATCTAAATGCATTTTAGTATGATTGATTTGATTTTATTAATATGCATACATAATATTAATTCAATATAAAATTTATTAATATGCATACATATAACTAAAGTGTAGTTATTTTAAAGAATACAATTAATTATTAAATTTTATTATAGTATATAAAACTATATTATTATATGATATTTACCTTAATGTATATTTATTTTAAAGAATACACCACTATTAAATTTATTATAGTATATAAAACCATATTATTATATGATATTTACCTTAAAGCTTAAAATAATATATATGTATATTTTATGCAATTTATAATCTAATGTAGTTAAATATATATATATATATATATATATATTATAGTATATTTATTATAGTATATAAACCATATTATATAATATTTTACTTTGAAGCTTAAAAGTAATATATATTTCTATTTTATGCAATTTATAATCTAATGTGAAATTATAAAAAAAAACTAATGTATTTATTTTAAAGAATACACCACTATTACATTTTATTATAGTATATAAAACCATATTATTATATGATATTTACCTTAAAGCTTAAAATAATATATATGTATATTTATGCAATTTATAATCTAATATGAAATTAAAAAATAATAATAAAATATATATATATATATATATATATATATATATATATATATATATATAGCATATATGGCAGATATATATATATATATATATATATATATATATATATATATATATATATATATATATAACCATATATATTATATATAATATTATATTATATGTTTGGCCATATTATTATATATTTTACCATATTATATTATATTATATATATATATATATATATATATATATATATATATATATATATATTATAGTATATTTATTATATATATAAACCATATTATTATATGATATTTACCTTTGAAGCTTAAACTAATATATATATGTTTCTATTTTATGCAATTTATAATCTAATGTGAAGTTAAATATATATATATATATATATATATATATATATATATATATATATATATATATATATATATATATATATATATATATATATATATATATATATATATATATATATATTTATTATAGTGAGAAACCATATTATTATATAATATTTACCTTGAAGCTTAAAGTAATATATATTTCTATTTTATGCAATTTATAATCTAATGTGAAATTATAAAAAAAAAACTAATGTATATTTATTTTAAAGAATACACCACTATTACATTTATTATAGTATATAAACCATATTATTATATGATATTTAATTTTAGCTTAAAATAATATATATTTATATTTTATGCAATTTTATAATCAATGTGAAATTATAAAAAAATCAATATAAAACTATAGTAGTATTAGTATATATATTTATCTTAGACTAATATATATTTGTATTTTATTAAATTTATAATGGTAATATGAAATTATAAAAAACAAACTAATATATAATTAACATAAATACAAAAATAAATGTAAAACTATTAAAATACACAAAACATAAATACAATAAGAACATACCTTAATTAATCTTGTTGAATTTGAGCTTCTAGAACTTTTAAATTCAACGGCAAATTTTCCACTTTTGGAGATATATAACAAAGAAAATAATTTTGAGATGAAATGAAAATTTGATGAGTAGAGAGAGTTTGTGAGAAAATAGGAGTGATTCTGAGCGGCATTATAGGATTTTTTGGGTCAAAAGGCTATAGAATGGGTCAAAATACAATTTATGATTTACTCAACTGCTGGATTGAGTTTGGTGA
Organism: Tetrastigma voinierianum; assembly: GCA_016808115.1. Taxonomy (NCBI): domain Eukaryota; kingdom Viridiplantae; phylum Streptophyta; class Magnoliopsida; order Vitales; family Vitaceae; genus Tetrastigma; species Tetrastigma voinierianum. The sequence goes on from JAEQBH010006781.1 coordinate 91,292, forward strand.
AAATCGACCGTTGGATCTTTTCTTCTCTTAGCCGCTCTTCGGATCAATCCTCACCGCCGGATCAAGCTTTGACGGTTTCGCCATCGGGATCGTACCGGATCGATCACATTTTAAATCCAGGAATTTCTACTTACTGATCAAAACCAGATTCAACCGCCATCGACTACCAAACTAGCCAGCTTGAAAATGGGAGGGCTTGATCCGACCGCTTCCGATTTTCCGCACGCCAGAAATCTCACCACACAAGCAATACGAAGATTAATCGGTCGATCGATATATCTAAAATATCTACGATATATCTACGATATTTTCGACATATCTATGACATATCTCCCAAAACCAAAAAATTTCCTCACACTGTCTCCCAACGCCGATATTTCGACCGATATTTCTACGACTGAGACTTACCGAAATATCGGCGATATTTTCCGAAATTTTTCGATTTTTCCAAAAAAAGATTTTCGTGATCAAATATCGCCATATCCCTCGATATCCGAGAGTATCGCCGATATTTGCCGATAGCGATATATCTGGGCCGATATATCCGACATTTCAATCCTCGTCGTAGCTTCAATGCATTTTAAGAGCTCACACAAATGCAAGCACTCAGATATTTTTGTTCTTTATGATATAATATATATATATATATATATATATATGTATATAAAATAATATATTTAAAAATTTTTTTTATGGTCTTTGAAAAAAAAAATAAAAATATTTTGGTCTTCTAAAAATATTTAAAAAAAAATTGCATGTATGGGGTTGCAAATTGCAACCCGTCTACACCTTCATTTTGGTTTCACCCTACACCCTTCTCATTCTAACTCCGTTTAGCTTTCTTGGTATCAAGCTGAAAGCTTAGAGAGTGTAGAATTTAATCTCACAAAAAATGATTTTCTGGAAATTTTAAAGTGTGGTACTTGAAATTCTCCAACCTGGTCAATTTCTTCTTCTTCTTCTAACTTATTCACGCCTGAAGTCTCAACCAGAGTGAATAAGGTCTGCAAAGCTTACAAGTCTCCTATCCAAATTAGGAATAGAGTAATATTTTATTATGAGGTGAACACTTCCTTTCTAACTTTCCAATCCAAGCCCCATCGCGACAATGAGAGACATTTTAATGTGCAGTTAAATAAGGAATCGACATTTATTTTATGTTTTGTTTCATTTCGAAGCAGCCTATTTTGTTAAGTTTAATGACTTGCTATTTAGTTTCCTTTTTGTATAGTTATTGGTTTATTGTGAAACTCATAGTTTGTTTCTTGAAAAGCTAAAATATAAATACTTTTTTAATACACACTTACAAATTGCACTTGTAGGTTTCAAAACCCTGGCACCCATTTTTTTCAGGAGCTACTAACTTGTAGTTTGAAAAATTGAAACACTGCCCAATTCTATTGATGTTAGATTGGTTCCATGCCCTGGTTGAGTGGAATGATTATTGAACTCTTGTCGTTTCGAACCTTTTTTCTTCCACTCTACTAACCACACACTCTGCACATCAAGCCAAACAATGTGTCAAGAACCGCCTAACCTCCTAAACTTTACAAAACCTACCCTAGTTTCATGGATCACCTTAATAGGTTAAGGACCCCCATGAAAGAAGGCCAATGTCTTCCAAAATAAAAAAGAAGTCGAAAAGAAAAGAAAAGAAAAGAAAAAAGAAAAGAAAAAGAAAAAGAAGAAAAATTGCAACGCTTTCAGCTTAAAATCCAGCCACACGGCCCGAGTAGATAAGCGGCTTAAAAGTGCCTCCAAAGCCAGCTCAAGCCAACCTGCTGGGAGTCACCGACTTTGTGCTCGCTTACATGGCATGGGTGAGGTCAGATGAAGCCAGAGGGTGCCGAGTTTCAAACGGCCCCAGAGTCCCGGTAACAAGGGTCGAAAGATCCCAGGATTGGGTGCCCTAAGCCTCGTCGGGAGTCACCTATGATCCTCAAGCATGGACTTTGGTGAGGTAGATTCCTCAAGATCGCGCTCTACAACACAAGCAATATGAGTTCAGCGTGGGAACAAGATTTGGTCTCTCACTCAATAGGTTACAGATTCCATGAGGCAATACTGTCAGGGGTGAGTGCAATATTGCTGAGAATCATCACAATAAACACTTTAGGTTTTGGTGAAGTCTGCTGATTCACTAAAGAGGGAGACTCTCTCGACACTCACTCAGATGACATCTATATCTCTCTCGAGATAGCTATCAAGGATTTCGCGATTCTCATCGAGTTGTGCATTACTCATTCACAACCTTTAAATATCATTTTTGTGAACATAATTTTGATTATTTATTTATTTATTTTATTTTATTGCCTTTCTTCATCATATGTGGACTAGCAATGTAGTTTGGGTAGATTTATGCTCAAAAAGTGCTATTTCGAGCCCTATTTATTAAGTGTGTTTCAGCACTTTCAGGTACTAATCGTAATTAACCCGACGGCACATTAAGGTCCCCTGCGACTTACCGATCGCATTTTGTAGTTTTTGCAAGCCTATTTATGCCAAAATTGGCTGAGTCGATCAAAGCACGAAGAAACCTGAAATAACCTTCCATCGCCGCAGATTAGATCCCGTAAGGAAAGAATAAAGAAAGTGAAAAACGGAGCATCAGAGGAATTTTGCAATCAGAGAATTTCGCAGCTGCTAAATCACTTTCCTCAAGGCCACCTGCTCATGTCTCATGCACTATTCACCATTCTGCCTTTTGACGTTTTGACTCCTTTTTGTCACTTTTTGGTTTTCTTCCTTTCGCCTCATCAGAATAAGATTTACGATATGTTATTTTGGTAATTTGTAAAGGGGGTTTGGCTATAAAAGCCCCCAAGACAAGCACTGTTGATATCTCCTTCATTAATAAAATTTTTCTGGGCGGGAACCTTTCAGCAGTTCCCTCTCTTTTTCATTTTCTCTCTTTTTTCCTCATTTTCTCTCCCTTTCTCACTAGCCAAACACCCTCCGAGGATGACAACTTAGAGGATGAGTGGCTATAACCTATTTCCCCTCAGCTAATAGGCTACACGGGTAGGATACATGGCAAATCGAGGGGTTTCGTTTTAACTGAGAGGTATTTTCTACCATTTATGGTTTCATTCAAATGATTTGACTTGAATCTCTTCCTAGTTTTTCGACTTGACTTGTGATTTTGAAAAGATTTCGGGGTTCATTGATGCTTATCGCTGTGATCCATCGACATCCGTTAGTTATCATCTCGTGGGTTATCGAAGGCATTCAAGGATGTTTTTATTTTCTCCAAATTTTAGCTCGATCCCTTCGATTCACCCTTAAATGGTCAAGATTGATAAACTTCTTTAGTGGTTCATTGTATGCTTATTGTTAGATACAAGATATTCATTAGTTAATTACTTATTAGGGTCAAGTGAAAAGTGAGTCAAGGTGATGTTTATTCACTCAGCTCGAGACCACCGTAGGGAAGTAAATAATTTTTCAAAGATATTTATATAGTAGCTCGCTTTTTATAGCAACATGAAGGTCCTGTCGAAATGGCTAGGTCATCCTCCCGCAACGCGAGGAAAAGGGACCCGAGAACCCCTCAGTAGCCTTTAGAACCTAACCAAGAGTTTCAACACTTCAATTCGAATTTATTTTTTATTTTATTTTATTTTATCTCGACTTCTTCGCTTTCAAACATTAAACCCCCTGCTTTTACCAAAACCTTAAAATCCAAAGTGAAATTCACCATTTTGAATCACTGGTAAATCATTTCAGACGAAGAAAACCCATCCCCGAGTTCCAGAGCCGCCTCTACTCAAGAAAGGCTAGGCTAAAACAAAGAGGCGGGAATAGGTATAAATTTTTTTGTCTCGGGAGTCGCTCTAGCTACATGTTTACGTTGCTAATCACTTAGAATACGAGAATCTCAGATCCCCTTCAATGCCCTAAGTCACAAAATCCAATGGGGAATAAATGTGTCAATCTTCACCAAAATGTTTTCTTTAATATATTACTTGACTTACTTCTTCAAATTTCAAATTTATCCAATAATGACTCTTCATCATCTGTTGTTTAGGTGTGTTTCGTTTCTCAATTTCCATCTCATTTTCACCTTCTTCCACAGATTTCGTGTAACACTCCGAAATACACTCTAGCGCTTTCTGACTTCAGGTAGTATATTAAAAGCCGTACAGAATTTCAGAAATAAAACGAAAGACCCGAATTAATAATAGTTTATGGGTGAATGAGGGTGGATTTTATCACTGGGGACCTAGGTGGTCATAAAAGGAAAGACTTAGGTTAATATATGAAACAATAAAAAGAAAATGTAAATGTATTAGCTATGGGATTCAAGACAATTGTAGGGAAAGCTGGAATAGAAATGGGGAGAAACGGTGGACCAAGATGCAAAAAGGAGAAAGTTAAAAGAAAAAAAAAGGGGTTTTTGACTCGCCAAACATGGCCTAACAAACATATGGATAAGAGAAGACCAAATTCGTCTCCAAATGTGAGAGAATCGTGAGAGGGAGAGAAGAGAAAGAGGAAAAAGAGAGAAGAAGAGGAAGAGTAGTGAGGAAGAGGGAAGAGAAGAAGGGAAGCCAAGCTCCAAAAACAGATGAATCCGGGACTCAGGATGACCCCCATACAATAGCATGGTTATTAGTTGTCCCCAAACCTAGGGCTTGTTAGGATTTCATCCTAATCAAAGATTTATTGAAAATAGGGTGGTAAAACCCATATGGTACATGATAGTTATGGAATCCTCTCTTTTAAGTTGGATTCATGGGTAAATTAGTGCAATTATTAGGCTTAGAACAAACCCTAATCAATCATCATCATATTTAAAGCTGAGTATGGGTCATAACTCCATATTAGGAATGGTATCGGGAAATTCATGGAAAGGTTTTGAAAGAAGATAAGTGAAGGAAAGAGTGTGATTTGGAATAGAAAAGAGATGTCAAGATGAAAATGAAATGGTTTTGAAGTGTATATGGAGTATTGAGTTGATTTTGCATCAACATATAAAAAATAAATAAAAACACACATTCCTGCAAAAATTCATGACCTGGTTCCCTGCACAGAAATGCTCAAGCTTTCTAGCTTCGATCGCTATATTTTAGCTATAACTCTTACTCATTTTTATCCGATTTGAGTGATTCAAGGGATAATTAAACTAGACTTCAAGGAGAACCAGCATCCGTAAATAGGAATTGTTGGACCCTCGATTCTATGTGGCCCAAAAATTCACTCAGTAGGCCATGTTCAAGCCACTGCCCGCTTTGAAACAAGATTAACCCAAGTTTGTTTCTGGGATTTAACGTGAGTTTCTCTTGGCAGGTTCGATTTGGGCAGGATTCCAATTGGAGAAGAACCCTTAGCACCTATCTTCAAAAGAAAGATAAAGAACCAAACACAGTTTGATGAGTTTGATGAGATTTGGTGTAATGGTATCAAAATGTCCCGAGTGTAAATCTGTGAAAATGATCTAGTTTGGCATGAAAATGCCATAACTTGAATTTGGATGAGTCAATTGAAATGATTCCAATTTCTAAGTAAAGTAGATTCATAGAAAAAAAAAAAAGGGATTTGGATTGAGGGGCATTAAGGTCATTTTGTAAAGAAAAGGGTAATTTGTCATTTCTCGTTACGTATTTTTAAGCATGGTTAAATGGAGATTTAAGTGAATGATGGTCAGAAAATGAATGTATGGTGGATTAAATGGGAAGTTATGGTTAATGGTTACAGTATTTTAAAAAAGGTGAAAAGGACTATCTGACGAACTGGAATTCTGAACACCTTTAAGCAAGCTGATCGAGCTGAACTATGAGTGTAAAACTAATATTTTGAAAATCGAGTTTTAAAGGTAAATGATTTTAATGTGAAAAAGGAAAAGATTAATATAAATGTTTATATATGGATAATATCCATAAGAATGTAGTAATGTATAAATGTTTACTTACTAAATATATGTATTTATATTAAACGCTATATACGATGCATACGTTAAGGCATTATGGAGGTTTAAAAATGTGTGGAAGAATGCATATGTATATTTGCATATATATGTGTTTTAATGATAAGGTAAAGGATTTAAATGGATTTATAAATGGTTTTGTAAGAAAGGAGTGAATGATTTTAATGTTAAAATGAAAAAGTTAATGTAAATGTTTATATGTATGCATATGTTAAGGCATTATGTTTAAATGTGTGTTAAAAATGCATAAATGTATAAATGATAAAGTAAAGGTTTTAAATGGATGAGCAATTGGTCGGGAAGAATTGTTTTACCTAGAGTACCTAACCCCTATGATCAAGTATGACTGATTAATCTGGAGTACTTAAGCGTGTAAGGATTTCTGGTGTGGTAAAGTTATAAAGTTACTAATCGAGGGAGGGAAATAGGTGTTTAGAGTAATATCCTTACACGTGATAAGGTGCTATGACTGTGAACCCCATGCAAAGCGTGAGTTTCTCCAAGCAATACAGTTGGTTATGACTGAATGAGACTGCCTCACCGGGGCCGGGCATTCTAAATCGGCTTTGGCAGGTTCATCCCCTCGTTCCAATTAAAGAAAGAAAGAAAGAAAAAGAAAGAAAGAAAGCTAATGCATAAAGCTCGAGTTTAATTTGAGGATTTATTTATTATTTTGATATATACTGAAAATGTTATAAAGATTTGAGAAAGAAAGAAAGAAAGAAAGAAAGAAAGAAAGTTAATGCATAAAGTAATTTTGAATTTATGGTGATTATATACTTCGAAAATGTTATCTTAAATGAAATGTATACCACCGAGCTCATTTAGCCTGTACTCTTTTTACATATGTTTTAAGAACCTTTTCAGAACCTGAGACAGTGCACCCCTATGAGTACCCTGTAAAGTGAGTTTGGAGTCATCGAGGAGATCGACCCATCGGTGATTGCATTGTATATACATTGCATATTGTATAGGTTGAATATTTTTCATGTATATATGTATATATTTTGAAAAGGAACTATTTGGCTTCGATCCTCGTGGACGAGGTACGTAGGCTGGTCTATTAAGTCCCACTGCTTCCTCCAATCTTTTTATGAAACTGAGGCATGGAATCAAGAAGTTTTGAATGTTTCTGATGATTGAAATGAATAAATGTATGGGTATATATCGTTGGATTGAGTTATGGACGGTGAGCATTCTAAAACTAAGTCGAGAAGTTGAGGATCGAAGATTAGAAGTGTTTTTAAATGTTTCGCAAGTTTTGTACCTGGAAAGTCCGAAAAACAGAGGAAACTCGCCAATTGTTCTCAACTGTTTGGAAAAGAAAGAAAAAGCAAAAATTTTTTTATCACTTCGCTCCACATTATTTTCTAAAGATATGTTAAGGATTGTAAAGGGGTTCGCCCATGGATTTTATTCGACTGCTTCAAGGAAAAGTTTCATATCCACTGAGGCCGAGGTCCCCTCGTTCATGAGGCGATCCGCCCGGGATCCTTCATTTCGTGATGTGAAATTTCAAGACATCGTTTCAAAGGAGCATCCATGCATTCAATGGGATTTTTCAAAGTATTACCGGGAAAGGTCCTAGAAAAATTGATCCTGAATGCTTCGACTATGTCCACTCGGAAGCTTATATTTTTTTCAATATAGCACTAGTGTTGACTTGGAAGGTTTCTAAATATGGGAATTTCGCTCATGAAGACTACTCATTTTCTCGTTTCATCCATGTTGGTAAAATTATGCTCTTTAGTAGGAAACAATCCTTCTTTTGAAAATGTGGGGTCAATCCTCTTGATAAGGCAATACTCCTTATTCCATGAGTGAGTCATTATGAATTCTTTGATTCAAATGATGAATAAGGAAGTTAAGCTTGGCTTCTAAGGAGGCAATTCCATCTTCACTTGAATATTCCTCCATGAGTACCTACAAATAAGAAGAAAAACAAAAGAAAATAAAGTACAAAAATACTAATAGTAACAAATAAAAATAAAAATAAAATTACCTAAGAAACAACCTCTCACAACCAAAAATAAAAATAAAAAATAAAAATGACCCCAATTAGCAAATCACCCGGCTTTTCAAATGTCAACTTCCAATGAGAGAAGGTGAACCGCGCCAATCCCCTAAGAACGACTTTAAAAAAACTTGTTGAGACCAATGATATAAGAGATGAAAATATGGCCAAGGGAGGAATGTGGTAAATACTCAAAATTGATTTGAAACAAAAAGTAAGCTTACTCAAAACTGAAATGAAAAGTATTATCACCATTCAACCCTTTCAAGAAGTGCATGGATCATATGGGGCATTAAAGTGGATTCTAAAGTCCTGGACATCGTATTTCACGAGGATCGAGGTTGGTCTCTAATTGGAATTTGATCACCTGATTACAAGGGCTCTTCACTATTTAGGAGACCAGATGTGAATAAAATCAATTTAATCGGAATAAAAACCATTTAAAACTAATCCTAAAATCTACCAAATAAACAACTACTTAATTTCTAAAGGTATGAAGAGAGGCACTAGTGGATGCAGGATAATTATTTACAAACAATTTGCATTTCCTTGAAAGCGCAACATTTGTGAGTTGAATGTTGGATTTGTCCAAGAGCAATGTAGTATAGCTTGGATTTCTCTTGACACTACATATTTCACTATATAACACACCATATTCTTTTTCAAGACAAATGGGTCTAAATAGCTACTTGTAAAACCTGACCCTCTTTAAGATTTGATTGTTTTTCTTTTTCAATACTTAACAACCATTTCTTAGGATCAAGAATTCTTCGCCCCCATAGATAAGAAAATCTCAAGCCTCTCTAATGTAATTCAGATTCGTCCTTCAAATCTTAATAAAATTTTATATCTCCTCGATTAGATCTTTACTAACACGGATCAAGATCCTTTTCACGACTAAGGAGAAACCTCTGATCAACTAAATTGATACATCATCTAATTAATCCTCACACTATGAGTAAATTAGTGATCTATCAAAGTAATTTTCAGAGTTCATTAGTTCCAAGATATTAGTCTAACATACCCCTAATCTCTATCTCTGTGTCACTCAGAGGGCCTCCAAGAAATCAGAGCAAAGATATAACTCTTTTTTGGGTATAAGCTACTAATATTTTGAATCGGGTCAATATATGAATAGTACTAATTATATAAATTCGCGATTCAAAGCCACAAAATAACTGAGAAACTGCAAATATAAATGTTCAACAATTAATCCCCAATCAACAAAAAGTAAGAAAATGAAGAAAGAAAATTCAAGAGTATAAGATGTAGAGAAAAAATCCGCATTTTAGCTTCAATTCGTCAACAAAGAATGAACTCAATCTCGATGTACAACACCGAATCTCTTCGATGCTGCAGCAGCACTATGCACAAAATTACTCTAAGATCTACCTAAAATCAAAATATGCGTAAAAACCGAAAAAAATGGGCGCTTGTAGAGAGAAACCCAGCGAGAGAGGTTCTCCAATCTTTCCGTCGCCCTCTTTACCTAAAAAATAACGAGTATATATATAGTCCTAGGGTGAAATGGGCTTGAAAACAGGCCAAAATATCAATTTTCGGCCTTTTTTATTTTATTTTTCAGGTTTCTGTCGCGGCTACGCTCTGGCCATTGCTTTTCTTCTCCAACTTGGTTCGGGCCATAACTTCTTTTGTTTTGACTCTTGGATTGGGCGCGAGTGTGTCATTATTGGAAAGATCTTTGAATGTAGAATGAAACCATGATGGAATTTGAACCATTTGATGTTCCAAATGGTATAAAAATTTATCTTCCCATAAGATTGTGACTCTACGACTTATTTGGAAATATAAGCATCATTTCTTGCCAAATCACTTGCTTTTCATCAATAAACCTACAAAACCAAGTTTAGAGGATTTTTTTTTATGATTTTTACATGAATATGGATATAAAATGCGCAAAATAGCTTAGAAATGAACTTAAAACATAGATGCGAGTTTTTGACTTCATTAACACTGCACTCTAGTGCCTCCTCGATCCGGACAAAGGTATACTGGCTTTCCGTCGACCGATTCCCACCTCCTGTGAATCGAAATTACACCGATCTCTCCCAATGGTTGTCGGCGCCGAGTCAGCTAGCTAATTCAGGTATGGAGAGGTGCCCGCTTTCCGATTCTTGGAGCTCACGTAGGCGTAATCCCCGCTCCACACCTGACAGGGAAATTTCGATTTTTTTAACTCGAATACGCTATTTTTCCAATGCCCACATCGTGGAAGCTTTAGTACTTCGTCGCGTCACTGGCCGGGTCCGTCTCATCTCGAGACGGCCATTCTTAAATCTTCTTCTCATGTTTACCGATAGACTTGGTGGCTTACCGAGCCATCGTGGGGGCAAACGCTTCCGAGGTGGGTACCCACATAACCGAAATGTGGGCAGTGGACCTGCCGCCTCAGTGCAACATACCCTCTTCCTTCTGGGAGATTGATCTCTATCTCCTTTACCCTTCGTAGATCCTGTCTCGCCTCTTCGCCTCTGTGTGGCTTCTCATTCCACCTTCTCGCCTTCATTCTCTTCCTCTTACTCCCTGTGTTGAGCAGCCCGACGATATGCGCCGCCCTCTTCCCGTTGATGTATTTTTTCTCGTCATGAGCACCTCACCCATGTCTGCACCCAGGGTTCTGGAGATGGCAAACATTTCAGCCCTTTAGACTATATGCTCAAATTTCTGCTATAAAAGGTGGCGTGATGAAGCTAACTCTTTTCTGAATCCAGATGTTCTCACCTACCAATCGTGCAGTCAACCTTCGGGAAAGGTGGACCTTAGGTTTTCGAGCCCCGCTCTTTACGCTATAGTAGCCACCGACTCAGATGTCCTGAGCCCTGGCTGAAACACGTCACAAAAGCAAATGCGAAGAGTCTCTCTATGATTTAGATCTGAGGGCCTGAGAGCCCCATGCCGGAACGATGCCACTGCAACAGCCCCAGTCGTGACGGGCAAAGGCCTGCCATTACTACGGGTCTCGTATTCGCCGCCTCCCAAGATCAAGCTCCTCCTTCCCCCCCCCGTCACAGGCCGCCACCCGGTGGTTCTCTTCCTTTCCGTCCCTCACTGCATTCCTCGTCACACTCATCATCTCCTCCGGGGTTACGAGGGATCACACCTAGTCCAGCTATTTTCTTGCTGATTCGCCAAAGCTCCCTGGGGCGCCGAGGTGTTGCTACTCCTCCCGTGAATGGTATTAGCCCCATGGGCCTGCCATGCCTCCTCTGTGGAAGCTTCCACTGCTTGGTGAGTTCTCGTCAACTCCCTGAGCGGTGAAAGATCATCGACGAGACCTGGCGCTCATCTCAAGCGAGGTAGCAAGAGCTACCGGAGTGTCTCCCCGGGTCGTCACAACGCCGCTCCCGTCGTCTCGCTGGCCCTGGGCCGGGGCGTGACTCCCCGCTCATGTTTCGAAAGGATACTATCACAACAGAAACCGGCTGATTTAGGAAGAACAAATGGGTCCCATGTGACGACGCCAACCGACGCGCTTTTCTTATACTAGCCGAGTTTCTCGAGTCGCTGCCGGTTTCGGCCAAATGACGGTATATCCCAACCTCAGATCAGTGGTGGTCCCGACTGCATGTGCCTGCCGCTCTCCTCCGACCCATACAGTCGGCTCTTTCTCAAAAGAAGATCAACTGTGGTATGGTTTTTTTGATCGCTGCGACCTTCTCTTCAGCGGAATTGTTCTAAGATTTTATCATCGGGTGATCACGATGACTTCCTAGCTAGACTATGATACTAAGATCTTCCCAATCGCAGTGGATCTTCTTCCTATTGCTAACTAAATATTGTGAGATACCAGGAGCCGTAATCGTGGGAGATCTTCCTTTAACGGTAGGATACTGGATCAAGGTGGAGTGCTTTCCTTTCTAACCCGCTCAACCGGTATGCCGTATTATCCCCGTCACTCGGGCCCGCCGACCGGCCTTAGCTTCGCCCCGTCTACACCTCAGAGTAACTAGGACATAGGCCGAGTCCCTACATGGGGCTCTTCTCGCCAACCCTGCACCGAGATGCTACCCCGCTTAAGGTTCGTTCCTGAAGCTTGTTTTCTTCTGGGCCTTACTGGCCGATTTTACACTATCACCTCTAATCTTCATCCTCATTCTCATTATATCCAATAATAACATGTGATTCCATATTAGAAATGATTTCACATTAGAAAAACGTATATCCTCGATGGTGGTTGAGTTATCATCATCTATTCATTAATTTAGAATGTTAACAAGAGTAAATTCATTTTATTTTGAATAAAAAATATTTTTTCCAAAATGCATCTCTAATCATATAATAACAATGAAATATCCCATTTGTTTGAAAAATTCATCTTTACTAAAAGATATAATCATATTAGGGAAGAAATCAAGATATGATTTTTGTTAATTATTTTAAAAATAATATTATTTTGTTATTAACATTATTTTAAGTAAATAAAATTATTTAAAATATATCTATATTTAGTTATTAAATTAAATTAAATTGAATTTATAACTAGTATAATTTCATTTTTATCAAAAACATATGTATTTGAATAAATTTTTAAAGATAAATGAAAAATGAAATAAATTATTTAAAATATGATTAATGAGATAAATAAAAATATATATTTTAATATTAAAATTATAATTTATTTAATTCAAATGCATCTGGTAAATTTTACATTATACATTTTTAAATATTAAATTATCATATAAATTATATTTAAAAAAGATACATTTTGAAATTGAAAATAAAATAGTTAAAATAACAAAGTTTAATATATAAATCATATTATAATAATAATTGATTTTAAAACCTCTATGCTACAAAAGAAATAAACAAAATATCAAATTTTATAGATGAATCCTTAAAAATCTCAATTACTAAGCTAGTTATTTAAAAAAAATAAAAAAATTTCGGGCAAATCGAGCTAACCCCACAACCCATATATAAAGACGCACAAAATCCATTCGATTTCATTCTACAATTTACAAACTAAACCCTCCTAAAAATTCTAAATAAAGTGTGGTCGCCCATCGTGCTCGTGTACCACACATATCTTTATTAAGAACGTTCTTTGAGGGAAACTTCGAACGAACAAATGTGTTGAGCGCGCTTTAATTTAGGTATTTCCTCGATGAAGAAATCAAAAGGGGTGTTTTAGGAATCAAATAGGCTACTACGTAAGTGGCAGATTATATTACTTTATCATTTTGAACCTTCTATCAAATATTTATTCTAAAGTCGGGACTCGTCTGGTACTGAAATTTCTTTCTTTTGAGCCTATTTCAAATGAGTTCATATCGAGACCTTATTAAAGATATTTTTCCCAAAAAAGAAAGCTCAAAGAAGTAAATGTGAAGAATGAATTTTTGCACAAACAAGTGGATTTTTCGCATAAAAATGCTATGAGAATGCAAAGCAATTTCTTCGCATTAAATAAGTAGAGAAAATCTTCTTTGTAGCACTCTAATCTTCAAGATGCCACGCGAATAGAAAACCGAAAACAGTAGTGTGTGTGTGGCAGGGGGAGGGAGGGTTTAAAAGGTGTCTAGTATGGTTCCAATCTCAAATAAGAGGAATGCATGAACCATAACGTTCCAAGGCATTTGAACTTTCTTGTTTACTACCTCTATTCCCAAGCGTTTGAGACCTATGGCTATCAATAGCTCTCATTATCCAACTTAAGGGCAGAATGGAACGAGATCAGATTATCAGAATCCCTGAGTCGGGTACTTCGCCCGGCTTCGATTAATTTTTTCTTCCTTACTACACCACTTTACATGAAATCATAGGGGACCAATATACAACTAAGCTTAGATCATGATTGAACAAGATGTGTGATAAACTAATGTCAACATCCTTAGAGGTGCCATAAATCCCCCATGCTGATCCAAGCCATTCTAGTTGCAACAACTACACGCGCGGCTAAGCCTAATCTGCAAATATGGAGGAGAGTAGAACACCTATGTATGTGTGTAAAGGCTATAGGGAGAATGTATGAAGGTCCTAGGGAAATGGGTCTATTTATAGACTAAAAATCCTAACCTTATAAGGTTATTAGTTCATAAGTGACAAGCAACTAATCCTGGTTTTACAGGATTTTTTTGCTCATCAAGTAACCAAACTCTTGCCTTGATCGGGTTTCTCGCTTCTTAAGCAATTTCACAATACAATGGCTCCATCACTAATTAACTAGAAGTACCTGGATCCAACGACCCATTATTACCTTTGGCTCTCGATTAACGACTTATTTTTTCTAGAGCATAATCCAATAATCTCCCCATCACTCACACAAATTCCAAGTCTCGGTACCATGATCTTATCTAGTGATATTCCACTAAAAAGCTCTATAGTGAACTATAAGATTAATAATGTATATATTTAAATGTATTTTTCCTTGTAAATATCAATAATTAATCTATTAAAGATTTTTGTCAATCAATTAATTATTTATTCCTCTTAACTTATCAATTTCTATAACCTGATCCATGCCTTAGATGAAAAGGTTTATCAACATTCAGTACCTAAATGATATTGAAGAGGATATTTCCATACAAATTCCATTTGTAAATCTCATAAACTCTAGTAGTGTCAAATGATCATTATTCCCAAACTATTAAGGTATCGGTCTTTAAAAGGAGACCTCACTTATTGATGCTAACTCAATAATGATAATTACTTTAACTACCACTTTATAATATACTCAATATTAAGAAAAATACCATAAATTATATTAGTTCGAGATTTAATTCCTTTTATAGAATATTACCTTTAATTAAATCTCTTCAATTTCCTAAAGTGAGTACATTGAGGTCCCACTTTAATATTCTACAATAATCAAGACAAATTATTTCATAGAATATTACAATCTAAATAAAGTGCCCAATTTTCTTTATCAACTATGAGACAATTAATTAATCACAGGAGAACCTATGACCATGTTTTCTATGGACATATCCCCATGATCATATATTACATAATTAATCTAGGACCTTGACACAACATCATGTATATAATCAAGAAAATCATACCTGATTCTATTAATAACCATCTGGTCTCATTCCTTTAACATAAACAGCCTCAACCTCCAATTTGTCTAAAATAAGCTCCGGGAGGCTCAAGACACATACAATTTTACATGTTTCAACCACACGCCTCAAAAAAAGTCTTAGTAAAAAGGTTTGCTACGTTCTCCTCATATGCAATTTTACTACAGTCAATATCCTCGGAAATTGTGAGTGGCGTATAACCAAGTATTCCAAGAGTCCCACTGGAATACACCAACATATAAACCCTCACTCTCTTTAGATACTTGAGTATATGTTTTCACTGCAGTCTAGTGTTCTTCTTCGGGATCTGATTTGTATCAACTTCTATGATTCCTACTACATAAAAGTGTGTGGGCCATTCCTGTACTGCACATAAGCATACATGAGATTCACCACAACCCAAGCATAAGGTTTCACCATGAAGTTCTTTCTCGATTTTATGTGATCGTCTTCAAAAGATTAATTTGGCTGCCCAAAGGGTAGCAATTCCCCTTTGAATTCTCCATGCCAAACTAGCAACTAGAGTTTGGGACAAAGCTAAAACCTTATTCCTAGAATATAGTTAGCTTCAATCAAGTCTCATATCAAAATTCTATTTGTGTAACCCCTTATGTCTAACCACTTTACATTGTCTCCAATTAACATGATGTCAAAGGAAGAATAGAGAAGTCTACCACCGTAATTCATTTAATCTTTTATGCATACATGGTTTAACACGTTTTTTCAGATCAACTTCCAATGAGTTTTACCCTGTGAGTTTTGCAAGAGACCATAATGAAGCCTGAGCTCATAGATTTCATCTCATAGTCCATCGCTTTTTCCATTTTTTTCACACATCAACATCCTCTAATGCTTCCTCATTTCGTGACTCGACATCTTTTAAAACAAGGCATGCCTTGGGTGTGTTTACGTGTTATCCCTCTCATTATAAGTTTATCGTATCGTTAATGCATACTTACAAGAAAATTCAAGTTTCTGTGGGTTCATGTGGGATTTTCAACCCTTCATATTTTCTTATCGTGAGTTTCAAATTTGGCCAGGTTGCCCAGTTGGTTGCTCTCACCTGGGTACATGTGTCAGACATATATTCCAATCCAGAACATCAATGAGAAATTGAGGAGGAAAACAGTATTCTGAGTGACCCTAAACCGAGTCAAGCTCTTCAAGAATCACTTTGTCTTCTAGGTTTAAAATTGTTCATATAACCTCTTCTAAGAAAGTGGTGTGAGTGCTCGCGATACCTTCCTTTCCAAATATTACACTCCTCTCACAGGATCACCCAATGCGGCACCTAGTGTCAGGAAAAAGTGTCACAAATTCGAGAACTATAAACCTATTAACTTATATAATTCTAAACAATTATCTTGAAAATATAAACTTACAAAAAATATAAACATATACATTATCATATTACATAAAAATATAAATTGCATATTACGAAATAATATCACATCCCACCATTGAAGTGATCAACGAATTTAAATTTAATGCTGATGATGGTGTAAAACCCTTTTCTATTGTTTTTCAAAAATATATGAACATCATCTCAAAATAAACCAATCATCATTGATGGGCACTTAATGTTGTGTTGGCCTTTGCTAATGTGGGACATCCTTTTCTATCACCCCACTCTCGATACTTACACGGATAAACACTCGTGCTAAGCTTTATAGCTTAGTAGGGATCCATAAATATGGACGACCACTATAACGATTGTCACTAACACATGTACAAATGCATCTAACTATACATATACATACATTTAACCACTAATCACTAACATTTAAACATAGCACAACCACACACTCCACTAATTGATTTTATTTGGTCTACGACATTCATTATCTCGCCCATGGTTATAAGCTCATGTCTTATATCCTGTCATTTATAATTTCATTACATTTTTCATTTCATGTAATTTCCATGTTTCATGTCTTTTAGAAACATTAAAAAAAATTTCATCTCATCTTATGTCATCCCTACATATTCCAAAGAAGTGGATCATGGGATGAAACTGTATGTAACCAAAAGTACTATTATTGTACGAGACAATGATTTATAAACTGTATTGTAACGAGATCCATGTCATTGACCCAAACGGGGCCACTATATTTGTAGACTGTGTACTGCAGCATTGTTATCCTTATAGGCATGCCTATCTATCAAACTACTCGGTCATAATCAGATAATCAGTTTTATTATGTTTTCTTAATAATCTTTCAAATATCAAAACACATATCCCATATACTCATTACTGATATCCCATATACATATGGGATATTCACTGTCAATTATTCTCTGGAACATGTGAGATAATTTCACATATTTCTTATGATCATTTGATCAGATTCAGGCTTCTTTTATATAACAACAAAATACATCTACTCTTCTTCACACGATCGTAGTTCATATCCTTTCGTGATTTTAATCATCTCAATAAATTTATCCTATACTTCATGTAACATTAATTCATACAATCCTTTATACAATTTTCATTATTACGCACTACAACTAGGCACACATAATTCTTTATCGGGTCTTCTATAATCATTTACAGACATCTAAGTGTCTTAGGAGTCACATGTATAAAGACAAGGGAGTCTTTCTTTCGAAGCCAATAGGGGTTCATCGTACTAAACCTTAACTGACTGAAAACAGAGCTCCACTTTGATGAATTTTCTGGGTACAATGGGGTCTAAATTTGATTACACCTCATTCATGGAAGTTATTTTACAAGAAGTCTAGTTTACTTAGAAATTAGAATCACTCAATTGCGATCAACCTAGCCCAAGATATGACTCAAACACTCAAGGCTGGTGTGACACCTCTCTAGTCCGACCCGGCCATGTTCGAATCGAATCCGGATGCCACTAAATCAGGATGCCCCTGGCTGACCTCCGATACCCTAACTTTTATTTACTATAACTTTAAGCTCATTCATATAATGTTAAACATTCTACTTGTATTATATTTTGTAGTAGCGGATTACAAAATATATACAAGCTCCATATATGGAAGTGTTCAACATTTACATTGTTTACAAAAAGAAACAAAAAGACATACATTATACCAAAAATCTTCCAGTGGACCTCTATTGATGTGTTGACCTCGCCTACGCCGACATGTGGACTGCCTTCGCTCTCTAGTTTCCTCTTCTATACCTACATGGATGAACACCTCGCGGCTGGGCTTATAGCTTAGTGGGAATTAAAACATACGGATCACCTCGGCCATGGGGTCATCCACTTTAAACACATTCATATCTTTATGACACATATGTAATGATGCTTATATATTTATCCATTTCTCATGTCTTTCTTTTTCCTATCATGTTTATTTTCTTATCATATTTTCATACTTCCTCTACAATCCCTCTTTATATCAGATTTCTGTTCTTGTAATGGTATACTATCATCGCATAAAGTGCTATGCTTCTCATATCATATCATATACTTATACATTTCCTTTATTATGATTTTCTATTTTCTTTTATGTTCATGCTCGCAAAATACCTTAGAAGTGATAATGTGTACGAATCATATAAATTCGAAGGCAATTATCACTATATGAGACAAAGGATATTCATATGACCCAAACGGGGCCGTATATACCCGAAGGTATCATCACTGTACAAGATAGTGACCTATGCCTGTATTATGTGATCCAAATGGGATCTATGTCATCGACCCAAACGGGGCCTCGATATTTGTATCTGTATGCTACAAAGAATCGTATCTTCATGATAAAAGATGCCCATTCATCCATCTACTTCTGGCCATAAGCGTGCACCCGCTTTATTATGTTTTCTTTCATGTATTATAAATCGATATTGCATATACATGAATACCTTACCGATATCATGCATACATATGAGATATATTCGTTATCAAATAGCACTTCTTATAAACATTTACTATACTTCTTCATATAACCAAATTATACATATCTTCTCTTACCATATATTAAACTTTATACATATACTGCGACAAAGATGACACCCATGTATTCACACATCATTCTACGTATTCTCGTTCTCTATGAATCTACTTTTACTTTTGGAAAATCGGAATCATTCCAATCAATCATCCAAACTCGTTATGGCATTTTCATGCCAAACTAGTTAGTTTGCCCATATTACACTAGGGACAGTCTGAAATGCTCATTTTTAGGGGTCTTAACTCTATACATGACACTGGTTCTTTGTACTCATTTGAAGCTAAGGTATTAAGGGTTCTTCTCCAACTGGAATCACCCAAATCTGGTTAATCGAAACTCAAGATATGTCCTAAACAACCGACTACTCTACGCTCAAAATGTAACCGTAAATCGTCGAACATAAATTTCACTTCGTTTAATTTTCAGCCAAATGGGTTCCGAATTTGAAGATACCTATTTCTCAGGAGATTTGTTCTCCTGAAGTCTAGTTTAACCACCACTGAATGACCTCAAATCGTATAAGAACGACCACAAGTTTACGACCAAAACACTAACACCGGTCCAAAATAACATCGGGTACCTATTTCGCTGACTGGGGACATGTGGTACCTGCACTAATAATCGCTTCGACACCGGTACCCAAACCTCGAAATGTCCTAAATGGTGGTTTTTCTCCCCATTTTTCCATATATTTCCACCAAAATCAACTCCAATACTACTACACACATCAAAACCAATTTGCTATCATTCATCTGTAAATCTCTATTCTACCTAAATCATCTTTCAAACTTATCTTACACCAAAACCTTTCATGAATTACTCCCAAAACAACTCTAAAATGAATCATAACCCATACATAACCTTAACATTAGGCTGTTAAGGTGGTTTGTTCAACCCAAACTCCATTACTTGTAATTAAACCATGAATAAAACCCTCAAAGGAGGATTCCATACTCTTCTCAGACACTTAGTGGTTTTACTAACCCTACTTTCAAGAAATTCAGTGGTTAGATGAACTCTAACAAACCCTAGGTTCGGGGGACAAGCTACTAGTCCTACAATTCCATGGAAATCACAATTTCATGGAAAATCCATACAAAACTCTTTAGGAATTCCATACTAATGATTCCATACCTTGAATCTTCCCTTGAACTCCTCTTCTCCTTCTCTCTTTATCTTCTGCTCTTCTCTTTCTCCTCTTCTTGCTCCAAAACGTGAAGCCCTAAATGGGAGACCAAAATGAGATATTTTTCGGGTCTCACCTTCCTTTTATATTAAAATTTTCCCTTTTATTTACTCACTGGGTCCCCTCATCTTCATTTCATTCAGATTTCAACTTATTCATGATTCTCACTTGCCTATGAACTTTTTAAATTACGCACTTTCGGGTCCTATGGTAAATGAATAATTTACTCCTTGTCTTTTGTATAAATTATGGGTTTTGTTATTTATTTTTAAAAGATTATTTTATTCCGAAAAAAATATACCTTTACTTTTATTATACCCTAAACATGTTCTAAAACTGTCAGGGTATATTTTGGGGTGTCACAGCTGGTTTGGTTGCCAGCCAAAACCGAGAACTGGAATTGAATTCCAAATTCAGGGTTCATAGTGCCATAATTTGACTCTGGGTGGTCTTCTTGAATATTTAAAGTTACTGTCTTGTGGATTCTCCTCCAATTAGAATCATTCCATTCTGAGGTCTCAAGGCTGGCAGATATGGCTAGAACAAAATGTAGGTTTTAGGAAAATTTTGATAGCAAATCCTTTAAAATACCTTACATGTTTCTTTACACATTTTTTCACAATTTATTCCTCCATTGAGGATCCAAAACAAAATCACAATAATTAACAAACACAAATAGAAGAAGGTAATCCCAAAAACCTAACCAAATCCTCAAACCCTAGCTTCTTCTTCTTCTTCTCCCCTCTTCCTTTCTCCTTCTTCTTCCTTCTCTCAACACACGTAGATCTCTAAAGAAATTGAAGAGAAAAGCAACCAAAATGGCCTCTTCTCCTCAAGAACCTCGGTAAGCCCTAGCTCTTTTCTCAAAACACCCAAAATGAGAACTCCTCTTCTGATAAGACCAATTTTGGTCTTATCTCCTTTTTGTTACAAGGCCATGCTTGGCAAAAAAAAATCTCATTTTCGGGTTAAAGTTTCTTCTTCAGATTTTAGTCCCTCTTCATTTATTACTTGTAAATCACTTATTACAAATTTTAACATGGTGATAACATCATTTAACTTAATGTCTCTTAAGTCCTTAATTTTCAATTGACCATTATTATACCCTTGACTCTTGGATTAATTCCAGGTTTATCGTTTTTCATTCTTAACACTTAAATTCTGGAAAAATACAAATTTTACTTTTATTATACCTCTAAACTATAATAAACTACTAGGGTATAATTTGGGGTGTTACAATCATTCCCTTAGGATAGCCAATAAACATACACATTTATGTCCGAGATTCCAAGTTTTGTGATTTATGTGCTAAGACATGTGATGAGGCACCCCAAATTTGAATATGGTTAAAATTGGGTTTGCACCCTTTCCATAAATCTATGGGTTTCTTTCAAACAAATTTAGATTAAACCAAGTTTAGTATGTAAACAATTGTTTTTAAAGCATATCCTTAAAACGATTTAGGTAATGATGAGTAACTACACGACTTCACCTCATATCTAAATGGGTTATGTTTCTCCTTTTAAAAAGACTCCATTTTGTTAAAGGCTGCTTAGAGATGAAAATTGAGAAATTATCCTCTTAGCTAAGCAGACTCGCCTCTCCATAGAGGTATTCACCGCCTTGGTCAAACCGAAGCTGCTTGATATGGACACCCAATTGCTTTTCTGCCTTAGCCTTATATTCTCAAAACTTTTCAAAAAGCTTTAGACTTATGGCGCATTAGCTAAACATATTCATATCCTGAGTATTCATCAATTAAGGTGATGAAATACTCATACCCGCCTCTGGCTTAAACGCGATATCGGGTCCAATAGTGTGTACCAATCCCAACTTTACTTAGTGAAGATGATTTCCTTCGTCGTGGATGTAAATTTCTTTTATCATTTTACCTTCCAAACATGATTCACATACTAGTATAGGTTCAAAGATCAAGGAATTTAAATTCCACTTGTTACCAAATCGTGAATTATGTTAGGATTAATATGACTCAACCGCAAGTGCCATAAATAGGTTTCATTTGAAACCTTCCTTTTCTTAGATAAGGGAAGTTGCTCGCTTATCGATCAATGGCATTAATTACCATGGTGTGACAAAAGGAGTAAAAAAATACAAACCATTCATCAATAATCTGGAGAGAATAAAAGTATTATTACTCTTTATTGAAACCGAGGAATTAAACTGCATTGTTAAACCATGTTCAACTAAGCAACTAATAATTCAAATTCCTTTTAAAATCCAGACCAAATAAATAGTATGATAAACGTAAAGTTTTAAAAACACAACTCCACTAGTCCTATTGCCACTTCTGAGACATATTCCGCTTCCTAATTCCTCAAGCTTCGTCCTTTTATTTTCAAGTAGGGTCAGCTTTGTTCGATCCACTACAAAGAGCACAACATGGTTAGTGGCTCGAATCAATGATACATTTATCGTTGTAATTCTCCTGACTTAAACAAGCCTAACAACAGCTAGACTACCCATACCCTGCTTAAGCTCAATCCTTCTTCTAGTTGACCTTCGGTCTCGCACTCTGTAGCTAATTTGCCTTTCACCTTCTTCATTGCATCCGGTTTGATACTGTCCTATTCACTTGCTTTATTTTTCACTGCTGGGTTTTCTTTAGTTCAGAACTTTGTATAGATAAGCACTTCTTTACTCATCGAGAGACCTTTCAAGACTCTCAAGTTAGTGCATCAAATCAATAGGAGTAAACTCTTAGTTTATTCATATTGTAGTTCATTTTAATCGGGACAAGTTATATGGAAGAGATTCCAAGCATCATGCGGTCCCTTCATCTTCGTCTACCTTAGCCCCATCACTTCCATGCATTGTCCCTTCATCTTTAGACAATGTTCTCGCACTTTCCAATTATAAGTGTTCATTAGTGTCCTTATGGCTACTGTCTAGCAAAGAGTGCTACTTTAGCAAACATCCCATCTGTATTCAACCATGGTCGATGTTCAAGAATACTAGCAAGAATATAATTAGCTGAGTCGGCTCTATTCTCCACTTCCGATATGAAAATTACTTCTTAGTTTCCTCCAAGTACGATCAACACCCGGCTTCTAAGGTTTCTCAGAAAGCTTGTTATAATAAATTTGATTCTCTCAAAATCAAGGACAATGTAAAGATTGGTTTTCCTTAGGTCGTAATTACTTCACCTAATGGTTTTCGACTCAAAATTGGTACTTGAGGATTAAAAGAATGTTATTTTTGAAATAAAAAAAAAAAAGAAAAAAAAACGCAATCAACAAATATACCAATGAGTAGGTTTATTTATTGCAACAATATCCTAGTTTCCATTATAAACATTTACGTTAGACAAAATACTTATAACAAACTAATAGTTTGAACATGATATGAAAAATGTCCTACCAAGTTATCTCTTCGAAAACTCAAATATTAACCCATGACAGTAGTGAGTTTCTATGTTAATACATCAAAAAAGACCATAGGTAAGTCGTGGGGTAACAGTGGTCCCTCTGAAAAGCTCTTTACCTCAGGCTTCTATCGCCCATGTGACAAGACTTTCCTAGACGTGTACCAATAAGTCTCTATCCATGAGAAATTGGATCCGAAAATTTCTTAGATAACACAAACATGTATCAATAAAAACTTTATTTAAATTAATTTTAGGCTTTCAATAACACTAATAGAGCCTCATTGGGAGGATTATTAATGTTACCAAAATTTAATGTAATAACCATTAATTTAATTCCAAAATTATCTTTAATATCCAAGTGTTGTTAGCGTTGGGCCGTACAACCTCATTAAAAATTTGAAATTATTTTAGATACAATCCAATAAAATTCGATCATTTTTATTCGTCAGTATTACATAATCATTTTATTATCGATCCTTAATAGAACTCATAGGTTTCAAATTGATTAAATTAATTTGAATTTTCACCCATTTAATATTTTACATTAATTTATTAGGTTTTCCATAATAATATTATCTAGACATTCATGTTACTAAAATTGAATGTGATAACTATTAATTTAATTTCAAAATTGTCTTTAATATCTTAGTGCTATCGACGTTGGGTCATACAACCTCATTAAAATTTTGAAATTATTTTAGATCAAATCCCTTAAAATCTGATCATGTTTATCCATTAGGGCATGATTTAATCATTTTATTATTGGATCCTTAATGGAGTCCACAGGTTCCAAATTAATTAAATTAATTTTAACATGCACCCATTTAATATTTTACATTAATTCAACTAGATTTTCATAACAATATTATCTTTAAATAAAACAAATATTATTATGCACATGTATATATCTAATGATGAAAATATATGGCACCACACACCTATGTCAAATGCATGTCAAGCATACATCACATGTTATATCTGTGACGCCCCAAAAATTGGGGGTCCCGTTGACCAACTGTTAACCCGTAGAAATACCACCTTAGGTAATCTTAGATACCAAACTGATATCAAATACCCATGGTGACGCACCCCCACCCCTACTAGCAGGCGATGTGACGGCAACCCACAGAACTCCCAGCCGATACTTCCAACGACTAGAGAATCTAGTGAAGCTAAGTAGTGTTGTTTGCTGAAAACCTGTATAAAAATTTTTCTTTTCTAAACTTGTGATTTTATAAAATTTTGGTAGCATAATAGCTGCATATTGGACATGTCCCAAAACCTGTAAATACAATTTACACTTCTAAACTATGACAACCAACAACATTTCTTCAAAAGAGCCTTAAGATCATATATACATATGCACAACTATACAAGTGCAAAATGTTTTCTAATAAAAGTTAGTTACAGTTGAGTAAATACAGCACATATAACTAGATGTTAGAGGACTCTCGATATGTCCTGGAATATCCTAAGGTGACTCAGAATCGGAAAATAATTTTTAAAACAGAAAATAATGAACTAAAAGAGCTCATGAGTATGCTTTATAAATGCTTACTTTTCTAAAATATCTCAAAACCTGTAAAACTATCTTTTACAAAAACATTTTCGTGAAAACTGCTATTTTCAGAAAACATTTTCGAAAAACTCGCTTGTCGCTTTTCTATAAAAGTTTCTAAGCTTATAAAAGTTTCTAAAACTTTCATAAACCGCCGCTTGTTTTGCTATAAAAAGTTTAAAAACTTTTCATAAAATGCTTCGCTGGCTTGCTATAAAAGTTTCTAAAACTTTTCATAAATCGGCTGGTTACGCATCGCTGGTCGATTTTGTCGTATGTAAAATGCTTATAAACAGCAATGATCAACCACCTGAGGCCTTCGTCGCTTCAGACGCAAGAAATTACCACCCGAAACCTATGTCTCTATCGCGGCTCGCGTGGAAGGACCTCGTCCACATCACCCAAGTACCCTGGTAAACATGGGAAACCTATGTCTCACCGTGCCTGCGGGAAGGACCTCGTGTCCACATCATCACCTAAGTATCCCCGGGCAAACACGAGAAACATGTGGCGTCTCACTGCGGCTCGGGTGGAAGGACCCTTCGGTCCACATCACCTGGGAGCAACTTAGTAAACACGGAAACATGTGTCTCTACAAAGGCTTCTGGAAGGACCTCATGTCCACGCTCACCAGCACTCGTAAACACGGAAACCCAGGTCTCTACCGGCGCTTGGTGGAAGGGACCTCGCGTCCACCGCCACCCACCCGGAAACACGAAACCTGTGTCTCTATCAGGTCGGCAAAGGACTCGTCCACTACCTATGCTAGTAAATATGGTAGAATGCTCCATCACCACATAATAAGCTGTGTGGAAGAAATAACAAAATATCGATAATTACGACATATCTAGACTTAGATTTGACGGAATATTTGCGGATATTTTGACAAAATATCTGGTGAATGCAAAAATTAACAAAATACTTGAAATTCATGGAAATACTTTGTCGAATCCATAAAAATGCATAAATAAGCAAAATATACACTTTGCCGAAGACGATATTCATTATAATTTATCGAGAAATTATATCACAATAGCCATTTAAAACCAAAATGAAGACCGATGTGGCCTGGCCATTATTTCACTAAGGGATCCCATCTTTGATGAAGACAATATTCATACAAAGACATGGGGCTGCAACACACATTGTAACTTCGAACATGCCACATGCATAAATATGTCGACTCACCCACAACCTCTCCGTGGATAGAAATTCGGTTCACCCACATAGTCGCTTTTTGAAATCCTTCTTGCATTTGATATGGAATTTCTGAATGGCATTTCGTGGATCATGAGAATAGTTGGACCATTCCATATTCTTCACCAATAGAACCTCAAGGATGTGAAGAAGGCTGACCATAACTCATCAGGATAAGGAGGAAATATGTCGCCTCTTATCTCGATGAATCACCGAATTGAGTTCCAATACCATGGACTCCGCAACCGGCCGAGAACTAATCCTCATCAGGGACAGGTGTCATCCTTTCGGCTGCCTCTCCCCATGTGGCTTCCGCTGGCTCTAATACCCGGTCTCGCCTCCTAGACCCAAGTGGTCTTCATCTTCAGGTAGCATGAGTGAAATCATCTCTCTCACCTAAGTGAACGGGCTCAATGGATATTGACTTTGCTCGCGGATCCGCAATATCCCCACCATCATTTCCAAAGATTTCATTACCATAATCGTCCTCTCCTCTGAGCCATCATAACCGGTGAGTAGAAGCACCATCAAAAACTGTCTACTACTATCTCAACACTCAATCAAAGGAGGTCGAGAAGCAACAACGGTCGAAATGAGTCCCTGTCTCTCACTCAAAATTCACTATGAACTTCTTCCGATAAAAACCCGCTTCAACATTAACACTGCCTCGAACATGTGCAAAGAATTGTGGATCGTAATTTCCATCTTCATCATCTAAATGGAGGTCTAACCCATTGAAATAGTCGATTCTTCTTCTTCTTCACCAAACTCACCAAATTTCTTAAAAGAATCGAGAAAATTATTTTCTAAGAACTTTATCTGCCTTTGCCTCCATATCAAGGGATCTTTGGGGCTTCATGTTGTAATAACAAAAAACCAATTGTTGGAGCCTAGGATAAGCAAGCCGATTTCTTTGTTTGGTATGAATTAGAGCAAATGTGCTCCAATTTCTTTTCACAAATCAAGATGATGTGGTTTCGGGAAAGAACCTTAGCGTCAAAACCCTTTAATGTCGGGAGCTGCTGATTTCCATACAAAACTCGCCATTCAAATCTGCAATAAAAATTACTTATATTCAATATATAATAATAAAATAGTTATAAAATTTACTATAATGAGAATTAACACTACTAGAACCATTTTCGACCTGACGCCATCGGGCCGCCTCGATCACCAAATCCTTTTTCGCATCACCGACAAGATAAGTCGGCATCCAAAATGTAAAAATCTAAAATAAAAATTAATCAAGAAATTGAATCAATTAATTAGGAATTAGAAACTCATTAATTTACCTCGCTTCCAAAATTAGAAAGGCCTTTCAAAGATTAGATCTAATTTAGAAAAACATCATGAACAAATTAAGAAACAGTGGTCAGAACCAACTCCGTGTCTATATTGGAAATTTTGATTTAGATAGTATGTTTAATAGTGATTGAGAATTAGTATGCGATAATAATATAAACATAAAATTATTAAATGTGAATATTTCCATAAGAGGATATTAATTAGTTACCTTCGATTTAAGAGGGATTAAGAGTTCTATCCTAATGATGCGATGATAAGTTTCACTCACTCTTTAGCTTTATCGATTCTAAATTTGCCTTCATAAAACCGAATCAACTCAGAGACAAATGGCATGGCTTGGACGACTTCTCGAATCAACAACAGCAAGCACTATGTATAATGCCTCATGACGTGACACCTTTAGCTTCCACCTTCTCCCCAATATCGATGATCAAACATGAGTCTTTCGACCAGCGCCCAACTACAAATCCGACTAAGCTCAGAGATGACCATTCATTACTACTAAAGACTTTCTTCAACCGTACCAATCTTTTTAGAAGATTGGTCAAGGGCAATATAATTCACGGCAAATCTCGCTTCGCTTCGGTGACGCACGATATCTCCACCACAGACCTGTCGCATTTTTGCAAGCAACCGAATTATGATTGTAAATAGTTGGTTATCTTTCGACTCATTCCCGACATCAATCGAAAGAATACTATCCCTTTACCATCAACAGTTGTGTCGTATATGGAGTCCAATACTACAAATCAGATTCATCAACAACTTTCCCGCTTTCACAAATGCCGATCCATTATCTGTTACAATTTGAACCACATTTGCTTCTCCAACTTCCTTGGTAATGTCCTTTAACAAACCATATATGTATTTGTTGTCTTTAATCTTATCCAACGCATCAATAGATTTGAGGAAAATTGTGTTTCCTTTTGAATATACCATGAAATTAATTATGCTTAATTTAGTTGGCCCGGTCCATCCATCGCACATAATTGTACATCCATATGTCTCCCATTTCTCCCTTCTAAGTTTTGATGAGCAAGCTTCTCATGTCTTTATACTCCATTTCTAAGTACGCTTGATTTCATACGAGATGGTGGTTCATGCCCATCCCTACATATAATAATTCGAGGAAAAATGGTTAAAAACATATTTCATATGGAGATAATAATGTCATTATTAAAACATATTTCATATGGAGATCATAATGTAAAACATATTATATAATTGTGACAAACTCCGCTTTTGTTGTGCAAGAAAATCATGTTCTTAAAATGGTGTGAGTCCGCTGAGAGGCAACACTTCTCATATACGGTTAACTTGCTAATTAATCGTCCCATCATTTCCTTGATCGGAATCCACCTTCAACATATTTTTAGGCTTTTTTGCTTTCAGCCTAAGACCTGTATAATGATGTAGGTAAATCGGGCTATGATGGATCCATATGCCGAACACTGGTGGATCTTTGTATACGCCTTTGATCGATCACCCGCTGCACTTTCGCCTATTACAATTATGCAAAAAAATAAAATCAAATTACATTATTTTATACATAATTAAGAAAAATGAATTAGATATAAAGATTTACCTATTTTTCTTTTGCCTCTCATAAATCATGCAACCTCGACCGGGCTCCATTCATTAGTTTTTGATGCACGTATCGCTTCTCGATATTCATCTCGCCTTCATCTGGGTGCATGTCACTGGACATATGCACATCCTCATCAATTCCTCCTCCTCCTCCTCATCAATGATAGTTGATGTTTTCCTCCCATTTGCAGCTCGTAACCAGCCTCGAATTTCTTCCATATCACCGCTTCGCTTTGCTTTATCTTTTGTTCCCAAAAAAGTTACTTCATTTCTTGCTTTACTCCAAAGGCACATTCTGGACACTTCTTAGTATTTGAACTGTGATCCGTACGCGACAGACTTAAACTTTGCCGAGTAATTCCACCACTTTTTATGCTTAAACCACAATAATCAAGGTAAATTGTTCCATTTTTATGTCCTTCAAAGGTGCGTTACTACCTCCATGCAGGATCTCTACTCCACTTCCACTACCATTCTATAAATACATGTGATTTTATTGAAAAAAAAATCAAATCAGTGTCATCTTTTGTATATATGATATCATTATAATTAAATTATATATATGTAATTTTAAATATAAAAGTAAGACTCTAAGTTTATATTGATGATATCTAACTTAATAATATCATTAAGATATCTTAAGAAGATCTAAATTTCTAACATTAAAATATAGATTATAGTATAAAAATGTTTTTAAATATTTATATAACTAAAAATAATATTATAGTAAATAACTAAGTTTTGAAAGATTATATAACTAAAATAATTATTATTCAAATAAATAATATAATTAATTAACTAAAAATATATTATTAAATTATAAAAACTAAAATAAAACTATAGTATAAAAATATAGATTATAGTATAAAAATATTTTTAAAGATTATATAACTAAAATAATATTATAGTGTAACTAAGTTTGGAAAGATTATATAACTAAAATAACTATTATTCAAATAAATAATATAATTAATTAACTAAAATTATATTATCAAATTATAAAACTAAAATAAAACTATAGTATAAAATATAGATTATAAGATAAAATTGTTTCAAACATTATATAACTAAAATAATATTATAGTAAATAACTAAGTTTGAAAGATTATATAACTAAAATAACTATTATCTAAATAAAAATATAATTAATTAACTAAAAATTATATTATCAAATTATAAAACTCAAAATAAAAACTATAGTAAGGTAAATATAGATTATAGTATAAAAATATTTCAAACATTATATAACTAAAATAATATTATAGTAAATAACTAAGTTTGAAAGTTTATATAACTAAAATAACTATTATCTAAATAAATACATAATTAATTAACTAAAAATTATATTATCAAATTATAAAACTAAAATAAAACTATAGTATAAAAATATAGATTATAGTATAAAAATATTTCAAACATTATATAACTAAAATAATATTATAGTAAATAACTAAGTTTGAAAGATTATATAACTAAAATAACTATTATCTAAATAAATAATATAATTAATTAACTAAAAATTATATTATCAAAATTATAAAACTAAAATAAACTATATAGTATAAAAATATATATTATAAACTACTTCAACACCAAAATAAAACTAAATCAAATA